>OZ010796.1:317227264-317827264 GCA_963932465.1 Maratus speciosus
TGTCTAGTTGGTCGGTTCCATTTATTTTTACAAGTATTTTCAAATAATTTTCTTAGTTCTTTCAATCTATGTAGTTCTTATTTTATATTGTTTTTATACTTCTTGGTTTACAGTCGATTGGGTACATAAAAGAATTTAATTTTCAGCTTATAGCTTGATTCTTTTACAAAAATCGACTGTGTATTGCTTATATTTGTATTTCATGTTAGTCGTGATGAAGTGAAATAAACTATAAGCTTCCTTCTACATCCATCCAATTCATCTTTCATTTGTTTTTTCAACTTTATTTAGCTGGATTTTTGTATCTTTTGTCTATAAATGATTATTGCATCAAATTTGGTAAATTTTCATGTGTTTAAATGGTTTAATTGTACAAAAAGTTTATTTATATATATATATATATACGAGGGTGAGTCGGAAAATAAGTTTCCCCTGGCAACTGTGGATAGAGGTGTGTATGAAAGACAAAAAATGTAATGAAACATTAAAGATAAGATGTAACTTTATTTTTCTGCATAAGTGCCAAGTGAGTTGAGACATTTGTCATGCCCTTTTATAAGCTTCAAAAAGCGCTCCTTGAAAAAATCAGGGCTTTGCATTTGCATCATTCTGTTCCCGGTAGATATGGAGAGAAAGTGCGTTGTGAAATCGTGGTCAAAAAAGGAAGTGAGAGCGGTTGTCCGCTATGAATGGGCACATGGAGTATCGGGAGCAGAAATCCATAACCACCACGTGGGAGTCTATGGGCCAGGTGTGATCTCGAAACAAATGCTGCGGAGATGGTGCCACCAATTCAGTCAGGGGCGCCAGCAAGACCTGAACGGACGTGCACGGCCACTACAGACGAAAGCAATGATGGACTACTTCTTTGTAAACAATGCTGAAGTCAAACAAACCATTCACCGCTTTTTTTGTATGCAGTGCCCTGTTTTTTTCCTGGAGGGCTTTATGGAGCTTATAAAGGGTATGACAAATGTCTCAACTCACTTGGCACTTAAGTAGAAAAATAAAGTTACGTCTTATCTTTAATGTTTCATTACATTTTATGTCTTTCATGCACACCTCTGTCCGCAGTTGCCAGGGGAAACTTATTTTCCAATTCACCCTCGTGAATATATATATATATATATGTGCTTTTTTCTCACAGAAAACAACCGATTTGCTTATATCATTGAATTCTGTACTCTTGAAAACGTAATTCAATATATAAGTTTTTCAATTTTTTCGGTATCCATATTCTTCTTTTTTTTCCATATTAATTCTTGTAATTACGTATAAGGTTACATTATACATACAGTTCTATATTATAGGTTTGTGGTATCCATTTTTATTGTCATTTCACAATATTGCAGTTTTTGATGATGGTCGGAAATGTTTAATTAATGGTTATATATATATATATATATATATATATATATATATATATATATATATATTATATATTATATTATCTTGTTATTATATATATATTATCCTATTGTAAGAACTTTTACGAAGTCATCATTCATAATATAAAAGACTGCTGTGACTAGTCAGAAATCTTTATTTTGTGTTTATTATATTTTTGCAATTGAATTTTACTGTTGAAAAAGCGTTTATTAGATATGATAAACATAGTCGGGGAAAGTGTTGTAACTTGAACGGTGCATATACACTGCTCAAAACAATTAAAGGATATTGCAGTTTTAGGTGGATTTTGTATCTGGTAAACTGTTTAGCTGATTGATACATGGTCGACAGACATAGTAGGTTATATGAGAATAAATTACACATGTTTGGCAGAAAAAAATGCATTTTATTGCGCATTTGTGTACTAAAGGAAAAAAACTCAATTTGTGCATATGAGAAAAAAAGAATAAGAAAAGGTGTTTTCTTCAAAGAAAATCATTTTCAATAGGGGGTATGGTTTCCACGGGCGGCCAGCAACGTTGAACACCTTTGAGGCATGGACTCAATGAGGCTATTAATGACGAGTTGGTGTATTCTGCCCCACTCTTCCAGAAGAGCTCTTTCCAGTTCTTGGACAGTTTGTGGGGGTTGTTGGCGGCCAGAAACTCGTCTTCCTAGAGTGTCCCAAACGTGCTCGATTGGATTCATGTCTGGAGAACACGCTGGCCATTCCATTCGAACGATTCCTTCCTCGAAAAGGAAATCCTCCACCAGGTTTGCACGATGTGGCCTGCAGTTATCGTCCATTAAAATGAAGTTATCTCCGATTGCTGCAGCGTAAGGGACTACAATAGGTCTGAGGATCTCATCCCTATATCGGCGACCAGTCAGAGCTCCATCTCGAATGATGTAGAGGTCAGTGCGCCCGTCAATGGAGATGCCACCATACACCAACACTCCTCCACCGCCAAATCTGACACTTTCGTGCACGAACGCAGGATTATTCCTACTGCCACGGTCCCTCCAGATGAAAATACGCCTATTATCCGGATGCACAGAAAAACGGGACTCGTCAGAACAGAATATTGCTCCATTCATTTCTCTTCCAGTTGACATGCTCGGTTGCCCACTCCCTGCGGTCGCGACGATGCCTTGATGTTAATCTAACACATACCATCGGTCGGCGAGCATACAGACCTACAGCATGGAGCCGGTTTCGGACAGTCTGAGTTGAAATCGTGGTGCCTGTAGCCGAGCGAAGGTGTTGTTGGAGAAGAGTAGCGTTCATGGTCAGGGATGTAGTGGAGGGTATACGGGGGTATACGCCGTATACCTTCTGGATTTTTTTAAGGAACACCGTATACCCTCTGTTTCCCAAGAAAGCTATAGTATATACACACTAGGGTATACTCTCGGCCTTGAGCGTATACCCTCTGCTTAGAGCGTATACCTTCTGTTTTTTTACGACTACACCACTGTTCATGGTTCGGTGTCTCCGAGCTGTTAACGCTAAATACCGATCTTCATTGGGCGTTGTTGCCCGTCAACGACCTTGCCCTGGTCTTCGGCCTGCACATCCACTCTCCAAAAAACGGTTCCAGATCCTGGAAATGACACTTTGTGACACTCCAATGGCTTGCGCTACTTCGGCTTGAGTTTGGCCCCCTTCTAACCTACCAACAATTCTCAAAGCTTCTGAATCTGTTAAATGACTTCGCTGAGACATCGTACTCATCGAAACAAAGCAATCACTGAATGCCGATCATCCTTGTCTTCATTCTCTTTTATCCAGTTGAAAGTCAAATTTCATTCGCTGCCGCTGAAGCGACGTTTTTGACGTCGAACTCAAAATTTGCATACTCCACAGTTTGAAAACCAGAAAAATTTGCATTTGTGATTCTATTCTTCTATTTTCGGCAAAAAAATTCGTTTATATCTTTATTTTATATAAAACTTCAAATATCCTTTAATTGTTTTGAGCAGTGTATATGAAGGTACATATATATATGTATCTTGGATCTACACAGTTTTTAGCTCTATCTATTATATTTGTACAAAACTAATCACTGTAGTTTTGAGATATGCTACTAGATGTCACTTTGCATTTGGTCACTTTAATATAGTCAGCACATGTTGCAGACAATTGTTAAATAAATGATTTGATCGTCAAAATGTAAATCTTTTAAAGTTACAGCTTTTCATTATATCTCGTTATCAACAGCTATTTATTTTAAATGCAAAGTTATAGATAAATGAGTATTTATAGTGCATTATGAACATGAGTTTCAAATCATGTTAAGCCTAACTATAAAATGGTAAGAAGCCATTATTTTTCAAGCCAGCAAGTGTTGTACCTTGAACCTAGCAATAGTGTTGTACCTTGAATAGGTCCAAAGTACAACACGATTGCATATTATTACATTAAAACGCCAGCAAATGAAAATTTTATTTCACAAAAGTTTGTTCTTGTATTATTAATAGAAGGATCCGAATCTAAACTCTATATGTACACCACTTGTGTACAGAAAATATGCATAAATGATGAAAATGGTGAAGAATAGATTATTGTTGTGTCCATGAAATGTTTTAATAGCATTAGAATAGAAATCAAATTCATCATAAAAATGTTTCGTCAATTTTATTTTTATAGAAAAATAATGCATGGTCCATGGTATAACATGTCTAGAACCAAGATACAACATGAGTGTTGTACCTTAGTTCTGAAATTAATATTTTTTTTTAATTAAAAAAAAAACTATGATAAGCCTAAAATTTGAGTTCAAGAAAATTATGAGGGAAGCAGAACATGATAAATATTTAGTAAATAGCTTTATATTTAATTATTTACATATTTGATTAAATTGAAAATTAAAATGCCAAAATAAGACCGAGGTACATTGCCTTCCCTATTATACATTATTATTTATGCATGTCTCTGTTTTTACCATAAAATAAATATATTTTACGTTTTATTAAAAGTCTGAGATTCTGTCAAAGTCTGTGAAAGTCTGTAATTCTTGATAGTTTCAGTAATTCATTTTATTTTTAATTCACGATATTGTTTAATTTTTCTCCAAGCTTCCATTTTCGATGTAAAAATAATTTAAAAAGAGGCTTACATTTTGCATTAAATCATTGTTGTTTTTTTTTTTTTTACCCATTCAGCTAAACTCAATTCATTTTACTTTTTATTAAACTTTTGGTAGAACATAGTTATCTTCAGAATGAATGCTTAGTACCATTATTCGTCTCTTAGTTATAGGTTGTTTATATGACTTTAAATAGTAAATGTAAATAGAAAATTTGCAGAGGTTTTATTATGTCACAATTATTTTTTTTTATTAATTGCTTGTATTGTAACCTTTTTTTTCATATAAAAAGGAATGAAAGTATTTAAAATTTTGATATTTCTGTTGTGAAAAGTATAATAAAATGGATGTTATATTCAAAGCTGAACTTATATAAACGTCTATAACAAATATGAAGGCAACAAATCTTGCCCTTTAAATGCCAAAATAAATTATTCATATCAAATGTAAACAAACGCCGCTTTGAACATGCTATCACTAAATTATTATTGTCAAATACAATTCAATTGCGACAAACAGGATTTTTACTTTAAGATTTTTAATTGATAGAACAATGGAAATTTTTTTAATGGAATAAGCAAAATAAAATAAAAATATAAAATAAAATAAAACAAACAAACAAAAAAGAAATAAGTAAATAAATAAAAATTAATTCATTTAAATGCAAAAATGTAAACGCAATTTATCATAATTGCATTAGCGCTCCAATAAAATGTCAGAATTTTAACAAATTCTGTTTTTTCTGCGTATTCTTGATAGGAAAAATATATATATTAACTATCTAACAATTAGTTATCAGATGATTTTTAAATAATTATCTGTTATATTATATATGAGGACGTGAGTTTAAAAACTTGCCTTATCCAAAATTTAAAAAAATCGTATTTTCTCTATCGTTCTATTTTGTTATTAAACCTGCAAGGAAAAATCACAAAAATCTGCGAAAAAGCTAGTTTAATCCTGTATTTCTACCATTGTAAAATCTCGGTTTACAATGAAAACCAATGAACGCAGTTAGAGGTTTTTTGTGATTTCCCAAAATTTGATTTTTGGATGAAGCAAGTTTTGAAACTCACGTTCTCATATATTTCTGTGTATGTCTCTCTGTGTGCGCGCGCATACCTGTCTTACTCCCATTGATTCATAAACAAAATACTAACGATCGTTATAGTAATAGAAAAGTTTGAATCAATTTATGATCTGACATAATTTTAAAATAATCAGATAACTGATCAAAAACTGCTCAGATCCAAGTATACTTCAAATCCACGATATTTATATTATGAATAATCAGTGGTTAAGCATTTATTTTTTGAAAATCTTACGAGAAATATTTTCCAGATAATTAAAGAAAAATATATATCTGTGTAGTATATTTCATTGAAAAAATAATTATAAATTTAAAATTTACTGTTAATTTAATGTATCTAAAATTAATGTAGCAGATATTAATATCTAATTTAAAATATTTAAAATGTTTAAATTTAAAATTTTGACTCTAGTTGTTAAAAATTATGAGACATAGCATATATCTTAATTTCATAGTCAGCATTATATTAGTTGATTTTCAAAATAATGTCGAAGCATTACAGTTTAATTTTTCTTTATTTATACACAATGGTAAGTTTACTAAATAAAAGCAAAAATTTTGCAATAAGCTAAAAGGAATTATTATTACAAATAAATATTTAATTTTTGCTAGTAGTATTATTATTAAACGAACTAGAAACAAAGCGGTCTTTGAACGTTTAAATTTGCAAGAAAATCACACATTTCGACTGTAGTTATTTCAGATCAAGAGATTTTTTAATATTACTTTTTATTTTCATAGAAAATTAAAAATAGTCCTTACATTATTGTGTACATTTGTATCAATAAATAATATGTCTGTGTTCAACCGGGATTTCATTATAAGATATCTTTCAATGAGTATTTTTATCACAAAGTTTTTAAAAAGGTTTTACATATTTATCTTTTTATATACACTTAAACACATTTGGATAAAAATAATTAACTTGTGAAAATATGATTTAAAAAAGTATCGAAAAGCTCAAATAGCTAGAATATATCCAGCAAACATCCATATCAAAAGAGTAAAAAAAAAAAAAATCAGAAACACACGTGAACGACTTCTTATTGAAGCCTCTAAATAGATGTAAGCTACATTTTTTTTTTGTGTATTTACGCTTTGCTTTACACTAGTTTGTATATTCCACGTATACATTGTGCTATACAATATTTGTTATTAAATGTATCAGCTTTTCAATATCTTTCGAGATGTTCTAATCCCCAAATCTCCCATCGTTGCACCAGTCTCTTCTTTCAAAAAAATTCTCATTGTGATAGCATTCGTTTATTTATTTATTTGAGCTTTATAGCATATTGATTTCAGTGCCGCAGCAACTCCATTTTGGACCTGGTGCTAAATATTTTGTTCTTTTTTTTTATCGATAGCCGATATATTAACATTTATATGAATTTTCGTATAAGATCTAACCATTTCTAGTGTATAAAATTCTTAGTCTGAAATATTCAGACTTTAACCAGTTATACTTCATGTTAAATTTTTATCCAAAAAGGACTATAAAAATTCGGATGATGCCATTAAAATGGGAAAGCTTTGAGAACATGTTGCTACCTATCTTTTGAATGTATCAGAAAGGGAAATGATCGAGATAGAACAAAGCAATCCTCTGTTCTTCTTTTAATTAAAGGGAAAAATAAGATAAATCTTCATTACAATTTCAGAAATTGCAGAAAAGAAGTTCACCTTTTTATCTGCATTAGACAAATCCTAATCGCTCTTGTCCATGTAGTTTTGAATGCATTTTCTTCCGGATAATCAAGCATTGTTATCCAATATCCAGTTTTATATTACGTATAAGATATCAAGTCTTACCCCCAAGTGAATGATGACCGTAAAGAAAACGTACCTATAAATGCTATCAACAGTTCGTTGTGGGAAATAAATCCCCAATAAATATGCTACACATAATTGTATAAAAAATTTCAGTAACATTAACTGCTTTCATGTTTAAGAATTTTGAAATCTAGCAAACATCAAAACAAAAACATGGCAAAATAAATTTTCCAATACATAAACTAGAAAAATGCCAGTATAGAGATACAATAACGACCGTTTCTTCGTTTGGCCTAGGGCTAAGTATTTCAACCATTGCCCTGTAGTGCTCAAACTGAGTCAAAAGTGAGACATCAGTTTTCTCCTGACTGTATGCTTTTACCCTTACTTTTCCATACAATTTGTTAAAACAGACTCACTTTCTTGTTAAATTTAAGTATATGTCATTGAAAACCCTATACTGGCAATATATATCATCAAAATATTATACTTTTTTAGGTTTTGTGCACTTTTACCCAAGTAACACAAAATGATTGAGTGACAGTTGGCGAATTGTCGCCTTATTGTCTTTCCACGTTAACCCACGATAAGAAATGTCCGCCTTGCCATACCATTAAGGCTGTTCTCAAATCCAAAAAGGCAAATTTATGACATAAGTTTTAATTCATTTTCGTTCCAAAATGCATGAAACTAGCAGGTGTTGTTGTTCAGAAACTATGTAATCGGCTGTGTTTTCCGTTTTTTTTTTTAAACGCAATAGATCTTTCAGAAAATAGTGTCAAAGTGAGAGATCTGAACCAAATTTCCCCGCAAAAGAAGAATAACAACTCAAGGAAGGGTGAAAAGTCTTTGTCACGTTATAAAAATCGCTTATAACCAATAGGTAATTTATTTATTAAAAAAATGAAAAACGCAATTCCATTCCAAATCGCTTCCATAGTCAGGCCTTCCAATTTTATACCTTTCCGTTAAAAAATGAATTTGTAAATATGTCAAAACGTTTTGCGCTTGTTGAGCAGAGCAATTGAGAATAACCGACAAAGGCCCAATGCTGGCCCTACCCCTCGCTTCTCCGAATCTTGCTGAAATACGTTCCAAATTAGAGGGATCTTTGCAACTACCAATTGTTAACCATTTATTAACCCTACCATTCCCGATCATACCATTTTCCAATGGTTTCCACAGACTGCCAAGTGCCAACGATGAGCCAACAAACTGGGCTACTTGAAAAGACTGTAAAATTTCCTTTTAATTATCGGAGAACAGTTCGTTTATCTTTAAATAGTTCAGTTCAAGTTGGAAGTTTGAAAAACTAGTCGTATCAAAATGCGCAGAAAACGTTGTAACAACATGACAGAGAATGAAAATAAAACTGGAAATTTCAAATGTTCAAAGGTTTTGAGACTCCTAAAACACACAGTGAATACATGGTGGTCATAATTGCCATGATTAACTCAAAAACTTAACTTTTGACTTATATATTTTGAATCAATTTTTAACATTTATAAAAATTATGTGCAAATGAAAGACAAAATGTACAAATTATACATAAAAATGAAAACCAATGGGATAATAAGCTTTTGTTCCGTTGCTTTAATTTCCGTTAATCCGTTGCGTAAATTTTTAATTTATATTTCTTGTTTAAATTTAATTATACACATATATAATTCAAAAGAATCATAATGAAAACACTTTTATTGCCCTTATTAGATTACTAGAAACTGTAAGAAATCAATTCCAGGATTATCCTAAATAGCGTTCTTTCCTACCATAATGAGCGGTAATTTTACTGTAGGTTCATAAGAATAGAATATGAATATTAATAGATTTCGTCTAATAACCACAAGGTAGATGTATTATACACAGCTGAGTACGTTGGGGAAAATAAATGGTGAATATAACCTATATTCACCATTTATTTTCCCCAAAGTAATAAATTTTGTAAGTGGCCCCTAAAATCAATCGGGCCCAGGGCAGCGGAATGCTTTAAGACGGCCCTGGATGCTATATTTTTAGAAAGACTGGTTGAGTTAGTCTTTCATCGATCCGGCAGACTTCGGATCGTTACTACGTTGAAAGAATTTGTTACGAAATTTACAAAATTTTTTACATAGAAATATAGTATAACCCTTCAAAACGGAAAAGGGAAATAACGTACTAAAACGGAAAATTCGGAAAATCATCCTAAAATGGAAAATTTTCATGGTCCCGGCAAAAACAGTAGAAAATAATTACAATAGACAGTGTGATTGATAAGACGGAACCCTGTATAAAAAGGAATTCTTTTCTGGTCCATGTCCATTCTGTTTAGAGATTTTATTGTATTTTAGCCCTTTGCACTCGAAGTTTTTTTTTCATTCGTGTTACCAGCAACTCGAAGCGATTTTAGTTATATCTTTTTTTTTTTTTTTTTTTTTTTTTTTATGAATACAAATGATATATATATATATATATAAAAATATATATATATAAAATTATTACATTTTGTAATCACCCAAAGTGTGATACCTCTCGAAGCAATTGCCAATATGTAATCTTGGCTTTTCTAGATAGGTATCACAAAATTATTTGCATTGTCTCCGTAGCGGAGCCCTCGAGTTTGAAGACAAATTTTAAATGGCTCCGCACCGGAGCCCCCCAGTGCAAAGGGTTAAAATACTTTTATTTATCGCTTTCATATACATTTCCAAAAAGCGGTTGAATTCAAAATTCCGTAAAGAAAGTTCGATTAAAATCAAATATTTATAGTGTTATTAAAGGTTTAACGGAATAAACATTTTTTATGTATGAGAACGAAAAAAGGTAGTTTCCTTTTAAAGCTGTATTTGATTATTAGAAAAATATACAAATGCTGTTTAATAAATCATTTGTTAGTGTATCTTTGAAATTGTGGTGTTGTAATTAGATGACGAATTACACTTTAGTATCGTAATTTTAAACTAATAACTAGTATTTTAATTAATTTTTATGGGAGTGTAGAAGAAATTTTCTTAAGGATATCTACTATAAGTAAATTTATTAAGCTGTGTTTTCGTTTAAAGAAGGATATAGTTATAACTACCCGTACAGCATTATGACCTTTGCGATGTCGATGTGAAGTCGTTAAGGCCGTTTTTAAGTCTTGGCAAATTTGTGAAAAGTGTTATGTTTTTTATGATTCTGCATGGAGTCAGGTGACCAAATATTATAAGAACCCAACCCGACCTTCTTGTGTCCGCTGGTTTCTTTTTCTTTCGTTCTTTTTTTTTTTTTTTTTTTTTTTTCTGGCAGTAAGTAGGATTCGGATCAGAATCTTGCATCGCTTCGGGTATCCATGTTGCTAGAAATCTGCACGGGCCGACATTTCCAAGCCCGGGCCCTGGTCCGGCCCGACTCAGAGAAAAAAAAATCGGCCCGGCCTAGCAAAAATGTTAAAAGTTCGGCCCGAGCCCGGCCCGGACCGTGAGAAAAAATTTATTGGCCCGGCCGGCATAATAGTTAAAAGTTCGGCCCGAGCCCGGCCCGGCCCGAAAAAAAGTTAAAA
Organism: Maratus speciosus; assembly: GCA_963932465.1. Classification (NCBI taxonomy): domain Eukaryota; kingdom Metazoa; phylum Arthropoda; class Arachnida; order Araneae; family Salticidae; genus Maratus; species Maratus speciosus. The sequence continues at coordinate 317,238,126 of OZ010796.1, forward strand.
TCTCGGCCCGAGTGAATTTCTATATAACATTGATTTTTACGTCGATTTGGTTAAAAGTTTGCCTCGTACGAGGAGTTCAAGCTAAAAATATTTATCTTAACTTTTTTCTTTTCATGTTTATAATCTTCATTTTTACTGAAGTGCCGCAGGGTGCGATATTTATTTTTTTTAATGAATCTCTATTTCTTGTATGTAAATGTTTCAGTTATCATTAATATTGTTAATCCATATTCCATGTATTGAAGTGCTAAAAATCTGAAAAATGCTATACAGTAAAATCTAAGACTGAATTGCATAGAAAAAAAAATGTGTTATAGACAAGCTCCCTTCTTAGCAAGTGTAAATGTATTCTTTTCTTACATATTCTTTTCTTACGTATATTCTTTTCTTACGTAGTAATATATTAATTTTGCATGCATCGACACGTTTTTCAGTTTAAAACAAGATTCCGTCATACACAGGTTCTTTTTCACACGTTTTACTATATTTTAATTTAACTATGTTTTAATAAGTGTAGAAATCTACTATTCTTTTAAAAAGAATGAAGTTGAATGTTTAATTGTAGAATAAGGGCAATTTAAAAATGTAAGCATTTTTTGAAAAAAAAATTGTGCCAAGCCTAATTTTACTGACCTTTGACCGGACCAGGCCACGCCGAGACAATGATTTTCATACGGGCTGTGTCAAAACTAGGAAAGAAAATTTTGGGCCGTGAAGATTAGGAATGAAACCAGTACCCGGGTCTGTGCAGAAAAAAAGAGTTAGGCCCGGTCCGAACTTTCAGGAAAAAAGTAAGGCCTGAGCCCGGCCCGTAAAAAGTTGTGACTAGGTCTGGCCCGAGTGCCGTGAATGAAAAAGCCCGAGCCCGGCCCTCGGGCCACGGGCTGGCCCGTGCAGATCTCTACATGTCGCACTCGAACTTGATTTGTGAATGGATTTGATAAAATCCTGGTATTCGACTCGGTGCAAGATTCTAATCCAAGCCCTTTCAGGGGCAAAGTACTTCTATGCGTAAAATGCTGAAATCATTGACTGACATAGGAATTTAAAAACAAATTTATTTGAAAATTAGTACAAGCTTTTCTTCGCGTACTTGATAAAAGGAAATTTTTCATTCTAAATTACTGGTGCCAATGTGTCATCTAGGAAATGAAATTAAATGGTCCAAAAATGAACCACCACCCTTCAATGGGTTAATAAGCTCGGGTCGGGTTCGGATAAAATCTAGTCACCCGACCCGATGCAAAACCGTAGCAAATGTCACTTAACACTAGAACCGCGGGAAATTTTATTCAAGTTTTACAAAAATATTTCACACCAGAATGTTAATTTAAAGCTATTTAACTTACTTATTTTAATTATCTTTGTGCAGTATACATTTAACTCATTTTGTAAAGAGTTTTATGGTTCGAATCGGCATCTATTCCTTTGGTACGGGTCAAAATGACCCGCCACTGCGGTTCTAGTGTTAAATGAAAAAGGCTTAAAATAATTTTTTTTGAATTTTCAAATAACATACCATACAGGAAATATTTCTGTATGTACAGTTGAGGAAAAAAATAACTCTACTAACTCTGCAACTAAATACAATAGAAGAAAGTTACTAGTACCAAACGATTGGAAATATCTACATTTAAATTATGTATATAAAATTTGCTTAGGGGACCATTTACAAATCAAAACTAGGCCAAACTTTGTTTTTCTAATGGCAACACCCAATTTTGACAATATAATTTAAATCTTCGATTCAAAATATGCCTAGAAACGAAATTTCAAGTCATTTGGATGACAAGTTTTTCAATTATAAACATTCAAAATTTAGAGCCTCTAATGTTAAATTACATATTACATTTTCATATTTTTATTAATAACTCCTGAAATTATAATCCTAATGTGATAATCTTTTGTGTGGTTATAATTCTAAAAAGTCCCAAACATAAATACATTGAATTTGTAATTAAAAAAATTTGTTATATGAATTATGAAATTAATATTCGAAAAAAGTATGAATTACAATCTACAATTTTGTGATAGATTTATATTTATTATGTCGTGCTTTATGCGAATTCTCAATTTCAAATTTTTCTTCCAAGTAGTTTTCTAATTATGATTTTAAAAATGTCAAAATAATGGTTTAATGTTTATGATGTGAAGAAAAGCATAATTTGAAAAAAAAAAAAAAATTACTCATTGTATTCAAACATTTGGGCTAACATTAGTCAAAACATATTAAGCGATTGAAATAGTCCTATAGGCAAGAAATAATACATTAATGCATAGAAGTGACACAGTCATTCTGTAGCATTTCAACGATCGAGTACCGAACTTCCATTTGGATGCAGCCCCTAAAATAGGCTAATTTTAAAATAATTTCTCTGAAACTAATCGTACGGATTTCATGAAAATTTGTTTTTAGGCTAATTGAAGGGTATAGAATTTATTTATGGTGTCAAACTTGGGTATTGCTAGTATAGAAAACACAGTTTGGGTTCGTTTTGATAGGTAGGTGGCTCCCTAAGCAAATTTTATATACATCATTAAAGGTAGACTTTATTTCTAATCATTTGGTATCAGTAACTTCCTTGTACAATAATTTGTTGCAAAGTTGGTAGGGGGTGGTTACCTTTCCCCCCCCACAACTGTTCCTTTGCTATATAGTATGATCGAAAGTACCTCAAACTAATATGAATAACAACTCAGATTAAAAATTGGAAAGTTTTTTATACTTAATACTAAATTAAGATGTATTAAGTATGAATTTAAAACATTTTTTCCTAAAGTTTAAAGAGCTGGCAAACTTAAAAAAATTATTTTCTTTTATTTATCTTATTAGAACAAGAAATTTTACAAAGACGTGTTCTGTACCATAAATTTAATAAATAGATGAAAAAATAAATTATTGAAAAAAATTAAATCTATTAATTAGTTTTTTAAATATATTTGTAAAAACTCCATGCGTTCAAATTTTTCAAATGTTTCTCAATATTTTTTAGGGTTCCGTACTTAAAAAGTAAAAACGGAACTTTTATAAGAACACTCCTGTGTCTGTCTGTCTGTCACAGCCATTTTACTCGTAAACTATTTTATTTTATTATCTAATAGTACAATATGTCTAGAATATTTTTCCAAAGTTTCAATTCAATCTGAGTAAAAGTCTAGGAGAAAGAGCCTTTGGAAATTCCCCTCATTAGACTAGATCGGCCGGAAGCGACGCAGGTATAGCGCTTTTTTCTAAAAACACTATTTTTGAAGTCGGTGGACACGATTTATCAAAAACCGATGTACCGATCTTATTGAAATTTTGCGCATCGTACCAAAAATTGTACTTTTATGCATACAACTCTGCCAAATATTCAAATTTCAATTTTTATTTAAATCCTTCGTTCAGTCACGAGCTATACTTATCTACTAATAGAAACAAATTGGTTTTTAAATTTCAGATAAAGCTGTGATGAGTTATCCTGACCACCACGAGGACACTTTTTTTAGGAGTCTCCGGAAACCAGGTCCCGCCGGCCAAATTTTTGAATGAAAATTTTATAAAATATTGTTTAAATGTTGCTCTTTTATAAACTTAAAATTTTGAATAAAATAAATTTATTTATTATATATATAAAAAACATAGAAAAATATGTTTTTTTAACCTTCGAAACCCATCTAACCATTTGGTAGGCCTCCTCACCTAGCTGACCACATCACTTACACCACTCTTACTATACAAATAATAAGATCTAACTTACAACATAATGTCACGGGATCATGCAGGCCCACTTATATTAAAAAAATTACGATCATGTTGTACTTTCATATTATTTATAGTTAAAACATTTACATATTAGAATTCCTTTGTAGAAACTGTTATTTTTTGTTGTTGTTGTTTTGTAAATGCTGGCTTTCATGTTAGTGATTGAAAAGTCACAATAACATCCAGAATAATAATTCTGTAACGAAAAATGTTAGTGATTGTATTTCACAGTAGCTTCCAGGAGCTTGATTATCCACAGAGAACTCGTATATGACTTTTAAAGAGACGCTAAAAGCCTAAAAATCCGTTCTTAGAATGTTTTCATTTTCTTGTTCACATGAGTACAAATAGAGAGGTTGCAAAAACGCATTGTAGCCTCCAAGAAAAATGTTTGTTCACGGCCCTAAGTGGAATTACTCGGGCCCAATCTTCAACTAGAATAGTTATTACTCTGGCTACATCACACCTGCATGAATAATGTTTCATAGGTACCACTACTAATTTCATAGATGCAACGATTTTTTTTTTTTAATTATAAAGAAAAAAATTTCTGCCTATTGAATGACATAGAAATAAGCAATTATGGTTAGGATAAATTTTCAAGTTAGGCTTAAAGCAAAATATAGCATATCAAAATGAAAACTGAAACTATCGAAATATTAACTGCCTCAACGGGAAGTTTGCCAGCCATCCGCACATTTTTCGTGTTTAATGAATCAGTAATAATCGCCTGATACAACACATGTTCAGTTATAGATGGTACAGGCGTATTCTTACATGTGTATCTTATTTCAAAATCTAGTGACAATTTAGCCTAATTATTTTTAATTAAGTAAAAATATATATTAAAAACTTATATAAAAATTGAAATGTGGAATTTTTACGTTCTTAGATCCTTTGTACGATATATATTAGACCTCCGTCCAGCGGTATTCACGCAATCTTGCACAAAACAATTTTTTATTAAATATATCAAATTTTCAATGTTAAGACGCAAAAACAGGACAAATTGTTGAACTTATTTTTTCTGGAATTACTTTACTTAAATACGCTCCATAGCATATGACATATTTTCACTCTCCGCATCTCCATTAATCAGATCTTAATATCATGAAATTAAAACAACTTAATTTTAATTGTTAAATTGAGTTTCAGTTGCCTCTAACTGCTGTCAAACGAAACAATCAAAAATCAAGCAAATAAAAATAAGACGCACGATTATTTTTTATTTAAATACAATTAAATATTCGTTTCTGTTAATCCTTTCAGGGGCAAGTATTCAGTTTTCTCTAATAATAGATTCACACCAGAAATTTCGAAAAAAAAGTGTGAAAAAAATGCAATTTTATAGCCTTTTTTGTTATTAAAATTATAAAGATAAATTATTCAAAATTTCTTGTATAAATCTTGATTAAAATTAAGTGGTATAAAAATATTCCACAACCCTTCAAGTGTTTAAAGAAACAATTCTCAGATTAATTATCAACGACACAAAGGAAATTGATACCGGAAAACATTTCCTTTTGTGTTTTCAGTTTATTTAGTGCAAGAATCAATTCGCTTCTTATCAGGGTTTACAGAAACTGGCTACCGATAAAAGGATGTGGAAATTTTAACGACGGTGCTATGACCGACAAGAAACCTTAAAAGAGCGATTAAAATTAGACATATTTTACATTACTTTCGTGAAAAAGTTTCATTATGTTTGGCCTATTTTGGTTATGTTTGTTATGTTAAAAGTTTGGCCTATGAGTTAATCGAATTTTATTCAACGATCAAGCGGTCTCAGAGACCACTCACAGTAACTGTGCAATAATTTCTGTCACAGTAGTAGAGTGTTAAGATGGGTAGAAGTTGGCAGCTATGTAAACACAAATGGAAAATACTAAAGAATCTTTAACAGTGACAGCAGATAGCAAAATTATTATAAACATTATTATTTTTTTTTAATGATTTATTAAATATTTGATTATTGATTTAGTAGATTATTTCTATGACTTAACTACCGTCGTACTTTGGTCCTTGTGGGGTTACTTTGGTCCATCCCATAAAAAAAAAAGGTTTCATTCTTTGTATTGAACAAACAATACAAGATAATTTGGAGTTTTTGCCCTTGAAAAATATTTTAGACCCTACTATAGAGTATTTGAATAGTTTGGGGGGTAATTTAAATTTTTTTAGTGACAACACTGGACGTGTTTTTAAACAACTGTTTTCGTATATAAATTTTATATCTCTAAACTTTTTATAGTGAAACAATCTGGATAAAAGTTAAAAATAAGATAAGTGTCAAAATATTACTTTTAGTAGCCTGTAACCCATGTGTGATCATAGTTTTTCCTTTAACTTTTAATTTTGACAGAAAATGTTTATGTTTTCATAAAGCTAGCATGAAAACTAGTTTTTCGGGGCTACTTTGTGCCTGGCCTTTTTTGGTCCGAAAATAGCCCCAATTACTTACAAAGGCCCGATATACAGCCAAATTTCTTAAAACACGTTTTAAGTAACATTTTTTTTTTTTCAAATGTTACTGTAGAAAAATGTTACATTAATTGTTTTTGTTCCAGTTGCTGAGGATAAAATGACGAAAACTGTTTCTCGTTTCTTTAATATTAACAATTGGTTTATTGTGTTTATATATATATATATATATATAAAAACAAAAAAAAAAAACATTTGTCTATCGAGTTAGCAGTATTAATTTATTAGAAAATGCTGTTGCAAGGGGATTTCAATAAAAATGTATTCATTTACATATGAAATGTATTCATTTTATATGAAACTAAAAGAATGGACCAAAGAAGCCCCCAGCAGGGGCTACTTTGTTCCAAAACTTTAAAAACAGTTAAAAAAAAATAAACAATTTCCTCTTTAAAATCATACAGTTTGCTTCATTGTTTCATGCTAATTGTTTACAACTTGGTAAGTTGAAAAATAACATATAATATATTTTAATAATGGAAATGTGAGTGGAACCAAGAAAATGTGGCCCAAAGTAACCCCGGTTGACGGTAATGAATAAAAATACCACAGTCTCACTTTGTTTCCCAAAACGATAAAGATTTGTCGAAATTTGAAAAATGAAACTTTCTACCTTTTCTCTAAAGAAATCCTATTTTTTTCCGTGTTTAGAAAAACACGCGATTTTTTATTTCAATTTTTAGGTGCCTGATAATATTTTGAAAAATGGCAGGATTATAATTTTCGAATTTCTTTCGTTAAAATTTTAACAGATTTAGTGCAATTAGACCAAAAATTTTTAATAACAAAACTCTCAATAATTAATCCCATTAAAAATGTAAAAAACCAATGTAAGTGCTCAGGTGACATGCACCTACAGAAAAAAAAAATAGAAAAATCATCTACATAAAAAAAAACTCGCCAAACATACATTGAAATAATCCTGATAAATCTTGATGTTGTATACGGAGGATGTTTACACATTTGCAAAACGATTTTGGTGATATTTACTTATTATTTAAAATATAAATACTTATTATTTGTATGTTAGAGTTAATTTATTCTCTAAGGGTTTGTAACAATTAAACCATGGGCAGCAGACATACCAGTAATTTTGTAAAGCATTCTTCACCTTATTTAATGGTAGTATTTGAGTTAATAAGGTGAATATTACTCTGCAATTTTTACTCAAAATGCACTACAGGAAGTGACTCTCATAGGTAATAATATATTGTTTTGTTCGTCCATGTTCCAGCATAATTTATTTTACTCACACGACAGCAGTGGTTCCCGACATGGAGCGGCCCACCAGTGGCCGAGAGGTTCTGCTCTCGAAGCTGGTAGACGGGAGGTGCTGGGTTCGAACCCAATCTCGGCCGTCGGCCTAATCGTTCGGAGTTTTCGTAGTTTTCTTTGAACCGTGGATTTCCATGCGTAAATACGGGTTAGGTTCCCTTAGAAAGAAAGATCCCTACGGAGGGCACTTCCCCCCCCTTAGGACCTATATCCCTCGTGTTGATAATTGGCCGTCATAAACACAACCAGCCAGCCAACCCAATATGGGGCGTACACCCCACAGGGGGGCAATTTCACTTTCTAGGGGGCAATTCTAGGGGGCAATTTGTTACTCACGCATTCGCTATCAATTTCTTGTGTCTTTTTTTATTTCAATGTAATGTTGCAGACGAAAAATAAATGAAATACAAGCAAAATTTAAACAATCAATTTTGTTATTCAATTTTTAAAATGTTCCTAATGAAAAGTTTAAAACAGATTTAACACCAGAATAATTATACGAATATATTTTTTTTAATATTTTGACATCATCTTGTAGTGTTAAATCTCACTTCAATTTTTCTGGGACTGAATTTTACAATTTTCGAACGCTTTCGATTATTTACTGAATGAGTTTTCTACTTCTATTCCCTCTTTTATATGTCACACGGAGGTCTTTTACACGGGAAACGACTTAAAACTATGTATAAATTTGACTGTCTTGAACATATTTAACCTAAAAAATATATGAAATATCTGAACAAGGTACTGCCTAGTTTATAAAACTTAAAAATCTCAAATAGCATATAAATATCTATGGCTCTAGTGCAGGCATCCTGCACAGTAAATAAATTTACATGATGACACATACATTTTAAATTTTAAAATCAGATAATACATGGAAGACTACTAATCATATTGGGCAAGAAAAATCGGAAAAAATGTGTTGTGATGGTGAATGATGGCTACGCAAATTTAATAAAGATGATGATCTTGTGTATTGTGTTATCCATAGAAAGAAAATTTAGTGTCCAAAGCTTTTCCACCAACTCTTAATAAGTTAGAAAAATGAATTATAAACTGTGTGAATGTTATCAATTTTAACGTTAAATGTAAGTCTCTCTTCACGATATTTTGTATATGAACATGAAGATAAAAATGCAGACCGTATAACACTTTTCTTTAGCGTTAAGGTAAGTTGGAAAAGTACAACAAAACTCTTTTTGGCACAAAAGCAAAGATGTATAATCTCATTGCATATGTAAAATTATGTTTGAAACACATTTCTGACAGAAGATTGACCTCTTTGATAAGTAAAAAATGTGAAATGAATAGTTACTGTTACGTCCACCGTGTGATTAGAGATACTTTTTTAAATAATAAGAGACATAATTTACAGATTAAGGGAAGGGGAAAGGGCAGAGTGACTTTACAGAGGATTTGGTGGGGTGTGGTCAATAAAAGGTTGGAAACCACTGCACTACAGTATACTAAAATTTAATTTATAGATAAAACGCATAAAACAATTGAAAGCACGCTTTTCCAACAATTACTGGCCATAGATAGCAGTATATACGGATTCTTTTATGTTGCCCAGTAACTTAAATAATTAAGTTAATTAAATTTTATTACGATATCTGATGCGTATATTATCTGTAGTTCCGACACGGAACCATACAAAATAATCTGAAACATTACCATCTACTATTTATGGTTGCAGTTTGAAATTTCTTTCAATAAGTTCAATATATGTTTATCAACTGAATTTGTTTTTATTCTTGGCATAAAATGCCTTAAATTTCTTTCCCGTACACGCATTGCTATTCTTGTAACAGGGTAAAACCAATTTTCTTTGTGCTTTTCAAGATTTTTTTTCGTCATTTTTTATTATCTAGATTTTACCAAATAACAATAATATTGTTTAAATATATATTTAAGCTGCACAAAATTAGCATCCGCACAGAAAAAAAATCAATTTTACAATTAAAATATAACCTTGCAAAGTCATATCTAGGGTGAAATATGTAACCTCTGTTACTGGACAGTATTTGCTTAATTTATGATGCATATATTTCAGCAAAAAATATAACTTTTATATATTACTTTAGCAAAAATGTCCTTTAGTTCAAAATAATAGTTTTAGAAAGATGAATAATAAATAATAAAATTTAATTATCATTACATGTGTAATTTTATCTCGTTTAGAAAAAAAAAAGGTTAAAGTTCATAATTAACACTTATTTTAGTTTTAAAGAAAATATTTTTTTTGATTGTATTTAAAGTACATAACTTATTATTTGTTTTAAATACATTTGGTTTATTATCAGTTTACAACTATTAAAAAGAAATAGAAAACCTCTTCATGTAACAAAGGTTTCGTCCAGTAACAGAGGCTAAATCCAGTAACAGAGGTTACAAAAATTTACAAGATGTAAACAAACTGACTTTTTCGCAACTAACAAAGATACACTAAATAAATCAGACATAATTTTATTTTCCACAGAAATTTTCCAAAGAAATTTTTAACACTGCAATTATTTTTCAAATACGTCAACAGGATGGGGAAACTTGTAAAATAATCTGCCCCCTTTCTGTACTACAGTTGGCATGGGCAAACTTTTTTGGATCTGTTCGAACTGTATGTATGCAATATAATTGTCATCTAATTTAAAAATAGATAATGCATCATCACAAGCTTTCAAAAACATAACTTGCACTTCACCATCTTCTAAATCATCTTGTGTAACGGCTATGTAGCAATACTTCATTTTTCTCTTTTTTTTCAGTTACAAATTCTACTAGTATGTATGTTCCTTTAATTATTTTATCTAGCGTTATTTCATTAATTTAATTTTCTTCAGTAGTAGATTCAAGAACTTGAAAACTTGTTTTCTTAGGAGACATTTTTAGATCTGGAAAATACCACAAACAAATAATACATGCTACTGCAAAAATAAATATAAATATGTAATAAGAATGACAATAAGTACCACAAAAAAATGAATATTCTGGGATAAAATGTAACCCCTGTTATTTGTATGTAACATCTGTTACCAAAAGATGTAACAGAGGTTACATTTAAGGAAAAACAATTTTCTTTCTTAAATAATAATATTCTAAAAAATAACTATGTTATTTATATAAACTTATTTTACTTAGTGTTTTGTGATTTAAAGAGAAATTTTATTTTTTAAGCAATATTTAAACCTAAAATTGGAGTAACAAAAGTTACAAAGGGAAAACACACCCACCTTAGAACTTCATAATACCGCTCTATACTCTAAACATGTCGCAGACAAAGTGAAAATGGCACTTGACTTCTATTCTAGAAAGTTCTTTTAGCAATACAGATTAGTAGCAACCTTTGTTGGACAAATTTTTTATTACTTATTCTGCTAAATGTTAATAAAGTAACAGAGGTTTCATTTAAGGAAAAACAATTTTCTTTCTTAAATAATAATATTCTAAAAAATAACTATGTTATTTATATAAACTTATTTTACTTAGTTTTTTGTGATTTAATGAGAAATTTTATTTTTTTAAACAATATTTAAACCTAAAATTGGAGTAACAGAAGTTACAAAGGGAAAACACACCCACCTTAGAACTTCATAATACTGCTCTATACTCTAAACATGTCGCAGACAAAGTGAAAATGGCACTTGACTTCTATTTTAGAAAGTTCTTTGAGCAATACAGATTAGTAGCACCCTTTGTTGGACAAATTTTTTATTACTTATTCTGCTAAATGTTAATAAAGTAACAGAGGTTTCATTTTCATGGACAAATGTTAAATTAAACTTATGCAGTTACAAAATACATATCTTAATTCATTAGTACAAATTTATTAAAGTGCTACATCTGTTATTTAAATAAAAACAGATAAATATTGTGTTGTTCGTAATATTTAGAATTGTAGTCTGTTTAAATTTGTCTCTCTAGTCATTTGGACAGCTAATTTTCATAGCTAAGAATAGATAAAGTGCATAAATTGTGCAATAAATACAATAAAATTGGCTAGAGCATATTTCATACCAATTAAGAATAGTTTTTTCTAAAAGTTGGCATAAAAAATTAGAATTTCTTTATATATTAGATGAAAAAAAAAATATATTAAAGCTTTGAGCATGAAAAGCACATGTATTTTTGGTTTCACCCAATAATGGTTTTAAAGATGTTTGTCAAAAAGTCACATGCAGCATTTTCCGACAACAAACATGTTGTTGTAAATTTCAATAACATATTTCAATTTCATTATTTTTTAATCACATTAACATTAATAAAACACGCTTCAAATAATCTCCCACCTCCCAATAGACCCTAAAGCAACAGAATTATTTTCTGCGTCCCTGTAAAAGAAGTATTAATGATATGCACACACTTTTCTATAAAATAAATTGTATACTGCAGTGAATTTCAGTAACGTATATAAATTTCGTTTGCTTTGAAGCGGTATTTAATGTACTTCAAAAAATTAACTGTTATAGACCATAATGTATCCAAATTATTTTGCGTATTCATGATGTAGTAAGCTAAAAATTACATACCCATTTTTTAACAGACAATATATGCTGTAGTAAGTATTATATTAATAATACTTAAATTTAGTACATAAATTTCGCCACTTTCCGAGCATATCTGTGAAAGTTTGAGTATGAGTCAGTTGAGAGACAGACAGACGCTCTGAAGTCAAACAACGTTAGAAAGAATTAAAAATAGTTAATATTATTTTAATTTAGTAGTCTGTATGTCGGTCCTTTTGTCTATCTGTGCGTTCATCTCCTTATTTCTCATCAAAATTCAATTTTGAAAATCTCATTTAGATGATGATTATTATTATTATACTTCAGCAAAACTTTTGATGAACTTTTCTGAAATACACTAGGATGTGTTTTAACGAAAATAAACACTGCAAGTAAAACATGTTTATTTTTATTTTCCTTTTGAATTTAACACTTTAAATAAAAGCTTATTATTTAGATCCTTTTATTGAAATTAATTGTTTTATTAAAACAAAAAAAATGTTATATACATCCTAATTAATTTTAGTATATCTCTTATTCTGTAAATGAACATCTTACCATATAATGTTTTGATTTACTCTGAAATATCCAAATATTTACCATATTACAAATTATTATTTAGAGGAACTATTATTCAGCTATTTTGGAAAATAAATAAATTATTCTGCTGTTTCAAATAAACTAGAAGTGATTCTTTCCTAAAATAGTTTTTTTAATACGTATATTGAACTTTTGGATGCAGTAAATTAGATAAGGAAATGAAGTAACTGATAACGTAAGATAAGGTGATAAGCATTGAGTGAGTAATTGATAACTTTTTTATTTTAAAAGATAATTTTTAGTGACATTTCTTCGAAATTATGTATATATATATATTACTCATGCTGCAAAATTTGTCTAATGTTAAAACATTATGTTGTTAAAATAAATTTATCATGTTTTTTTAAAAGCATTTTTTTTATAGTTTAAAATTACTTATATTTCTACGTAAAGAAAGTTAAGTAATTTATGGTTTTTTTTTATGTTTACATGAAATTACACTAAAAACCAGCGGCCGTTTGAGCTACATATCATATTTTAATCTTAAAAAAAAAAACCGAAAACATTTAATTATGAAAATGATCAAACAAATATGTTTTTAATCAGAAACTTTATTTCATAAAACATAACTTATTTTCGTACTTATACAGTGTGTCCACGTATAACCTGACCGACCTTTATTTTCGCAACCGTTGGTCCTAGATGCATACTTCCAATTACAAAAGTGGTCAAAATTAGGTGCAGAGTTAAGATTAAAAAAGTTTGAAGCGAAAAAACAATTTAACGAAGAATTACAGAATCTAAATTTTTATACGGTCCCCCGGTCCTATAACTTATATTTAGTAAAATTGAACTGTTACACTGACAAGTAAGGCAAAAAAAAGTCCCGTTATTCTACGATTAAAATTGACCGAGTAATAGCTGCTTAAAGTTGGGGCATATTTTTTTTTTGAAATTTAGGGGTCATTCACAAATTTAGTAGAAATATAATTTCGTCAGATATATTAAAGAAATGGTTGGGAGTAAAATTAGCATTGCAATATAAATTTGAAATCTTTAACCCCCTGACCGCCGAGCAAAAGGGCAAAATTGTAATGTTTTTTTTCTCTGTAATTTTTTTAAAAATCTAAAAAAAGGTGATTTTTCAAAAAGACATAAAACATTTAATTAAGTATAAGAATACAAGCCTTGAGAGTATTACTCATAACAAGATGTTTTAAAACTGCATTATATTTCTAGAATTATATTAATTTAAATATTGCTTCTATTGCCGTGAAACCTGCAGCTTAGTGAACGGATATATCAGTTCGCGGCGGTGGGAAGGTATTGTGATATATTACTGCAAAGTACTGAACATATAAGAGGATAAAAATAACAGAATTTTTGTTAAATAAAAGTATGAAAAACAACAGCCTCAATTCTTTACAAAAATAATACATATTTTAAAATGCTGTTAGATTACACCGTCTTTCAAATTTTGGGTTGTGCCATGTTTTTTAGCTTTTGAAAATTGATTCACGTGTATTTTTTAGCTCTGAATCCGAAAATGACATTCATTTTAAACCATCACGTCAGGATTTTTCTCAAATCGCAAATTTCAAAGTTAAAAAGCTCAAAGTTAAAATTCATCCCCTTTTCCCCTCCTAATCGCATCGGACCCCTGAGCTGTTTAGCTGTAAGAAACTCAGTATAAGCCACAAAATTGAATAAATTATTGAATTAAATAAAATTAAACTGAATAAAAAAGTCTTACATCTATTTTATAGTATCATATTTTTCGCTATTTTTTACCCTTGAAACTTACGATTTGCGAAAAACCCTGACATGATAATTAAAAGTGAAGGTAATTTTTTTATTTAGCGTTAAAAAAAAAACATAAAACTTAATTATAAAATTTAAAAAACACAACCATCGCAGGTTTATGTTATCTAATTTAAAACCAATTCTTAAACTTGTTGACGGTAATCTATCCGAATTTTTTTGTGTTATCCTCGAATATAAGTATTTATAAGATGCTAAGCATCAAAAATCATAATAATATTACATTGTAATCGGATTTAAGTCAGTATGTAAAATTTTAACTTCGATCGGACATTTGAAAGTCAGTTAAAGTACGAGTACAAATTTTAAACTGGAAAGACGATCGTTGCAAGTTAAATAAAACATTATGAAAATAACATAGTTTTTGTTAAAAGAAATAATAGCCTCAAATCCTTACAGAATACAACATATGTTAAAATACAATTTTTTTAACTAATCTGAAACTTAACTAATAAAGTTAGCTCAATCGTAATAGTGGTACGATTTCTTTCAAGCCTCAGATACCTTGAAATAAGTTTAAGTACTTTATATACGACCCCTGAAAGCACGGTCGAAATCATCGGTTTTGATATGCAAAAAAGTGGTATAAGTCATGCATTTCAAAGTTTTATAACTCGGTCAATTTTAATGGTAGATGAATGGGACTTTTTCTGTCTTACTTGTTAGTGTCACAGTAAATTTTTACTAAATATCACTTATAGGACCGGGGGACCGTATAAAAATTTAAATTTCGTAATTTTTTAATGTGTTTCTTGACCCAAATTGCTTTAAAAATAATTCTTTACATTATTTAAACCATTTTTGTAATTGGAAGTATGCATCTAGGACCAACAGTTGCGAAAATAAAGGTCGGTCAGGTTATACGTGGACAGACTGTATAATTTCATTTCTTATGTATAGTAAAGTGAGGACAGACGCCGCGGTGGGACAGATGCCGCAGAGATTCTATTGGCAACACTAGTGCTCCCTAGGCCAAATTAAGAATTTCGTTGTGTGCCTAAGTGCTGTCTGCTGTGTTGTATGCGTTTCCACTGCTTAATTGTCAGTATTTACATATTTATGCCGGTTTTTATGGTTCGAACCTGCATGATAAGTTGCTAAAATTATTCTAATAAAGTTTTATAACATATTTTAATAAAAATAAACAGAGATTTCATCCCAAAACCGATTGCAACTGTAGACTAGATCCTCGTAGAATACAGACATGTGCTTGTCTTTCTCTCGCGTCGCTCACATGAAACAAATTGGCGACGCGGCATCTTAACCGCCACTTTGGGACAGATGCCGCACCGAGGTTGTGGGACAGATTCCGCAAAATATATTTTTATTTTTCGGTTCAATAAATTCATCACTGCGATTTAAGTAGAACTTACATTTAAATGAACGTATATTGGCGCATTCTGCTACTTATCAAAATATTCTCAGCAACAGTGGTGGTTCACCAAGTATGAATAAGGAAAACGTAGGCCGTTTACAATTCTCATCATCTAAACTATTAAACAAAATGCCTCCTACCCAAATGGTCAAATGACCTATACAGCCAAGTAAGGGAAAGCAAAAGGCTGCAAATATTATAAGCACACATATTATAAACAAGAAAAAAGAAGAAGGAAATAAATAGCAAAAGAAGCAAGAAAGCGTCAAAGAACGACAGCTTGGCGGAAGTAAAATATGTAAAAAAAGGAAGGAAAAGATCAACTGAAAACACCTCACTTGAGGAAGAACCTGAAATGTGAGTTATCTTCCGACAGTGACGAAAATATTCCTCTTATGGATTCTGAAGGCAGTATTGGATTGGAATTTGATGACTCTGAATGTACTGAGTGTCTGGAGTCATATCAAGAAACAAAGTCTAAAGCAGTCTGGATTCAGTGCATAACATGCAATCGGTGGCTGCATGAAACATGCTCACTTTATTCTTGCAATGGAAAGTGTGGTGATTGTGGGCGAATAGAAATACGAAATAAAAAATGAGAAGAAAAGCCAAAAATAAAAAGACTACGGCCTAAAATGAATGGAACTAGTACTTAAGAGAGAACTACAATCGTCGCCTGGATATAAACAAGTGGTTTATAAATTTTGTAATTATGCTGTCTATTGTTTCCAGCCAAATGTTTTTTTTTTCTTTTTTTGCCTTAAGTTTTATTTTTTGAGCTTGCACTTTTGCAATTTCGTTAATCTTTTCACAATTTAGTGATATATATAATTTATGTAAGTTTAATGTTATTTATTTTCCTTTTAAGTAGTTTGAAGAAATAAAAATGTGATTTATTTGAAAAAAAAAATAAACAGAATAGCTTTTTTTCTCCATGCGGCATCTGTACCACACCCCATGCGGCATCTTACCCAGCACTTAAAAAATGATGTTAAAAAAGGACGTTTGGGAAAATAATTATGCCTGCTTTGTTAAGAGGGCTTTAACTTGTTTAACATAGAAATTTTATTCTAAAGGGTTTGATTAATGATTTCTGGTACTTAGTTTGTTGTTTTTTGCTTTATTGTACATTTTAAAAGAAGAAAAGTAAAACTGCGGCATCTGTCCTCATTTTACTATATAAAATTTCAGGTAAGAACCATGTATGTTTGATCTGAGGCTCTTACGCCGTTCTTTAGGGCACATGGATTATTAGGTGAAAATCCATAAATGTTAAAAATTAAATGAAGTAACGTTTCTGTTACGGTATATTAACCCTTAACCGGAAACGTAAATCTGTGAGATGTTTGCGTGTACATATTTGCTCTTAATATTGTCTCTTTCCGACATTCCAAACATATTTTTATGCTGTTATATTAAAACATTGGTCGTGTTATTTCGTAAATTATTAAGTATTCTGTTTGTGCACGGGATTTTCACGTTTCCGGTTAAGGATTAAAAAATACATGTGAAAATAAAATAAAAAGCAATTGAAAATGCATGTCAAATTCGTTAAAGATAATTAGCTTGGGAAAAAAACCCAGAAAAACTCCTTTAAACAGTTATAATTGTGGAATGTAAACAGCAGTATTAAATACCGTTCCAACAGCAGCAAATTAAACGTACTGTTGTACGAAAATAAAAGAATGGGACTATAATTTATGAAAAATGAGAATAATGAAAGGTAATAACCGTCTGATTGTTTAATCTAAATAAAATCTTACTAAGTTTTGAGAAACGTATATACGTTTGTATGAATAACAACCGAGCGCATTTGTTTGTTTATATTTGAAAGTACAGGGGTCGTATTTGTCCGGAAATTTCACGACCGGGAAATACTTCGGTACCTGTGTTTTCATATGGAGAAATCTCTTCTTAAAATACGACCCCTGAAAGTAGCAGTTTTTTTATTATATCTTACCAACGCTCATAAAAGTCTAGATAAATTTTTCAAACTAACTCATTATGACAAATGTATATATCAATGTAACTTGACTTTCTTTGATAAAAATTAAAATATCGAAAATAACAAGGAGGAAGAACCAAATTTAAAAAAGGGAGTATAGTTGAAATGCTTTGAAATGGATACAAGTGACAACAATTATGTTTACTTGTATAATGATTACTATTATAAAAATGCTTGTAATTCTAGTGATGATGAGGATGAAGATGAGAATGATGAGGATTGTTCTATGCCTGGGCTGGCAATCCGCAATCAAATTTTGCCCAAAAGATTGCTGGTTGGCAGTTCAGTGTGATATACCAAAATCACACTTGAACAAACTGTTGCATATTCTAAGGGATCATGAATGCTGTAGTACATTGGCTCGAGATTCCAAAACACTTTTAAAAACTCCAAGAAAGGTTGTTATTAAAAACATAGAATCAGGCTTATATTGCCATTTTGGTATAACAGAAGCTCTGACACATGTAGTGGATGAATTCTTTTGTAATAACTTCGAATTAATTCTCAATGTGGATGGTTTCCTCACTCCAAATAGTTCTAAGAGCTACTGTGGTCCATTCTATGATTTGTTTCTAAAAATAAAGGAAGAACTGTTATATTTCCTGCTGCAATAGTTCATGGCAAAACAAAACCTGGTGATGTCAATGAATTCTTAATTGAAATTGTTGAAGAATTCAAACTTTTAATGCAAAATGGTATATATATATATCGGGGGAATAATACAACGTTATATTGAAAGGCATTATATGTGACGCGCCTGCCAGAGCTATTATTTCTTGCATTAAAGGCCATTCTAGATTATTCGGATGTGGAAAATGCACAGAAGAAAGCCAGTTCATGTGCAAATTCTGTCATTTTTCATATCCTCATCTTTTTAGGGTCATTGCTGACCTTAAACCTTCTTTGGGGTATGTTACTGTTAGTAGCCAGAACATTTCTTGTTGGCAAAATGAATTAAAATATTTTTTCCCTTTGATTTCCTTCAAGCTTAATTTGACATTTTTCTGAAAAAATGTTTACACATTTTCTTTTAACCTACTCAGTTTAGGTCTGTTAGCTTAAAATCACCTTATAAATTTTTCCCTTTTCTATGTTTATTTTTTCTTTGAGAGCTTTATGCCGTCATTCACTTTTAATTCAAAAATACAAAATGTAAGCTCACATTTATGTAAGATTGAGGTATAAAATATTGAATATTTTAATTTTAGTCTTTTCTAAATGAGGAAATACGAGTGCTAAATACATCATCAATAAAAAATGGCAGTTCACCTCACTTAGGAACTATTGGTAAGTATAATGAAATAGTCTCTTTTCTTCATCTAATGTTATTGTGGTTATAAAACATTTTTGTTTTTATATTAACCAGGGGTAGAGAAGTACATCATATATTACTTGCACTAGCAATTTTCTGACAGAGCAGGTGAATTTTTAGGCAGTCTATGAAAAACTTCAAGCTGTAGAAGAAATCACCTAAACTTTTTTTTTTCCAACTAAGCTATATATTTTGCAAATGTCCAAAAAATTTTGCAAATATGTTTACTCAGATGTAAATATGACACTAAGGTCTATCCTATACTAAATTTTCCTCTGTTATAAATATATTAATTAATTTTACAGAAGAAAATATTAAAATACATTTTACTAATAGTTATTAACTATTTTTTCAGTCACGTACATTTTGTCATAAGGATTTTCAACTGTATGTTGCATGTTGCTGGCTTGCAAGATTTTCTACAAATTCCCCATCCTTGATATTAAACATATTAGACACTTACATACAGTAAAAAATGCTAAAATGAAACTGTAATAGACTGAAAATGAATTTTCATTTTAGACAATTTTAAGTTTTGTTACATTATATTCCTTTAAGGCTGTTCTCAAATCCAAACTGGTTACTTTCCAAGGCATTTTTTAATTCAGTTTTATTCGCTAACTTATTGAATTGACAGGTGATAGCTTTGATTATAAATCTTTTCAATAATCCTGAATGCAACTATCATGCTTCTATGTTTTAAAAGTGTTTCAAACCCTTTCTGATTGAAGAGCACATAAGAATATCTTTTGAGAACGGTCTTAACTTAGGCCCATAACATTTGTCTATTGAATCATATTTCTATTAACATCATGTATTACTCGCACTAGCAATTTTCTGACAGGGCAGGTGAACGGCAGTCTACGAAAAACTGCAACCTGTAGAAGTCTAAATTTCTGAAAAAAATCAAATACCCCTCCAAACAAGGCATATCAGGCAAAATAGCACTTTATACCTAGTAAAGTCATACTTGCCATATGCGATACTGGGAACCCCAGAATTACAAAAATTCCATATATCGATAGATTTTTGCTCAAATACTCTGACTCAATATGGAGTCATCATTATGAATGACCAAAAGGTTTCCGGTCAAATTTCTTAGAAAAGTCCATTCAACCACAGCTTAACTTTAACTGGTGATATGAATTGATGGAAGCCGCTTCGTTCTCCTTCCAAACCAAATCAAGGAATTTTGTCTCAACAGGAACATTGCTGCCTTCGTACTCAAACTCTCTCGTATTGTGATGATATAACTTTTAATCATTACACTACTGAAGAGAACCTACAATTGGAAGGGCTACTAAGCGACTTTAAAGATATTTTGGCACGCAATCGGTACGACGACGTAGGTAGAGTCAAATTGGGAACCCCAGCGGGTAACTCTCACCTCGGAACTTCATATCTCGCTTAGGCCTTACCGCACATCTCCTAACGATAACTCACAAATTAAAAAACAAGTACAGGAGTTGCTGGATGTTAAACTCATTAACACGTTGAGTGCCACGTCAGTCACCGGTGACTGACCGTGTAAAATATGATATAAAACTAAAAAAAAATATATTGTTTTAAGTAATTACTGAACATTTATTTAAAATTTACTTAACTTTTATTTATTACAGGATTATATCATTAATGAATTTTAATGAATTTTATTGAAACATGGTAAACATAAAAATGATTGTCCTTCGCAGGTATCACAAAATGTGACAACTTATTTAGTCATTTTTCTGGACATTGCTCTACATGTTGTATCACATTTTTGTCATAACATGATTTACAATATTTTCTCACTGCAGAGACTTTCCCAGGTTTTTTTTTTTTTGTATTTGTGCGGTTGTTTTTTAGAAGTTGTTGCAATACTGCTCGATGGAATGTCTTCTCGGCAACTTGTAAGGTGTACTGCTAATTTTTTCCTGAATTCAGTAATACTGATATCCTTTTTCGTGATATCTTTATATAAAATGTAAACTATTTAAAACTGTAGTATTCAATAACAGTTCAAAGGCTAGCTTTCTGTACCATTTCAGGCCTGACGGGGATTTCCCTAAGACTCCGCGTGGCACTCAACATGTTAACGCGTTTCCAGTCTATCTTTTCTCATTTCGAGAAGCTAATATTATAAAATTAATAAAGGTGAAAATGTGAACATTTCTGCTTTTCTTTCAAAGCCGCTGAACCCGAGTTAATGCAGAAATATCAAAATTGCATATATGAATTAAAAAAAAAATTGTATAAAATCTTCTATTTCCATTTATATATTATTAATTGAACATGTGTTTTATAGCTACTCTTACCTTTTCCTCCTAGATACTGTTAAGACTCATGTTTGGTAGAAAGGGAGTGAGAAATCAGATTGCCATATTGAACAAGTCATCGCAAACTGGTTGCGGCATGCAAAAGACAGGTTGGGAAAAAAATAAAGCTTATTCATATTCAAGGCTGGAGTAGCACAGCTGAAGATTATTCCAACAGAGCGAAAAATGTCCAGACCAGGAATCGAACCTGGATACTTGGCGTGCCGTGCCAATGCCTTACCTGTTAGGCTATCCGGACGATACCTGGCTGACATAATCCACTTTATTTGTTGGACATAGGGGAGACCGGGGCAAGTTGAAGAGCGGGGCAAGATGACGAATGTCTTAATTTTTCCGTTTTGCACTAGGTGGCAGCATCAACTGGACACTACTGGCTCTCTTATCGGCCGTTCGTTAAACAATAGTATAGAGACGCTGAAATCGCCATTTTGTGTTAGTTGTGAAGCTTTGATTGTTTACCACGGCCACGTTATAACTTTTATGCATGTGTAAATAAGCTCTGCTACAGATACAGGTAAGATGTATCGATTCTCTTTAATATTTATGAGTAACTTAGTTTAAATACTACCTATTGCCATGAATAAATGTCAATTAATCACCTTCCTTCATGGCAATGAAAACGAATATTTTTAAAGAGGCAGACCGGGGCAAGATGACGAGCTCGTCATTCTCAGACCCTGGTAGTAGAAAACCAACGTATAAACTCTCCAGAAGAACCAGAACTTATGGAAAATGCTGATTTCGAAGCACTAAAGAAGCCTGTTAGTGTTTTTGATTTCAAACCATTGCCTAAAGCAACACAATGTGAGAAAAAACGAAGAAGCAAAACACTGAGCTCAAGCATTTTTACAAGCACACCCATCAAAGAAATGTTAGAACAAAGGGAAAAGCAGAAGGAGGAACAGGAACGTTTAACAAAACAGAGAAAAGAAGCTCGTGAAGCTAAAGAGGGAGTAAAAAAACTCAAACTAAGTTCCTGTAGGCCTAAGTCTATTAAATCCAGGCTAAACAGTCCTGTTGCATCAACTTCAAAGGATGGTGTTTTCGGATGCCCTGCTTGTGACGAGAAATATTGTTACCCACCAACAGAAGAATGGATCCAGTGCTGTAAATGCCAAGAGTGGTGGCATCAGGAATGTTCCAATTATGAAAATGGTATTTTTATTTGTGACTATTGTTAGCTACACAACTAAACACTTCAACATTACGTTACAATGCATTATGATTAGTTTGATACTTTGTAGGATGTAAAAACACAGTTATCATTTGTTAAACCATGTAACATATTCTAAAGATAAAATATGTTCAACCTTTTTCAGTGTTGTCATCTTGCCAAAAGGCCAAAGTCATCTTGCCCCAGTACTGGGGCGAGATGACGATTTGTTAATGTTATGAAAAAATAAAATTATCCTTTATTTTTTAATTTGGAAAATTAATTGGTAACATATTTAATACTACAAAGGAATACTTTAACACTTCATGAAAAATTAATTTTAATATACTTAAAAATAAATTAATAAACAACAAAAATTGTTAACATAGTCATCTTGCCCCGGTCTCCCCTAGTTGCGAACTGCAACGCTAGTTTCATTCATCCGAGCTATTATAGTATTTACATGATGAAAGTGTGTTTTTAACACGGAAACTCCTGTATATCATGTAATTTGGTCGTAATGAAGAGAACGAATATTTTTTCCAACTGGATTAAATCAAATTCAAGGCTGGAGTAGCACAGTTGAAGATTATTCCAACAGAGCGAAAAATGTCCAGACCAGGACTCGAACCTGGATACTTGGCGTGCCGTGCCAATGCCAAAATATATATATATATACATATATATATATATATATATATATATATTCGTTCTCTTCATTATAAATAAAGCTTTTTTCCACATTTTTATTGCATATTTCTCTTTAACCCCTTGAGGGTCGGTGGGATTTATTTTATCACATCTACGATTAATGAAGATTTGCACCAGAAAAATTTTATTAAATTTTACTTTTCTAACTTTG
The DNA here is from genome assembly GCA_963932465.1 of Maratus speciosus. Classification (NCBI taxonomy): domain Eukaryota; kingdom Metazoa; phylum Arthropoda; class Arachnida; order Araneae; family Salticidae; genus Maratus; species Maratus speciosus. The sequence continues at coordinate 317,261,512 of OZ010796.1, forward strand.
TTGGAAAAAGCTCGTAAAATTGCTGTTCCTTATTTTGGCAATAAATCTTTTTGCAGATTCCGGTGTGAATTTGACATTACAGAAACATAATTACTTGCTCCTCAAGGGATTAATCCGTGATATGTGCTGAATGATCTTACATATTGCCTCTTTAAAGATTCATTATTTTTTTACATTGCTGAAATTATTGAATATATATTTATAATACATTATTTTTATCTTCCTTTTGTACATAATCTTAGACCTTTAACTATCTATATTACGCACAAACCCTGAGTTTGGTCATGGCATTCTATTTTTCATAAATTAGCAAAAATGATTTAAATAGTTATTTTTATTTAATAAAATTCGTTGTTCATATTTTTTTCTATTTTTTTTCTTCTTCTATTTAACTTGAATAGATGACATTAAATAACTGAATTAAAGTTCAAGATTTTCTCTCATTCAATTAAGTTGAAAATAAAGTACTTACTTTGATGTTAGTTAAAGAAACTTAATGATTAAAGTTGGATGAAATAAACTTGCAGATTTTTTGGATCCATGCATGTGTATTAAAAGAATAATCTTGTACTCGAGTAATGTATTGAAACATACAAGAGTTGCTCATTATTGGCACTTTCCTTTTTTATTTATGTATTTATTTACTTTTTTGAGGGGTGGGGGAGAAGGGTTATGTTTTTATGTTTTTAAAGCTGTATTTTAATCATTTAGATAGTAGGGGAAGGAAGGATAAAGTAACCACTCTAGTGTTTAATGAATTTTTATACCTTTTTAATCAGTAACGTTCTAGAAGCAAATACCAATAGTAAGTATAATAACTGTAGTTTCAGTTGCGATTTAAAGTTTCAATTGCTATTTACTTTGTTTTAAAATTTATTTTAAGATGTATGCATTACTTAATGGAAGATTACAAAATGCCCACTTTGCCCGACTAGGCTGGGCAAAGTGTACAGCATAGGTAAATGAACAAATCACATTGATTCAAGATGTATATTTATTCAACACAAGCTAAAGTTAACCCACATTAAGAAAAAGTGTTATGTTAAATAATTAAATAAGCTGGTGTCCAATGATAGGAAAAAGAGAACTTCTTAAAACATTATATTACAATTTTTATGGTGTTTTAAGAAGTTATTTCTTTCCTAAATATTATGTTTTGTAACATTTTAAGTATTAAATCGTTACAAAATAAAATAACCAGTAATGAGTATCAATATGGCGAATGGAGGAATACAAGTTCACCCAGCAGACATGCAAACTGCAAATGCCGAGAGTAAGCCTTCCTCTGAAGAAGTTATTGCCCCGACCTGTATTATTTCTTTCAAAGAAAATACTTTTGTGTAATATTTTGTTATGAAGAACGAATAAAAAATAGTTTCCGAGTTTTTGCTCGGAAACTGTAGTAGATTATCTAGCCATTTTACCCGATCTCTTTGTGGCTACTTTGCCCGTAATCACGCTATTACAAAAACTGTAGCATAGCATCTAATCTACATGACTTAGCGTTCTCAAACGCACATCACTTAAAAGGTTATTTCATACTGATTAAGTAGCATAAGAGCAAATAATTATAACGCTATATATTATTTAGCTACAATCAAGAAATTGTACCACTTGCCTAAAATCAAAAATGCGAAAAAACAATAAAATGAGTTAAAAACTAGGAAAGTGTAGCCTTCCGCTTCAAAATCACAGGCAATATTACCAGTATCTGTGACAACTGTTTCGCTAAGTTCCAGCGTAGTGGGGGCACTATACAGTGGAAAAAAATCAAACGGCCACTTTGCAATCGCTGGCCACTTTACCCTTCTTTCCCCTATGGGTTTCTGGAAAGAGCTTCATCTATCCATTATGTTTTCTAATCCTACTTTAAGTGACCTCTAAAGAAGTACTTTTAAAAATAATAGATTTAAAAGTGACCATACTCAAGAATATTCCTAGGTAAGTGCTAAAATGTTGAATTCGATAAATGGTAAAATATGCTGAATGATAAATGTTGATTGCAACAATATCTAGCAGCTCTTTTCAACATGAAACAATGTAAAAGGATTGTATAAAGATTGAGCTAGCAGATATTGCTATAATCGACTTAAATGTTCAGACTAATTCGACATTTATCGGATTAAAGGATCACGGTTCATAAGCCGCGTTTTTGGCCCATGAAATAGACTAAAATTCGATTATTTTATACTGACTTAATTATTTCACTTTTTTATACTAGAAGGTATATATTGTACGATTTTAACAATAGTTTTTGTATTTTGTTCCGATTTATATGACTTACACAAGCTCAAAGTTCGTATAATTCGTAATTTTGATGAAAAATACGCAATGTCTGCTGTTTTTACCTCCATTTACTCTCTATTTTTAATATTTTAATATGAGCGCAGCTTTGCAACACTTTTATTTTAACATATTTTGTATATTTTGATGTATTTTATAATATATGTCAAGAATTCCTTTTGCAGATTAAGTAAAATCTCCGCAAAATGTGAAAAAATGCTCCAAAATCGGGCTGCATTGCATGGTGCATTAACTACAAATAGTACCTTACTGCCAAATTTCCTTAGCTCTGCTGTCAGCGGTCTCTTCAAAACACAGCGGACACACATGCACACCCCCACAAATTTCTAACTTTATTATCGTAGATAATGAACCGATTTTCTAAAAAAAATCGGAAAATTGAAACTATTTATTCGGATTTTGATAACGCAGCTGTACAGCTTTATAATCCTCTGAAATGGAGGAATTTGAAAAGGAAAAATTTGCGAAACAAAGCCAAACCGCAAAAAGAGCTTCAGAAAATTTCTGTAAATATACATGTTAGCGTGTTAAATGATCATACTCCTGTCATTAAGCCAACTATTAATAACAATTTTAAATTGCCTAGATTTAATATTGAGTGGTTTAATGGAATTCCTAAGCATTACATTAACTGAGAAGTTTGATGTAATATCTTTCAAAGATTTTTATATCTCGTTAGTGCATAGCAATGACAGCATAACTAACATTAAAAAAATTCAATATTTGAAAGGATTATTAATTATTAAGGATTATTAAGTGATGATCTCGCGTCAATTATAAAACATATTCCGATTTCGGAAAGTAGTTATCTTAAGGCATAGGAAAAATGATTGTCAATATATGACAGAAAAAATCCCCAAAGTGTTACCAAAATATTAATAGATCAACATCTATTACTTATATTAGCCCATATAATTTGTGCAATATTGTGGACCTTCTGACGGAGTGAGCAGAGGACTTAAAACAATTTATGAAAAAGCATCCGGCAGAGTTATATGACTGATTTATATACTACTTCAAAAGGTTGATCCTAAAACACGTGAAGAATAAACTCAATATTCATCTAAAGATGATTTTCTTTCTTTTGTACAATTCATTCAATTTCTTAATGGCAAATATTTATCAATTGAATAAGAATGAATGTAATGAGGAAAAAAAATTACCTTTCATAAATCTACTTTCAGTAACAGTATTAAGTACTTGGGCATATATGACGACTTAGACTCGTCATATATATTTTGTTCGAGGCTAACGAGAAAGACGAGCTACCGCGGTGTGACCGATCCTTCTTTTTTTACAGACCGCTGGAGTCACGTGATACTCTTTTCGCACACCTTCATTGGTGCATTCGAGCATCACGTGACTCCAGCGGTCTGTAAAAAAAAAAAAAGAATCGGACCCACCGCGGTAGCCTGTCTTTTTCGCTAGCCTCGTATTTTGTTTATATTTAGTTCGAAATTGCTGCAACTGGTGACTATTTTTATATTCTATTCATACCATTAGTTTTAAGTAATTTTATTTATGTTAGTTTTCTCTTGAAATTATTCTAGAAATGCATGATAAAATTTCTGTATTAGAATAAAAAAATAATTGCCAGTTGCAGCCATTTCTAATCGAAGATAAATCCGTACTCAAAGGGTTAAATATGTTATGCATAATATGAATCATTTTCTTTTTAATTGCTCTAAGTTTAAGCAGTTACATGTCAGATAGAAAACAGTTTGTTAGAAAAAAATAAATTCTGTGTTAATTGTTTATCAGATTAATATTATGATTATGTAATTCTCATGTATGCACGTGTGTATGTATTAATGTAATATTCGACGCTCAGCTGTCATTATTGTCAATAGAAACATCACTCTAGCTTACACGAGAACAAATTTCAGAATTGTGCAATATCTGCTTCTCATTCGTATGAAATATCAAACCAGAAAGACAAATATAATGCAGACACGAATTTGACTCCCAAGAATTGTGTTAAAGAAACTTTCGCCTCATTAAATTCAGTACAAACATCTTTCGCAATGTTGCATACAGCTAGGGTACACGTTAATGATTGTATGGGTCGAAAGAGAAGTACATTATAAGGGTTATGTGTGACAGTGGCAGCGAATCTACAATAATTTCATAATCATGCATGAAAACAATATGTATTAAAAGAAAAAAGTGCTAGATTTCCCCTAAAAATTTTGTCAAATTCAGAGATCGCAGTAACTAAGAGTTGTGTAATGCTTGATATGCTTCTCAATTCATAATGCCGGAGTCAAGTTGTCTGTTAAAGCATTTGTTTTATATAAATTGATGGTTCCTTTATAAGGGGAGAAAAAGGAGAAACATTTTTCTCACTTAAAAAAATATACAGTTAGCAGATGCACATTTTGAGATTCCAAATAAAATAGAAATTATTTTAGGATGGGATTACTAGTTTTCTATTTTTATTCTTGTATAGGTAATTTGTTCTGAAAGTTGTTTAATTGCACAAAGCACAATTTTTTGTTTTCTTGTATCGGAAGAAATGATAGATTCTTTCACAAGTTTAAACTCAATTTGCACTTTCCATAGTTACGAAATTAATATTGCTAACAGAACTAAAACAGTTGTGGGAAATAGAAGAAGTGTTTAACGTAAATTATCCAATTTTGTCGCCAGACGAGCAGTTTGTTGATCCCATTTTCAAGAAATTTATTCTGTCAATTCCGAAGGTCATTTTGTTCTAAAAGTGCCATTTCACAAATAAAAATCATAATTAGAAAACGCCGGAATTTCTGTCTTGCTTGCGATGGAAAAGAAATTTAAAGAAATTTCAGAATTGAAAAAAATACCTAGATTTTATGTAGGTGTATGAACTTTTAGGTCACATGGAAATAGTTGAGAAAAATTATATTAATTGTTGTGAAAATAAGCGATATTTTCTTCCTCATCACATGGTTATTAAACCCTTTCGTACATTTACAAAAGTAACAGTCGGTTTTAACTCTTCATGTAAAACTTCAAATGTTATATCTTTGAATTTAATTTTGGATATAGGCCATAAGCTGCTACGAGACCGTTTCGAAATCTTGATTACATTAGACTTCTGAAAAATGTTTTTTCCACTGACGAAGACAAAATGATTTGAACCTGCCAGATTTTGGTTTCAAACGAAGACCAAAATTATCTGCTAATCGTTTGGAGGTCTAACGCTAATGAATTAATGCAAAATTTTAAGTTAAAAACCATAACTTACGGTTTGGCTCCATCTTCTTTTTCAGCCACTAGGTATGTCAAACAAACTGGCCATGAGCGTACAAAAAATCCTATTGCTTCGCGAAATTTATTAAAAAACTTGTACATGGATGATTTAAGTACTGTTAGAGAAGCAATAGACACTTGGAAGGAAATTACGCATGTGGTTTCTACTTAAGAAATCTGAATTCGAATTCAAACAAATTTCTTGCCAAATTTCAACATTATGGCACACAGAAACAAACTTTGAAACAGTTTCTAGCACACAAATTAAATTTCTAAAATTTTAGGCTTATACTGGTACATTTATTTTAATGGCTTCACTACCACTTACCTTACCTCTCACAAAGAGATATATCTTATCTCAATCTGCAGGAATTTTTGGCCCACTGGATCTAATTTCACCATGAACTGCGGCAATAAAAATATTTGTTCAGAAGCTTTGGCTTACAAAAGGGCATCGGGCAGGGGGGGGGGGGGGCATTCTTATTCTGCAACATCTGGCAGAAATTTTGTTTAAATTTCAAAATTCATTCAATGCAACGAAACAAGATGTGTCACGCTTTCATCAGGCAATATGTTTGAATTTCACGGATTCGTTAACAGCGGTTTATGGATTCGCAATTTACTGCTGACAAACTCATGATGTCAAAACAAATATATCAATCTTATTTTCTAAAGCTAAAGTTACTCGCATTAAATTGTTCCTAAATTAGAGTTATGTGTGACTCGCTTATTATCTAAGTTATATCCTTCAGTTATGAACACACTAAAAATTACAATTTTGATGCTTTCATGTGGATTGATTCCAAAGTCGTCCTTTCCTGGTTATCTGCGCATCTACGCAAGTGAAAAACCTTTTCTTGCAAATTGAACTTCTCAAATAACATAAATACTTCCTACAAAACATTAGAGGCATGTTCCGTCCAAAGAGAACCACAGATATCGTGTCTTGCGGTGCTGATCCTAAATGTCTTACAGAGTTCGACTTGTGGTGGAACGATTCAAAAATGCTTACTTTGGGGTTTTGGGATTCACCTGACTGGTTATAAAACGAATTGAATGCTGAAAGAATTTCATGGCGAATTCAAATCTGAACAAAAATCTGATCCATTTTTTTTCATTCGTTGTTTACACATCAAATTATTTATTTGATGATTTTCTTTAAAAGTGATTTTTCTTTCAAAGATTATGCGCATTTTGGCATACTGCCAAATAGACCGGAAGCCGGCAGCACAGACAACCACCTCATCGAGTTGGAGGCTGAAATTACAGAATTAGCTAAAACTCGATTCCCATATTAAAACGCAATCGGTCTGCCAAGTCATATCTTGGTGGAAAACACCTAAAAACCGGATTTTAGCAATCGACTCGTAGTTTTACCATTGCGTTTCCTGCACCCAAATGTATGAAAACATGGCGGACTGGGAGCAGGAAAACACAATATTAAACCTACGAGTCAACTGGTAAAATCGGGTTTTTTGGTGGTTTCCACCAAGATATGACTTGGCAGACCGATTGCGTTTTAATATGGGAATCGAGTTTTAGCTAATTCTAGAATTTCGGCCTTCAACTCAATGAGGTGGTTGTCTCATGGTTCATACACCTCCTTGAATTTTGCAGACCAGAAAATTTTTCGGCACCAGTATTATCTTATAGAAAATCTTTTGTTAAAAGAAGGTGACATTTTGCGCGTTTAACCTAGATTTATTTTTCTATAAAAAGGTACTAGTAGTTTTCCTGGAGAAATAACGGTATCCGTACGAACCATGTGTCTGTGCTGCCGTCTCCCGGTCTAAAAGAGTCATTAAATTTTGCAAGTCATTTAAAACTGCATAGATCTTGAATCTCTTCGACACTACTTATATTTACAGAAAAAAAATCTGCCGAGGAAACTATCATCTTTTGGGTTCAAAATACTCATTTTCATGAAGATTTGAAGTATTTCAGACAACGAAAGACTAAGACTTTATGTAAGAAAAGTCAATTATAGTCCCTCCATACATTTATTGACGAAAATAGTTTTTTTTTACGAGTGTGAAGACGATTGGAAAATTTGAATTTAGCATTTAATTGCATGCGTCCTATAATTCTTCTCGCACAAACTAGATAAGGGAACTACTAATCAAGCAACAACACATTACAAATGTACACATTGGCTATTCTTTACTATCGCATATCATGAAGCAGTTGTATTGGATTATTAGTAGTAAAAAAGTTTATCGATAAGTGTGCCAATAAATGCTTAAAATCTTACAAATATAAAAAAGTACATAGCAACACCCCAACTGATAGGCAATTTTCCAACACTTCGAGAAACTCTGAAGTGTTCCTTTTTTCTCCAGTGGTGTAGATTATACAGATCATATGTCAATTAAATTCAGAAAAGGTTGAGGTGAGAAGGCAACTAAAGGTTACATAGATTTGTTCATTTGTCTCGCTTCAAAGATAGTACATATTGAAGTTGTTAGTGATTTTAATAGCTGGGGCATTCGTAGCCACTCTTCATCAATTCAGCGCAAGGCGAGGTTCTTAACGACACCTTTACTTTGACAACGTCAAATGTTTGTTGGCGCATCGAGAAAGTTTAACGAAATACAACAACTTTGGCTCATTACCAAACAATGAAGTCATGTGACATCATTTGGAACTAGTCTGTGTGGAGTGGCACTTTATCCATCGGGCTTCCTTGTACTGGAGCAATTTGGGAAGCTGCAATGCGCTCAACAAAACATTATCTCAAAAGAATAATCGGAGAGACCGTCTTATTATTTGAGGAATTCATAGCATTACTTGCTCAAATAGAGTCATTTTTGAATTCGCGTCCACTTCTATATATAAATCACAATGATATTGGGTGTATCTATGTTCTTACCACGCTACATTTTATTGCAGGAAATGTCCTTATGCTGATTCCTCGTGATTTTCCATCTGCTGAAAGAGTTTCAAAAACCGTTAGCAGCTTTTACAAAGTAAGTGGAATTGTATTTTCATAAAATGGAAGTGAAACTACCTTGCGTGTTTACAACAAAGTACGAAGTGGAAAACCGCCGACCCTAATATCCAAAAAAATCGTGTGGTGTTACTTTTGGAAGTCAATTAAGTGCCAGGTTCTTGGCTTCTCGGGCGTATAGTAGAAATACGTTTAGATAAATACCATCTCGCCAGTCTTGTAACTATCAAGACCGATAATTCCATCTTTAAGAGACCTATAACAAATATTGCAGCAATTCCTTTATATCAGGACTAACGCTCTGATAGCATGGAAATAATGTTATATCAAATATTACAACTTCAATTCTAATGTTCAGCCAAAATAACGCCTACTTCAATCTTAGAAATGTTTTTGCATCGAAAAAACAACTACAAATATTAAGTTAAAAATGATAACTGCAATAATGCATTGCAACTTTGACTGTCAGAACACACCACCCACGCGGAAAAATATAGTTGATTTTACGTTGGCGATTGCGGAGTCCCACGGTTAGCCAACGGTAACAAATGTCCGCTTTGCTATACCGTTCGCCAACGAACCATTTGCCAACAAAGACCCAGCAATCTATTCCTACAAAAACCTAAAGACATGTTTTTACGATGGCCCAACAATGCATTCCCACAAAGGCCTTACAAATTATTCTCACAAAGGTTCAACAGTCTATTTCTACAAAGGCCCGGCGACAATAACTCAGCAATTATCTTACAAATTTGGATGATACACTGTTAAAAATTTGCAGCATTCTGGCAGGTCATTTGACTGTTTTTTCCGAAAACGGTTACACAACCGTAATTTAACACTATTCTGATCATATTATTGGCCATTTTATGGTCAGAATAAAGTTAAATTATGGTTATGAAACCGTTTTTTCAAAAAACGGTCGAATGACCTTCCAAAATGCTGCAAAATTTTTAACAGTGTACAGTTAAAATGGGAAAACTCTTTTTGCGTTTGAAGTTTCCATAACCTGAAAAGAAAAACAAAGGAATTAGAGCAAATAATAAGTAAGATAATGTGTCTAGTGAATTTTTATCTATACTAAATCGCTAGACACATGGTAAAATCCGTGGAAATAATTAATTGTCCTTTTATCTTTAAATATTAAGTTATTAGACTTTCAACTGAAATAATATTAAGTTTCTTAGTTAAAATTGTAAAATAAAATATTTTGCCCATTTTCGAAAGAATGCCTGAACTTTTTTATTTCCTATAATAGTAACATATCCTGTGGTTTTACGCAACTGGTTGGACCGCAACTGACCGGATGATTTAACTTCTAGGAAAGAATTTATTATTAAAAAATGTGATGAACAAATCATATGTTTATAATGTTATTATTGTACAAGGAAAATTGCAGAATATTTACGTAAAGGTTGATTAAATTCTGTTGGAAATTCTGGCTTCAAGAAGCAATTAATGAAAAGGTATCCGATTTTACCTTAATTTCCCCCCCCCCCCCCCTTCCACTAATATTATTCTTCGATTTTTTTTTTATTATTGCTTACGTATATAAATGACTTTTAAAGATATATTTATATTTTAAAGTTTTGGTAGCTATCGATCCATGTTGCTATGCAAATATTCATACCGTTAGTTTAGCACTTTCGGTCGTCCACATCAAGATAATTCCAGACATGTCTCGTTGGTTCCTAATAAGTCTGGAAATTTCTCCTAACTTTCGAAAACCTCGCCGTGAGATTTGTTTTGATTTGTCAGTTTTATCACCAGAAACTTAATTTCAAGGAAAATTTCATTTTCGGAGAGATATTGCGATTAAATATTTTGCCAAATTTGATGAATAAATTAGAAGATTATTATAAGGCTGTCTGGTTGAAATGTTATTTTATGATTGCAAAAATAAGAAAAGTGCGTAATAAACAAAAAAAAATTACCATACATAAATACACACAATAAAAAAATGCAATAAATCATATTAAATTTAATAAATAAGTATTCAAAGACACTATTTTCTAAAGGTATCTGCCTATGTTCGGAGTGCTTTTTTTTTAAATATATAATCGAATAAATACAGATATTTTTAGTTCAATTGTAATACAGAATGATGAAAAAACATAAAATACTAGCAATATCTTCATAACCTTTAAAAAGGTCGGCGCTTTTTGCCATTTTTAAGCAAATTTTCATGCTTACGCCAGACAGCGTACACTCAATTGAACTAAATATATTTCAATTTCCTTTGTACTGCATACTATTATTATACTATTACACTTGCCTGTGCACGGAACATAAGAGTTTTAGAATATCTTCAAAATTAACTGAAATGTTTATAAAAACGTTAAAAATATACATAATTTTTATTAAAAATTACAATTTTTTTTTTATTTTCGAATCCTCTAAAATAATTACATTATCACATAGAGCTTATATTCTAGTTCAGAACATAGCGAGTAATATGGAAAGCATTCTGACAAAATTTCACTGAAATATGTTTAAAACATTTCATGTAATGAAGTTTATCGAACATGAAAATAACGAAAAAATTGATTATCCAGAAATAGCATTTGAAGATTTCTTTTATAATCTTTCAAATACATACAAAACTAATCTAGAAGTGACAATTAAGGTTTGTTAATGTTTTTATGTAAAAAACATAAGAAAATGACGCACAGAGATATTGTTTACATTTCACTTGGCCTTCCTGCGCGCACTTTAGGTATTTGACTCATTACTTCCTGTTTATTAAATTGGCCATAATTCTTCTTCTAGTAATCATAGTAAAAAAAAAAAAAAAATTGAAATCGCAAAATATTGCTCTTTCAAATAAAACAATAAAACAATTTTCGAAAATTTTCACGAAAACGACCGTTTTAATGTTCGCTTAATGTAGTGTTTTAATGTTTGTTGTAGATGTGAATATTTGTTTATGTGACATGGATTATTCCTATTTCCCACTTTGTTCAATCTTTTTAAAGCAGGCATGATTATTATTTTTTTTTATGTATATAACAAATTTATATAAAATAAAATACATTGAAGCTATTTTTTAATTTATTTTCTTTCAATGTTACACCCACCCACACACAAACAATGAAAAAGAATATTACTATTTTCTTTAATCTAGCTATTTAAAAAATTGTATGAGCGAAGTATGTGTTACCAAATTAATATATGTTAGCATGTACGTATTAGTATATATTGCCAAAGTAATAATTCAAATGTAACTCAAGTAAATACAATATAATAAATAATAAAAAGTATTTCATCAACTTACCAAAAAATTAATTCCTGACTAAAAGATTTTCATTTTTTAGTAGATCTTAATAATTTTCCCTTTCTGTTTAATATCCTTCCTTATCCTAATAAATCATCCTATATTTCTACTATAAAGTAAAATATCTCCGTGAGTAATGCTGACGTCATTTTAACGATGGCAATGATTTGACCAGTAACTTTCGTTTTCATACTTTTTTTTTTTTTTTTTTTTTTTTTAACTTGTAGACATCACACAATTTTAATTTTTACATTGTCGAAGACGGAAAAAAAAATTTACTTTCAAATTCATTTTTTTTAAAAACTGTATCTCAATTTACTAATTTTTTATGGTTTAAAAAATAATTTTCAAGCATGCATTTTTTAAAAATCTGTGTCTTTGGCGCCTCTTCTGCAGCCCGGTTACGGAAGATTAACCTGTTTATACTTAAAATAATACCAATAACTAGCTGGTGTAGCAACCCGATATCTTGCATTTGCATGGCATGAGATCTTTCGACTTTTAAGGAAAAAATAAATCTAATTTAATTCTACATTAAATATATATGTATATATATATATAATATTAAATTTATTAAATTTCTTATTATAAACAATAAATCATGTTTACAAAGTAAACGAACTGGGATTTACGAAAATTATACTTTGCAAGTTACGTGATTTTGATGCAGTTAAAATAGAATGTCTTTTATAAGAAAACAGCGACATACAGGCAATAAAATTCCATTGTTCGAGAGTACTTTGGAGAAAAATTTGGAGAGCTCGCCATTATTGCCAAGCTAAAGCTTTTTTACTTGTTAAAATTCATACCGCGATTTCAACGTACTTTTCAAAAAATAAACAAAATCTATAATTATCAGGGCAATTACAGTAAATGCCGTTTAATTAAATCATATTTGTGCCTCAGCTTTCATTCAATAAAGTAGCAGATTCTAATATGTGGCAGAAAATGAATTTATGAATTACGCTTACTCACATTTAGCTGATTCATAAAAACAGTTATTCTGTTAACAAGTTATTCTTATAAGCGATATTCTGTGTATTATTTGAATTTAAAAACAGAGTGTTGTTGAGTGAAAATCTCCAAAACTTTCAAAATACTGCACAAAAATCTAAAACTAGCTCAATGATATATGGCGTCTTTAGGCATTTTTCTTTCATCAATACCCCTTTATCCATGAAAAATAATGGGAAAAATAATACTTTATTAATTAGAATTGTGCCTAACATAATTACCTTGATTGTGTCTAATGTGCTTTAACATAGAGGAAATCCTTCAAATACACTGCAAAAGAAAAACAGATATTTCTTAATGAAGAAGGATATAATAAAACAACGAACAAAACTATACAATTACCACTTCTAAGTTACCTCCGTTTTGGAAAAGTATTTTCTATCTTTAGAAACACCGGAAACCCATATATATATTTGAGATTTCAGGAAGCATTTATAAAAAACCGTTTCTTTTTCTGCCCCTGATTTTCAGAAACGTTCCCGAGTACTTCTTATAGCGTATTAATCAGTTTTCTCAATCTGGAATTTAGGTTTTTTGGAGGCTATTCATTCTCAAGTAAAAATTTTCCTGTTCGACAAACATGTTTTACAGACAAACATGATAAATTAACAGCATTAAGGTTAACCTTAAAATTAATATTATTTTGTTATTCTTGCATGTATAAATTCAAATGCAGCTGAAAATGTTTAATTGAGAATGGATAGCATGCTAAAAATCGGTATTCCGGTTTCAGAAAACTGTTTAATGTACTATAAGAACTATTCGGAAACGTTTCCGAAAATCAGTGGCAGCAAATGAAACTTTGTTTTTATAGATGATTCTTGCAAGACTAACATAATCTCAAAAATATATTGATTTTTAAGTTTTCTAGAGATAAAGAACGCTTTTTGGAATCGTGGGTGACTCGGAATAGGTTATTATATGTTTTCTCAGATTAAGAAACTTTATCTTTTTTACAATGTATCTTTGAAAATCAACTTTATTTCATTATACTGAAGTAACCATCTATATTTTTCTTGAGTATTAATATTACGATACATATGTCGCACGAATACCATACTTGTTCATTTACTTGCCCTTTGCACCTTAATACATATACAAGCTATGGGAGATACTATATATTTAATGTTTAACCCTCTCGTTGCTCGAGAGTTTCTCGGGCAACCTAAAAGTAGCAAAATTTGCGGAACCCGAGATTTCATCGGGGATGCATTTTTTCCGTCTAATTAACGCTCCTTGATCATTCCGACCAGTTACTTTTTATTGTAAATTTTGCCTTATCTAATCGGAGCATTTTCCCGATTAAATCAGACGAAAATTTTTGTTTTGAAAAACCGGTGACAAAAGAATAAAAATTCTTAAAAAACGCTCGTCGCGAAGGAATTAAATGCGCAATTTTTGAAGCTACTTTGATAAAACAATTACGCAGCGAGATGGTTAAGAAAGATGATTATTTGCATCGCTGTCAATTTACCGATAATTTCCGTAAAACTTTACCGTAAATATTATTGCTTTCATCACCCACGTAAGAAAAAATAAGTCATTCAAATTCGGAAAGAAGACATTATTCTGAGTCCAATGGCACATCCGTTGTGATTTTATTGTCAGTTGTTTGCTAATAAAGATGGTCATCTCTCCAGATTTTTAAAAATCAAATAAATATTTTAATCCATCCAGAAATTTTACGTTTACTTAATAAATGAAATCTAATAAGTACTGCATAGAAATATGACGCATTTTATTAAATAATTTTTCTGGTCCGAAATTTGCTTATTTGATTTAAAAAACGACTGATGTATATGAAATATAGAGGAAGGAGCAGAAAAATTGGAAAGCATTTTAATAAACGTATCTTTATTAGGAAAATATTTATTGTAACAAAGCTTACAATATTGTGCTCAAGAAACTCTAATTTACAATATATATATATATTAATATTTTCCCTATTATGAGAAAAATACTCTTCTAAACTTTCATGCCAATAAAAAAAATGTTCCAAAAGGTCATGGGACATATTTCCCATAATTCCACAACAATAATTTCCATTCCATAATACTGCTTGAATTCTCTTTAGAAGGAGTTTGTTTTACTTATAAATAAGTAGGATTGAAGTCTGAGAAGATTAGCGGGCCTTAATCCTTTTTAATGTATGATTTCTTATTTGTTCGGAAAACGTTATATTTGAGTCTATTTTTGTTAATTTATTCGCTAAAAAATAGCGGAAAAATTTATTTATGTTTCTGTTGGACATAATGTCATAATGTCCCCGTGTTACATAAAAAAAATTGCTCAAAAAATTATAATTTTAAATTATATACTTACTTTAAGGTGTTTACACTGCACAATAACAACTATTCATAACAATTTTTATACATCTCTTAATAGTTTGCAGAAATAATAATTACTACCTTATATATATAGAAAAAACGCCAGTCGAGCACACTGCAAGCCGTATCAACAAAAGTTTTTATAACCTCCCCGTGATAACAAATCAAAACAAAAACAGACTTCACGATCTTAAATGCATGTTATCACACGTAAGTAACATATAATAGTTCATCAAAAGATCAACAGAAAGTGACAAATGGCAAAAAAGGGTAATGTAACCCCTGAGTTACACTATGCATTTAGGGGTTAAAGATTTGAATTCAGTGATCCCCAATAGATTTTGCTTTTAAGAATTTTGAAGGGGAGAGGGGCATTTATAATAACAAACATCTTTTAAACCCCTACCAATATTCCATCGAAAATCTAAAGCATTATGTTTCCTGTCCATTATGCTGCCTTTGCAATAATTTCAGGTTATATTTTGGATGAAAAGCTATAAAATTGCACCAGACGACGTCGAGCATTAGCGTGAAAAATACGACTAGCCGTTATCCTAAATGCCTTAATCCTTTTCAAAACTTTGCATCACTCTATTACATGTTTTCAATCTCACACTAGTCTTTTTTAGCCTCTCACACCAGTGTAATATCGTGTTTGCTTAGAAATAGGAATCTGTATTGTATATTTTATTTTTGTAACATTTTTAGTATAATTATATATTTATAACAAAAATCCTATCTTTACAAAAAACAAAATTACTGTATGCTGCCACTAAGTTTGCTTATGTTCTTTGAATTTTAAGGTATCTGTATGGCTTCGGAACAAATTTTTTTAATTTTTTGTAAATTTTAAAATTAACCCTCTGAAGGACGGTGATGCAGTTATGGCATCTCCTAATTTTAATCCCTGATTGCTATATTGACACCCGAAGTTTTGAACGAAAATTTCACTTTTATTAAATACGCGAAAATATACACTTACTTGTTTACAAATAAATTTTCTTGTAAATACTGGTGTTATTCAATTATTTCAACATTTTACGAATACAAGTACCTTGTCCCTGAAAGGGTTAAAATTACTAATTATTACTAAAAATGTCATAAAAATGGGGCATAAACATAAAATTAAGTAATTTATTTATTTTTTATTTTAAAAAATGGTATACATTTAACGGAAAAATTGCTATTTTCTAACTATTTAAATTTAAAACTATTAAAAAAATACATTTTATGAATTCTATTATAAATATAATGATATAAAGTAACTAGACTATTTTTATTACAATAACATGACTATTTTAAAAGTTATTTGTATAAAAAGACAAGCAACACTTAGAATTGCTGGAAAACGTTAATAATTCGTCATTTAAAACTGTGTAACTCAAGAACTTTCAATAAATCAGCATAAGAATAGTCTACTTCCTTTGAATAATATATTTAAAGCATAATTTAAAAATTTCGCAGTAATTGAACTAGTATTATTTATTGAAGTATGACGATTTTTAACACAATTTTACAAAAAATCACCTCTGAGGGGAAGGGGGGGAATAACGCTCAACTTAGTTTTTTAAGTTTGTAAGACACATAAATGTTTCAGGATTACAAAGTCTACCCTCTTTTTTTCTAAAATAGTAAGTTTTTTAATTGAAATTATTACCGAAATTGACATTTTAGAAGTATACAAATACCTTAAAAACAAAGTGGTAAATGCACTATTTATTTACATATTTAATTTTAGTATGAAAAGAAATTTTACCATTTTTTTTTCTACGTATAATAATGTATCAAATAATTCTCGTAAAAAGTTCATTGTTGAACTACAATATCTGTCTTTAATAGGTCAAAAAACAAACCCCATACAATATTTATGAACCACGCTACAAATCGAACCTATAACATTTATCTTAAAAATTTTAATGCAACATTTTCGAATTTGCAGCTGGTTTTACTCGTTCTTAAGAAAAAAGAAATAAAAAAAAACCTTGCCTCGAGAGCAGCACTATATATCAAAATGTCATACATGACGAAATAAACCTTTTCTCTTCACACGAGAGATAAAGTAATTTTTCTATATTAATGACATTTTCATCATTTTATCATTTATAAAAGGTCTCTTGAAGAAAATGTGACATCTCGAAAGGAGATAGTATCATATAAACGTGAATCGCTTTTTTCATACATTTAATAAGTGTATTAGGTTAAAAGAAAAAGGATGGCATGTAAAGAACTCACCTACGTTAGGCATATTATTTGCATTTACTTTTCTTTAAGGCGGCACAATATTTTCTTTAGAACTGTCAGGTTCTCTGACTGTTTTTTTTCTTTAAGAAAGGTGAGTGGGTAAAAATGAAATTGGGCTGAAGAAAGCGGATAAAAAGTCAATGGCTTCATTTGATTAAGTAGCAATTCGGGAGTGACGCCCAAGTGTTAAGCAACTAAAACTGTATTTATTACACTATTGTTTATTTAGCTTTAAGCTAAAGTTTAAAAATAAATACAGTAAATATAAGGTAGTAAAATTCAGCATCGTTTATACCGAGCTCCGTTGCACAGAGAATTCGATTTTAAATAAGATGAACAAATTTTATTACGGGACTCAAATTTAAAGCTTTCACAACTTTAACAGTTATTACATTTCAAGCTTAACTTTGTAAGAAACGACACACATATATATCATCATCAACAACAACCGTTTTCAATCCACTGCTGGATGTAGGTCTCCCCCAGATTTTTCCAATGTTTCGTGTCTAGTGCTTTAGTCATCCAGTTAACACCGGCTACTTTTCTGATTTCATCACTCCATCTTACTTGAGGTCGTCTTTTTGGCCGTTTTACATCTCTGGGATACCACTGTAAGGTGTTTATGCTCAATCTATTGTCTTGTCTTCTTACAATGTGCCCAGCCCATTTCCATTTTAGCCATTTAATTCTTTCAATGATGTCAAAAACTTTCGTCTGACTCCTTATCCAGGTTATTCTATTTTTGTCTCTTCTAGTTATACCTAGCATACATCTTTCCATACTTCTCTGTGTTGTTTGCAATCTTTGTACCATCCGTTTTGTTTGCGTCCATGTTTCTGCTCTATAAGTTTGCACAGGCAAAACACATTGGTAAAAGACCTCCCTTTCAAACAAAGAGGCATGTTACTCTTCAGACGCATATTGTTCTTCCCAAAAGCACTCCATCCATTTCTTATTCTTCTATTGATTTCATTTATGATACTATTATCCGATGATATTTCCTGCCCAAGGTACACATAACTTTGCTCTTCTTTAATTTTAATATTGTTGTAGACTATTTTCTTTTTTGATGCAAATGAATTGAACATCACCTTAGTCTTTTCCAAGATTATTTTGAATCCCACATTAATGCTAGCTTCTGTCAAATCTTTTAGCATATTTTTCAATTCTTCAGGACTGTTACTGAAAATTAAAATGTCGTCAGCGAATCGGAGATCACTTAAATATCCCCCATTTATTCTAATCCCTTTGTTTTCCCAATCCAGCTTCTTGAAAATATTTTCTAAGACAGTAATAAAAAGCTTAGGCGAAGTGGTGTCTCTTTGTCTTACCCCTCTTCCAAGCTTGATCTATGCTTTTCCTTTATCCAAACGGATGGTTGCTGTTGCTTTCTTGCAAATCTTCTTTATGATATTGATGTAAGATTTGTCTGTACCAATGTCCTATAGCCTCTGCTTATTAACCAGGAGAAGACCCTTTAATTGTCTTCGAGTCCCTTAATTCTTTTAATAATCAGATAGTTAGACTGAGTGTTTAAAAGTAACTGCACGTATTTATTTAAAATAAATGTCACAGAGATATATATAAATATTACAATATGAGTTAAATTAGATTACTATTTACAGGAATTAGACGTATTTACATATTTTTTTCTCGAGAAAAAAGCTGGCATTGTACAAAAACTGGTATATTACCGTGCAAGCACTGGGCGAACATCTCCAAGCTATTTAGTACGCATCGGGCTAGGCAAGAAGTCGTCCTCGCTGTCCACATCGGCATTCGAACTTGGAACCTCAGATACCGGCCAATGGGAACAGCCAGGGACAGGAGATCTGGATCGGACGACTACAGTACGAGACTCACAAGCAACAATAGACTTGGAACTATGCTTTTTGTGTACCGCCACCGCTTCCCACCTGCACCTTTTATGAAACAGTGATGAATAATGCAGGCATTTTGAAATAGTGTAACATCACTGATTTTTTGGATGCGAGATCAGTTGGTTCTGTATGTTAGAACATCAATGGGGGTTATGTATGCAAGATCACAAGTTGATTATGCAAAAATACCAGTTTTTATATGGGGCGTCCAATTTTTGTTACGTGATTTCAGATTTATCATCAGCAGGCTGAGTATTGGTTCTGCGTACAATGCAGGCATTTTTTAAGTATAATTAGAAAATTTTTACAAGTTAAAATTTGTCAGAACCAATAATTAAATTTAATTCTAAATTTAAATTGTGATTTCTTAATAAATCACAAAGATTATTAAAATCCCTTACGTAATTTAAAAAAAAATATCAGTGTTTGGCTTCAGACAAAGAGAGTCTACTAAAGTTTTCAGACAGGTAGTCTTCTGTCGTATCAGTAATTGATCTAAAATCTACGAACACATGTTCGTGTTTGATCAACATAGCGTAGAATTCGCTTGAGTAGCAGGCTATATCGAAAACTGCTTCTGGAATGACAAAATTTTTACACTTAGCAATGTAAACATTGTGGTATTTTATGGAAAAAGCATACGATGAGTCACCTCTTCGATAGCTTCTAGGTGCCTGTCTAGCTTTCTGATAATCTATACTCTTAATTTGATTAGCTCGACATCGATTCCATCTCTAGAAAAATTTTCCTCATCAAATCAAAGAACTCTATTGAATTTAGCTGCTTTGGATGTAGCAGTATATACAGGGTGTTATCAACACACTCAGGCTCTAACATTACGCAGGCGCTCAGCAGTTTTTATGCAAGCGAATCAAACATACTAGCAGCACAGGTTCGATTGCGCCTGAATATGCAGAACTACATTCCAGAAACACTCGAAACACGCACATTCAGCTAGTTACAAGTGCGAGATCACTTTTCAGACTGAGCAGGACTACAACTTTACAAGTCTATTGTTGCGTGTGAGTCTCGTA
The DNA here is from genome assembly GCA_963932465.1 of Maratus speciosus. Lineage (NCBI taxonomy): Eukaryota > Metazoa > Arthropoda > Arachnida > Araneae > Salticidae > Maratus > Maratus speciosus. The sequence continues at coordinate 317,281,764 of OZ010796.1, forward strand.
CTGTAGTCGTCCGATCCAGATCTCCTGTTCCTGGCTGTTCCCATTGGCCCGTATCTGAGGGTCCATGTTCGAATGTGGACAGCGAGGACGACTTTTTGCCTAGCTCGAAGCGTACTAAATAGCTTGGAGGTATTCGCCCAGTGCTTGCACGGTAGTATACCCGTTTTTGTACAAAGCCTGCTTTTTTCTCGAGAAAAAAAATATGTAAATACGTCTAATTCCTGTAAATGGTAATCTAATTTAACTCATATTGTAATATTTATATATATCTCTGTGACATTTATTTTAAATAAATGCGTACAATAGCACTTTTAATACTTAAAATCTGATCTGTTTGTTTCTTATTTAATTAACAAAAATTTTAATTTTCAGATATTTTTTAGTTAAAAAACTGCTGTTTTTAATCATAGATGGACTTTGGACATCCGCCATCTTGGACGTCCGCCATCTTGGATTGCATAATCCCTGGACGTCCGCCATCTTGGATTGCATAATCCCTGGACGTCCACCATCTTGGACGTTTACAGAATCTGATAAGCGGCTTGGACCCCTTCTTCCAACTAAGATTAGTATTACCTTAGTTGGAAGACGTCCAACGTCCAAGTGACCTTTGCACCGTCCAGATTCTGACGTCACGCCTGCGTATCCCGTCCAATTTTCAGCCTGCTGATCACGTGACCAGTCTGGACTTCAGCTTTTTTTTCAGATTTTTTAGTGACGTAGGCTTCTGCTATTACTCAGTCTACTATAGAGAAAAGTGTGTTTCTCGGGAGTTACGGCAGCGATCAGAAAGGCATGAAGACAGAGTGTGCTAAGAATCACCGGGCTCGGCTTGGCTGCCATAAGTTGATGACCTTGGCTACGTATAATGGACGACCCCTATCTTCAGAAAATCGTTTACAGGAACTTGAAGAAGAATTAGAAAGAATCAACTGGGACATCCTAGATTATGTGAAGTAAGAAGAGAAGGCGAAGAGAAGATTGATCTTACCAGCGGACATGTATTATACTACAGAGGCACAGAAGGTGGAAGAACAAGCGGTGTAGGATTTCTGATTCATAAAGGTGGAAAAATTACATCGTAGAATATGATAGTGCATCAGATAGAGTTGCAAGCTTAGTAATACAGGTGTCCAGAAGATACAAGCTGCAAATTACCCAAGTTCATGCACCAACAGTAAGCTATAATGATTAAGAAGTTGAGGATTTCTATGAAGTAGTAGCTTCAATGTATCAAAAGGGAAAATGCTACATAAATTTAATAATGGGAGACTGGAATGCAAGAATTGGGCAAAAAAAGAAAGGTGAGTTCTCAGTACGAAATCATGAATATGGGGTGCGTAATGAAAGAGGAAACAGATTGATTGAGTTTGCAGAATTGAACAGTTGTATATCGTGAATTCATTTTTCAAGCAAAAGGCACAAAGAAAAGGGACATGGCGTTGTGTATATGGCTCAACAAGTGAAATCGACTACCTCATAACAAACAAAAAAGCATCTTATTCAGGATTGCAGCGTTCTCAATAACTTCAATACAGGAAGCGATCACAGGTTGGTTAGATGCAAACTGCTGTTAAATAATAAAGTGGAAACAATGAAGATTTTGAAACACTCAAAGAAATCAATCGATATAATAAATCTCCAAAAATATAAAGAAGAATTCCATTTGGAACTTAAAAACCGTTTCCAAGTACTTCAATCAACTTTAGAAAAAGAGCAAGATGTCACAGTAGTGAACAAAAAACTAGCCAGTACTCTAAAAGATATTGCAAGGAAGATAGCCGGCGATGCACAAGTAAAATAACCAAAGAAAATAACCGAAAAAACAAGAAGATTGATGAAGAAACGCAGAGAATTTAAAATGAAGAAAAACGATCCTAAATCAAGAGTTGAATATGTTGAGGTATGTAAAACGGTAAGAAAATGTGTTACAGAAGATATCAGAAAATTTAACTGTAATTGTGTCAAGAAAGTTTTAGAAAATAACAAACGTTTAAAATCAGCTAGGCGCAAACTATGTGTTGGAAGAAAAGGTAATTTTGCACTAAAGAGGGCAGATGGGTCAATCACCAAAATCAATAAAGAAATTTACACATTGTCGAAAAATTCTATAACTATCTATATAAATGTAAAGATCAAAGGGAAATCAACCTAGGAGATCCACGAGATAGCGATAATCCCAGTGATGACAGACGAAGTTTTACAAGCCACTAGATTTATGAAAAAAGGTAAATGCCCTGGCGAAGATGGAATTACAATCGACCGTATCAAAGAAACAGAAGAAGAATTTGCAAAAATGCTATCCTTATTGTTTTCCAAATGTCTCAAAAAGTCAGATGTACCAGAAGGTTGGAATAATGCTGTCATGGCGCTACTTTACAAGAAAGGAGAGGAGGAAAACATTAAAAACTACCGTCCGATTAGCTTACTATCAGTGATTTGTAAAATTTTCACCAAAATTTTAACGACAAGACTTGAATCAGCTATGGACTCAGCTCAACCTAGAGAACATGCAAGATTCCGAAGTGGATTCAGCACAATGGATCATATCCAAACGGTAAGGGAACTCATAGAAAAACATAAGGAATATAATTTACCTCTCTGCCTTGCCTTTATTGATTATGAAAAGCATTTGATTCGGTCTACACACTAGCAGTATTAGAATCTCTGGAAGACACACATATATATTTATATAATAAATTTAATAATTTTGCAAATAAAGAACTGCCTGAACTAACTAAACTTCCGTCCTCAAATTTCGGCGAAATTTGCGGACGTTTGATCACCTTATTTTAAAAGAGCAAAGAGAAAGTAAAGGGTTTATTTAATGTAAAAATACACAGAAAACCTGGATACAACGCACACAACTTTTCAAATTCGCAAATGTTTTCCGATTTTCTTCATATTTTCTAATAAGAGTGTGTTAGTAGTGCCCAATTTTAGATTTTTCAGGAATCAATAAAAACTTCGCTACACACAAATGCTAGAAATTTTAAGCACATTTCTGTGTTCACTACATTTTAAAAATATTTAAATATGGATATGGGTTATAAGTTATTTATTTTATATGAATTATATTATTATTATTATTTTTTTTTTTACTTATGTTGTTTTAGTAGACAATGAAGTTTAGTTCTCTACAAATGTTACGATATATATAATTATCATCTCACAGTATCACTTAAAAATTCATTATATATAATTTATATATTCACATTTGTTGATGATCATTTGTATTGGTTTATAATGGTTATATATATATATGCTGGTTACAGAGTATCTCAAAGTGGTAATATGTTTTTTCTTTTCCAATCCATTTACATCCGTTTTTAATTTTTCATTTAATAGTTTTTCCATTTTTTTTCTTTTTTGTGTGTTGTTAGCCCTAAATTCATAATATTTAGTTTTTTTTTATGGCTAATACGAGTGTGAAACCACATACTTTATTTGTAGTGCCTAGGTAATTAGAGCCTGGGGATTCTACCTTGGTTCTACACATTTCCATTATATTCCTTTAATTCTGTTTTTTACTATGTATCTTTGTGGTAAATTGTTATATATATATATATATATATATATATATATATATAATACATAGATGATATAATTATTCTTTCTGTTAAAGATAATAATTCTTTATATCTTCCTGTAAAGTACCCTTCTAATCTAGAACTTAGTACTACTTTTCCACATAATTCTAGTATCAATTTTATGGATGTTAAAATTAATATTCTCCCTAATAACACCCTAACATTCAATATTTATGATAAACGCAATGAATTTTCATTTAACCCTAGAACTACCGAAAATTTTACTCAAGTTTTATAAAAACATTCTACACCAGAATTTTTACTTAAAACTATTTAATTTGTTTATTTAACTTATTATTGTCTGATTTATAAATTTAGTTTGTTTTGAAGAAATTTCTGGTTTGAATAAATATTTTGAATGTACATGTCGGGTCCATTGGACCCTTCTGGTAGACAGAGGGTTAATGTAATTAATTTTACGAATTTCAATTCCTACTTACATATTTCAGTATATAGAAATATTCTACTTAATCATTGTCTTCGTATCAAACGTTTATGTTCCTCCCAATTCTTACAGCTTAACATTTTAAAATTAAAGCAATTAGCATTGTCTTATAATTATCCCATCTCTTTTATATCTGCATGGCTCAAATCTTAATATTTATTCTTTTCTATTTTTTTCTACTTCTTACCAGTATAGGCATATAATATGTATTTAAAAGAACTAAAAAATAGAAAACACTATTATGGAGGGTGGGTTGTGGATTGCTGAAAAAATTATAAAAACATACACAACAAAAAATTATATATATGTATATATATATATATATGTATATGTGGATTTATATATAATTAAATAAAAAAAAAGGTATGTGTGTGAGTGTATGTTTTCCCATACATTATGCACTATTTAAAAATAATAATAAAAAAACCCCATAAAAATTCCATTACGGAGGGTTGAGGTTGGGAATGCTGAAAAAAGTTTAAAACATTATATGTTTATATATGTGTGAGCCTGTATATGTGTATGGTATATGCTTATATATTGTATGGATATATTTAAGAAAAAAAAAAGAAAGAAGAAAAAAAAAAACACGGGGTATCATGCATTTAACATCATAAATTTCTCAACAATTTTCACATATTGCTTCATAATACAAGGATATATTTCACTATCTCAATATTCCCCATTATTTTTTAAATTTTCACATTTAGTTACATAATACAAGGCTATATTTTACTATCTCAAAATATTCCTCACTGCTTTTTAAATGTTATTTATATTCGCATTTTTTATATTATAATATTTTGTCTTTGAATTAGTTAATTTAATCAATTGCCCTTCTTTTTATTTATTTTTATATAATTCTTTATTTTATTTTTTATTAATTTATTCCTATTCTTTATATTATTTTTGTATTTACTCAGCAATTATCAAATTTATCGCTATTGTTTCATTCTACTTCATCTAAGTGTTAATCTAAGTCATTTCTTTATTTTTTCAATCAATTTCATTATTTTTGGGGGGTAAAGATGGCAGCACCAAACATTATTGTTAATCATCCAGTTCCAATTTACATTTTTCCCTTTCTCACACCAGATGGCACCAATGTTATGGGTTTCAGTCAGATAATCAACTGTAGGCCCACATGTTAAAATAGTCCTAACTCTGTGTTACCATCCAGTCATGCTGCAGTTATGCTTCCTAGTATGTAATTTAGGTATTTTGCTCTATTAATTTTTAATGAGGTGTGTCCTTTTTTTTATCTCTTGGATTTTTATTATCTATTTTCTGTTATTTTTGCGTTATAAGGAGCTAAATTTTGTCATTTTAGGCTTAATGCCGACAAAATTGGATGAAATAACGCATCTTCTATGAATGAACTCACAGGCTTCTCTGAAGATTCTGTGAGCTATTCAAATTTTTCTTATTTTACATACTGGTTTCCTATGTTCATTTCTAATTCATCTTTAGAAATTTACCAATTTATTCATATATTTGTGATTTCAATTTTATTATATATATATATATATATAATATATATTAATCATTTTTTTATTAGGTATTTGGCAAATTCACTCAGCAAATTTACCTGCGATGGGTATTTTGTATACCATATATTTGTGTAAATTTCTAGGAAAAAAGTGTTTTATAAAATTAATTTTAACTCAGATACGATTGCCATGTGGTATAATATTATAAAAATCCTTATCCTTTAATGCATGATTTTTTTTATTATGTTCGGAGAACATTATATTTGAGTCTATTTTTGTTAATGATCTACCAGAAAAATAGCGAACAAATTTTATTTATGTTTCTGTTGGACATAATGTTCCTGAGTTACATAACAAACATTGCTCAAAAAATGATAACTTTAAATTATATACTTAATGTAAAGTGTTTACACTGCGCAATAACAACTATTCAACGATATAATGATTTATATAATGCACTGTAAATAAATTATTAACGTTACTCCATAAAATTGGTGGCAGCAATGTTCCATTGCATTTTTAGTTCGTCTTCATAAGTACTATCATACCTCTAAGTTTGTTGAAGCATTTCAGATACACCCTTTATACATTATGACATAATATTTCACATACAGGGTGCGTCAGGTATTTGAGAATACGTGTTATAGGTGAAATATCACCTTGTATATAATAGTTATAAATCTTTTTCTGTTACATTTAAACATGTCAGAACCCAGACTAATTGAGGAAATGAAGAGGCATGCTGTCATTGGCTCATTGGCTGAAGAACACTTCGATTTAGAGATTGCCACATTCTTGAAACTCGCCCGGTCACTTGTCTTTAATGTAAGGAGAGAACTGAAGGCTGCCAGGTTTCACATGGCAAACGTTTCATGCAGGAAACAACATTGTCAGCAATATGAAGTCATCAAAACACAAGAATGCGTTAGTCAAGTCGATGAAAATCCTACGAAGTCGATACGAGCAATCGCTAGGGAGATGCGGGTTGATGAGGGCAGAATCTGATGTGTGTTTCATAAGAACCTTCGTTAGAGGTCGTACGTGATGAGGAGAGTACAGTTTTTGCCGAGATAACCAGGAACCTGATCAGAGACAAGCGCCTCCTTAACAAACTGAAACATCAAGAGGAGCCAGGAATGCTCTTGTTTCTTTCCAATGAGAAATACTTTGCCCAGGTCTAGAAAGTGAACCACAAAAAGAGCGATGATGGTGTAAAATCCCGGAAGAGGTTCTGATAGACACATGCAGAAAATTTCCAGTCTCACTGATGATTCTGGAGGGGAGGGGGAAGGGGGTTCCTCGTTCCTGAGAAGGGAATACGATCTGCTGCATCCATATTTCTTTCTTCAAGGTGCCAGAGTCAACGCTATTGCTTATCCTTTGAAGTCCTCCCACACAATTGTCTGGGTGATACTAAAGTAAAAGAAAAAGACTATTTCCTGTTTTTGTGAGATTTAAAACCAAATCTGCACATTTATATGAGTTAATTGGCTTCAGATGTTTTGATAAGACACAACTAGGGGGCACCAACAATAATACAGGGTTAGATTTTCTGCTTTTAAAAAGATTATATCATCTGACAGCAACAGACAAAAAGTAAGTACTGTCGTAATTTCTTTTAAATATGATTTTTAGTGTTTGCTTAGATTTAATTTTTCTTTTCATATACTTTATTCATGATTTTAATTGATTTTGTCCTTGATAAATTTAATTAGGCTTTACAAAAGTTGAAAAACAAATGACCCGCACAATTGTGTGGGTCCGGCATTTACCATTTCCAAAATAGTTACAATTCCTAATACATAAAATTTTTATTTTTAACACTCTCGCTGCGCAACCCGAGAGTTTCTGGCGCAACGTAAAAGTAGCAAAATTTGCGCAACTTGAGATTTCATCGGGGAGGCATTTTCTCCGTCTAATTAACCCGCCTTGATCATTCCCCCCAGTTACTTTTTATTGTAAATTTTGCCTTATCTAATCGGAACATTTCCCCAATTAAATGAGACGAAAATTTTTGTTTTGAAAAACCGGTGACAAAAGAATAAAAATTCTTAAAAGACGCGCGTCGCGAAGGAATTAATTACGCAATTTTTGAAGCTATTTTGATAAAACAATTATGCAGTAAGAGGGTTAAGTGATTTTTTTTAAATTTATGTTTTTAGCAATTTATTTTTTATTAATTACATTTTTAAAACGGATTAATTTTAAATTAATAGGTTTGTACTATGTGTGATTTCTATTTAAAATGGATAGTAATAGATGTGTAATATTCACATGTAACGAACTATATGTTTCTGCTCTGAGTTATAAATGCCATATATGATTTATAAGTTTTATATGAGTTATATGCATACTACGAGATAGATTTTTAAATTTGATAAATTCATTCCATTTTGTCGACACAGCAAGTAAACCACCAGTAATGAATAATTAATTATGGAAAGTTCAGCAAATGCTCGACAGATTCCGTAGTGTCTGCTTGAATTTACGAGGAGATCAGGAAAAAATTTCCATAGATGAGCAGAAGATTTTTTTTTTAGGATGTGCATACAGCAGTATGCAGCAGTATGTAAAAAACAAACCACACTCTGTGGTAACAGCATCATCTGGGATAATTTTAAATTTTGTAGTATACCAGTGGGAAAGTACAGACCTGGTCCACAAGGATCTAGGATTATGACCTGCTGTAGTCCTTACTCTGATTCAGACCTAGTTTTATGTACTTCGATCGGTATTTCAACAAAATACCGCTACTGAAAAAACTAAAAAAAAAAAGAAATTTGAAGCATCAGGCACAATTCAGACGGAGTGAAGGGCATACCATTTCTCAACGGCTTTTAAGAGGGGTGGGAGCATTAAGCACCTCTCAGAAAATGAAATTGTAGTGGTCTGTCCAAAAACAAAAATTGTTTCAAACATTTTCATTGTGGCTGATCAAAATTATCTCAATAAACAACAACTTTTTTTTGCTTAAACTTTTATTTTTAGATATTTGCACACATAATCCCAAACTACACAATTGTGTAGATTTTGGCCAAAAATGGCTGCATTAAGGCCGAACCCACACAAATGTGTGGGTTCTCTCTTGGCATAACCTGACATCGAATATTTTTTTTAAATATTTTTTTTCAATCAAATACGATCCTATCAATAATGGGAAACCCAAACTTTCAATTTCTACCAAAAAAATTCCCGATCTTAAAGGGTTAAACGGAGGTGTTAAAGCACTAAATTACTTTTGTAACACGCGGGAGGCCGTACGTTTTTTAACAGGACTTTGCACTATCCCGTACGGCCAATACAAACCAAAAATGGATGGCTAAAGCATTCATGATGATGTCATCCTCAACTTGTTGTCCCCCGAGCCAGCTTCCCAGATATTATCCGAATGGCCTATTAGGTATGTGGCGTGGTTGAGGGGGATTCCAATAGTCATCCACACAGCGATGTTGAAGTCCTCAAGGCAGCCGATGTATACAGTGGCAAATGTTCCTAACACTCATCTGATTATTACCTTCAGTCAGTTTTGACAGCCTGTAGAGGCAGTTATTGCGGTTGGCAGTGGTTTGAATGAATGATTGCATCCAGTGTGTATGTGGTTACTTGTACAGAACGTTAAAATAAAAGAACATGTTCTATCTCTAGTGTATATTCCTGTTTGAAATCAGGCGTTGATTTGTTCTCAAATGACGCACCCTGTATATGACATAAGTTTAACATGATTTTATATACACAGCGGTCTACTGGGGAAGGGGGAGCTCTCTAACAAAGAAATGTACTGTGATTGGGAAAGATAACTGGTGCAGTTTAAAATGTTAAAATTGATCAAGATGACAATTTCGTAATGCTTCTTGTGTATTGTATTAGTCATTGAGAAATCTCAGTGTCAAACGTTTTTCCCCCTGTTCGTAATGAAGTATTAGAATAAATTCTAAAATGTATCAATGCTTTCAAACAGTGAAAATTATAAATTATTCTTATACAGATTGCATACTTAAAAAACAGTTTTAATTTTGATTCACGTTTTCTCCGTAGTAGTTGCAATCTTCGCTATCATGGTCCCTGTGACTGGTTTAATATTACTGTTAGATTTTTCGATTATGATTGTCCTTTTTTTTATGTCAGAGTTGCGTGTTTTATAATCATTATATTGAATTAAAAAATAAGAACTGTGGCTCATCGCTTATCTATGAGAGATTTAACTTTATAAATCAAGATATAAAATACAAGTACAAAGCTAAAAAGGAATTTAAAATGTTATAAAGTGTATCATGAATAAATTTTAATTATCTTTAAAAGTATTTTACATTTTTATTTCCAAAAATTCAATTGCTCTCGACTAAGGTTGTCATCAATTATACCTAGTCCCTATAGGATAATCTATTGAAATTTTATTAGACTTCGGATTAAATATCAAACATTGAAACTTACAAAAAGAAAGAAAAACCTTACAGAATTATTCTTCAATATTCAATCTGTATTTCATTGGCTGAGGTTGTGGCCTCTTCAAGACCTCTGTATATGAACAATAGAGAAAAATTTGCAAATGTTATATTTCATATCATTCACATGTACAGTCGTGGGGGGGGAAAGTAAACACTCCAACAAACTCCTCAACAAGTTATCGTAAAAGAAAGTTACTGATACCGAACGATTGGAAATAAAGTCTGCTTTAAAATGATGTACATAAAATTTGCTTAGGGGGACATCTACATATTAAAACGAACCCAAACTTCATTTGTTTAAATAACAATACCAATTTTAATGAGATATTTCAAATCTTCTGTTCAAACTATGCCCAGACACCAAATTTCAAGTCATTTGAATGATAAGTTTTTCAATTATAAAAATTCCAAATTTAGTGCTTCTAATGTTAAATTACATTTTCATATTTTTATTTATATCTCTTGAAATTATACTCCTAATGTGCTAATTTTTTGTTTAGCAATAATACTGATATAACCAAACCTAAATACATTGAATTGGCAATTTTTATAACTTTATTATATGAATTATGAATTATAAAATTAATATTTGAAAAAAACCTCATAAATTGCAATCTACAATTTTTTTGATGGATTTAGATTTATTAAGAACTGCTTTATGGAAATCCAAAATTTCACATTTTTCTTCCAAGTGGTTTTCAAATTATGCTTGAAAAACGGCAAATGACGGTTTAAGGGGCCATCTATGATAGAAGTGACTAGAAGTGACTAGATATTTTGAAATTTCTTCTGCTATCCTATAATCTAGCAGTCTTCAATGACTGCTTGAGTGGCGCTTAAGATGCCTTGATCAAAAACTTGCTCTCACGGTCAACAATCGAGTACCGAACTTCAATTTGAATACAGCCCCTAAAATACCCTCCATTTAAAATAATTAATTTCTCGGAAACTTATCGTACGAATTGCATAAAAATTTGTTTTCAGGCTAATTGAAGGGTGTATAGTTCATTTATGCTGTCAGAATTGTGTACTGCTATTGAAAAAAACAAAGTTATGGTTCGTTTTAATATGTAGATTTTATAAAAACTAAGCAAATTTTATATACCTCATTTAAAAGTAGATTTTATTAACAATCCTGTGTTACCAGTAACTTTTTTCTACGATAATTTTTTGCAGAGTTAGTAAGGGGTGTTTAATTTTTTTTCCACGCCTGTACATTTGTGCATAATATGCATTAAATAACCACTTCTAATCCCCCATTAACACTGAACAGGATAATTACGGGGAGCGATGGACCACGTTTTTTCCTTGCGCTCTAAAAGCCACATATTTACATATATTTTACTTTTCACAATATATATGTATAGTGTATGATTTTTCTTAAAAAAGTCCTAATGCAGAAGTTCATATCTTTAAAGGAATTTCTATTATGTATTTTTTAAGTCCGGGTGAGATGGACAACAATAAAGTATTGAAATAACCGCACATATATTAAATTTATAAAAGTTTATTTTCATTGCATGGAAATTAAATAAACTTACACACAATTAAATTACTGAACATTAAGTTTATATGGATTATTATTTGACCTTTTGTTATATACCTACGAAAATTAGATTTGTTTCTTGGAATCTTAATATCTTAATATATTTAAACATTATTTATGAAAATGTCTTATATACTATGTTAGATTGTTTTGCAGTTACTTCTTTCTGGCTATTTGATTTTCCCCACAATTATGAATTATCGCATATTACTTCAAACCGTGAACATCCTACATGAAGCCAACGCAAACAAGAAACACGCTGCATCCAATCTACTTTTCGTTTCGTCTCATTGTAATTTTCGCCGTATCCCACACTTTCGTTTTCGTTCCAATCTTCTAAATAGCGATCCTCGTCCTCACACATTTCTTGAATGTTTGTCATTTTTTGAATGTCCATGTCAGAGACGAAACTTTTCTGATATAGGTAGTCGGCATTATCTGAAAACAGAAATATAGAATCACTTAATATTTTAAATTCAGCTCTTAAAAATCTAAATTTGAAATTCAAGATTGTATGTTCAATCCCTCCCGACAGAAAACCTGGTCCATCTCTCCCGCCCGCCTAGGTCAGAAGTATAACTCACCCTGACTCTACACTGTAGATATTATGCCACCATTTTAGGTTATTTAGAAGCCTAAATGTTCCCCGGGATTACATCATTTAAACTAGATAGATCACATATAAACCAAAACCTTTCAATGCATAACTATAACCATATGAAAAAATTATTTGACTTACCAAAAGCAACAATGATTTTTAGCTGAAAATATATAATGTTTTTTGAAAAGCAAAAAGTAGCACGCCTCACAAAATATCTTTAAGTGTTTGACTAAGATAATTGCACCATCTATGGGACACCGCATTAACAAAATATTTGGCTGTTCCGTTTCTCCCATAATTACCCTATACTCCGCCTCTGTGGATGATGAAGCTACACAAGTTTGTTGTGCAGAACTCTATGATATTGTACAATTGTAAATCTGAAAGCAATATCCCGTTGTAAAATTTCTGTTGATAATCTTACCCCCCCCCCCCCCAAACCCACCCACAAATGTGCATCAACAAAGTCAATTCAGTATTTAAATTTTTCCTATACACTAACTCCCAACTCAACTATATCCTTTATATAATGTAATCCTTTTTTAAGAGTAACAATAATTTATCACTTGCATAGTTTTGATATCTAGTTAAAATATTGATGCAATTACATAAAATCAGATGTATTTCCTAGCATTGCCCATACATGATACAATTTTTAGTTTTCTATATTTAATCTCCACATCTGCAATTTTCTGATTTTTCTTTAACACTAAATATATAGGGTGTCCGAAATGTATATTTACACTGTTACAAAATAATTAAAAATAAAAATAAACAAACAATGATATGCACTCTCGGTTTTTATGTTCCATAAAGAAAATATCAATGTTTTTTTTTTTTTTTTTTTTTTTTTAAATGAAGTGTAAACTAGATTGGAAGAGGAGGTCCAATACCGTGGCCACATAGATCTCCAGACATAAAACCTTTGGCCTTTACTTTTATTGAAATGTGGGGAAAACATTGTTTACCAATCTCCAATTCTTAACACTGATGAACTGAAAAGGCGAATTACAGCGGCCATCCAGACTGTTAATTCTGCAATGCTTCATAAGAACATGGTTAGAAATATCGTATAGACTCGATGTGTTGCGCGCGACTAATTGTGCGAACATTCAAATCGTGGAATAAAACATTGCAAAAAAACTTTGATATGTTCTTTATAGAACATAAAAAGACGTAAGTGCATATCATTGCTTGTTTGTTTTTAATTATTTTTTTAAGCGTAAAGATACATTTTGGACACCCTGTATAACAATCGTTAATTTGACCGGTACAAAGTTAATATATTTCGATTAGAACTAGATATTTCTTCATAAAATAAATAAAATATAAATCACACAGAAATAAATTAAATAGTTTTAAATAAAAATTCTGGTGCGAAATATTTTTATAAAACTTGGGTAAAAGAAAAAAACTAGAAAAAAGATAAAGGTTAAAAGAAAAAAAAGTCCCCGAAGAATCTAATATTTCTTATCGGTGTTCTTTGGCGTGCTCCTTACGTCGGTTGGCGCCCTCTTCAGCGATAGGCGCCCCGTGCGGTCGCATACTTCGCACACCCCTTGGGACGGTTCTGTGTGGCGTACTGTATTATCTGGAGCTTGTATAGTTTAAAATGCTCATAACTGACCAAATTGTGGTCATTTAAAAAAATATTCATAATGATTTATTTTTGAGTATACTGCTTTACCAAATATAATTATTAAGAGTGATACATATCGTTGGCATAAGCTCCAGAGAATATTATCTCTCAGAATCTAACACAAAAATTGGTGTCGTGAGAAAAATGGCTGCCCGATTGAAGAGGCACGGCACATACTCTCTGTCATATGAATCAAAATTTTAGATATTTCCGATTAGAAATATACGTAAAGTTTATCTTAACCTTTAATTGATGTTACCGGTCTCTCAGACCACGGCTTTTTTCAATTTTTATAGTTTAACTTGCAATTATCAGTTTAACTACAAACACTACCGAAATTTTGTTCCATTTGGAACCTTAGTACTATCACCAGAGACTTTTGAATAGGTGAATTTTAATTATAACAGTCCTGTACAAAACATTAGTACAAAAACCCCATCCTATGAGTTAACCTTTAACCTTTAACTGATGCCACAGAAATTGTCACGCAACTAGTGTAAAGCGATTTCTGAGACCGCTCCATCGAACGATGAATAAAAGGCGTGATTAACTCATAAGATGGTATTTTTGTACAGGACTGTTATAATTAAAATTCACCTATTCAAACGTCTTTGGCGATAGTACTAAAGTTCCAAACGGAAAAAAAATTCGGTAGTGTTTGTAGTTAAACTGAAAATTGCAAGTCAAACTATAAAAATTGAAAAAAGCCGCGGTCTGCGAGACCAGTAACATCAGTTAAAGGTTAACCGATGTTACCGGTCTCTCAGACCGCAGCTTTTTTCAGTTTTTATAGCTTAACTTGCAATTTTCAGTTTAACTACAAACACTACAGGAAAATTGTTGCGTTTGAAACTTTAATACTATCACCAGATACTTTTGAATAGGTGAATTTTAATCATAACAGTCCTGTACAAAAAGTTTAGTGCAAAAACACCATCCTATGAGTTAATCGTGCCTTTTATTCATCTTTCGATGAAGCGGTCTCACAGACCGCTTCACACTGGTTATGTGACAATTTCAGTGACATCAGTTACAGGTTAACTTCAATAAATATAAATATTTGAATCCCTGCGTTGATACCTTTAAACAATTTTAAAAAGAAATAAAAAACATTTTTTTCTCCTTCTTTAGGCAAAGGTAGTAAACCTCCTTTTAATGTCATCTACATGATATAACTTTGTTACCCGTTGCTAAACAGTAATTTGTATCCACATAAATTAGGGTGCTTTAAACAAAAATACGATGCGTCATAACATCTTTTTTTGACTCATTACAATAACGCCCCTGGTATTTACAGAAAAAGCGAACAGCCACCTGTAGCGCCTTTGTAACAAAAAGGCGAATTTCTTTTTTGGCTACAGTCAATGTTTATTTACATCCCATCAAAACTTCCGCGAGGCGGACAGAATTAAATAAAAAATAAAACAATTTAAAAGAAAGAGAAAAAATTGCTTCCTGTCTCACTTATCGTAAACCTGTTTCACCGGTGTGTAAAAGTACGTAAGAACTACGACGCCGAAAGTTTGAGTTTCGCCGCTCGCATAAAAATAAAAAAGAATGTTTTGTTACTATATTAGCCGTATACCATTTAAAGAGTTCGTACGCTATTACATTTTTTGTAGGAAGTATGTATACGCCTGTAAATTCCGATAGTATTCATGGACTTATTTGATCTTAGAAAATTTTAATTAAAAATAGCAATTTGAAAGTACTGGTGTGTACCTCCTGCAACAAATGTAGACCGGGAGAGACCGGGGGAATGGCGATACCTTAAGGGAATTTAATTTTTTTCACCTAAAAAAATTTTTATTTTCTATTAGTAAAAATTCTAAAGCTGAATCATTATCTTTAGTATCTGTATAAATTTCAGTGGTGGAAAATTGGCGCAGGGGAGGAGCCTATTGACACCACTAAATTATTATAGTATTCTTCACCTTAATAAAAACTCAGAAATTCTGCCATTAGATAAGCCAAAAAATTCTACTAAAATTTAGTGGTGTCAATAGGCTCCGCCTCTGCGCCAATTTTCCACCACTGAAATTTAACAGTAATCATAACTGTAAAGTAAGCGCACATAAAAAAAATTTCTTTCAACCTCTGTACGGTGGCGGGCTTACCCAGGACACTGGGGTAATTCCGCCACTGTATCGGGGTAATGACGCCACTCTATAATGACCTAGTAAATACATAAAATGGATACTAGGAAACACATAACCTACTAAAAATGTTTAGAAAGCAATAATTTATCAAAATAATGAATAATTACAATGTTCCTTAAGCTAGATTTATTAATGTGCTAAGCTTACAATTTAACTCAAATTGGAATAGTCACCCTTTGCCATGGTGGCGGAATTACCCCGAGAGGACAATATAGTGGAAAACCTTCAGCAAAGCCGAAAGAAGAACCGAACTTGTTCAACAAATTGCATCAAAATGTCGGCGAATGCATGTAGATTACGGGTAATATTATCTTAAGTACCCAATGTTTCAATAAAAGGTGTTTACCTCTACTCATTTGAAGCTCCAAAATAAGAAGCAACTAAATGAAAACTAAATTTTTCACTAGAACAAGCGAACGACGTACAACAAAACCATTCTCACTCTAGGCACTGTTTCTATTGTTGGCCGCTGCAGTGCAGGCGCAATCACTATCTCAAACTGCCGTTAGTTTTTAAACTAGACGGGGTGGCGGCATAACCCCGAGTGGCGGCATTCCCCCGGTCTCCCCTACGAACCCAAAATACGGATTCACAAGGAAAACAAGCTTTTGTAAAGTATTTATGAATATCTATTAACTCTTAGAATACCAATTGGTTACACCAGTTGGTACAGAATTCCCCGTTCCGCCAAACGACTGGTTTTTATTTAATTATTCTTTGTTACTAACTTCGTTCACAATTCCTATACAATAGCTTCGCGATGTATTTCTAGTTGAAATTTACCATCAAGATTTTATCATTAACTATTAACCCTTAGAATACCAATTGTTTACACCAGTTTGTACAGAAATTCCCCTAATGTCGGGTTTTTATTTATTTATTTATTTATTACTATTTTGTTTATCACTATTCCCATACAACAGCTTCGTGATGTATTTCTAGTTGAAATTTACCACCAAGATTACTAGTTGGAAACAGTGGTAGCAAAAATAATTTTAAAAAATTCCCTGTGGCTCGGCTTACAGGCACAGGTAGATTTCGAAGTTAAGTACTAATTTCATCAACAAAAACTAAATCAAAATTAGAGATAAACCCAGTTTAACAACTTTATCTGGCCGCTTTGGACAAGTTTTTAATTCATTTTTTTTCCGAAAGAGCTGTTTTTATCAGAATCATGTTAATACGCTAAATTTTTCTTCAACCCCTATTTTTTTTCTTTATTTTGTTGTTCTGTAAGAGTTGATCCTATCGAAAACTTGCCAATATAACAGTTGTAGATAATATTAAGAAGATTTATAATAAATTTAAGCGGATTCGATATCTTGTGAATTGACGAAGTTGTGAATTTTTTTCTTCTTTACCCCCGCCCTTTTCTTTTCTTTAATTTTTTTTTTCTTTTTGCTGTAAAAGTTGGTTCTTTTCTTCAACTCCACACCCCTCTCGTTTTTTTTCTTTTGTTTTTCGTTTCTTTTCTTTAATTTTTTTGCTGTAATAATTGGTCCTATCTAAAACTTGTCAATATAAAATTTGTTGAGAATATTAAGAAGATTAATAATAAATTTAAGCGGATTTGATATCTTGTGAATTGACGAAGTTATGATTTTCTTCTTCTTAAAACCCTACTTTTTGCGCCCCTTGAGCCCATTTTTAATGATATAAAAAATCTGTCATACATAAATTTGTGGCCCTTTTCCTAGAAGCAATAATAACTTTAAACTGATTTGATATGTATTAAGAAGTTATGGGTTTCTTCCTGTCTTCACAAAAACCCTCCCTATTTCCACCCCTTAGGTCCGAATTTGATCGAGATTTTCTGCCTCTTGATTTTATGTAGGGGAGACCGGGGGAATGGCGACACCTTAAGGGAATTTAAATTTTTTCACCTAAAAAAAAAATGTTTATTTTTTAATAGTAAAAATTCTAAAGATGAATCGTGAGGTTTAGTATCTGTATAAATTCGACCGTAATCATAACTGTAAAGTAAGCACACATAAAAAAAACTTCTTTCAACCTTTGTACAGTGGCGGGATTACCCAGGATACTGTGGTAATTCCGTCACTGTATCGGGGTAATGACGCCACTCTTTAATGACTTATTAAATACATAAAATGGATACTAGGAAACACATAACCTACTGAAAATATTTAGAAAGCAATAATTTAGCAGAATAATTAATAATTACAATGTTTCTTAAGCTAGATTTATTAATGTGTTAAGCTTACAATTTAACTCAAATTGGGAAAAACACCCTTTGCCACGGTGGCGGCATTACCCCGAGAGGACAATATACCGGAAATTCCTCAGCAAAGCCGAAAGAAGAACCGAACTTGTTCAACAAATTGCACCAAAATGTCGGCGAATGGAAGTAGATTACGCGTAATATTATCTTAAGTACCTACTGTTACAATAAAAGGTGTTTACTTCTTACTCATTTGAAGCTCCAAAATAAGAAGCAACTAGATGAAAACTAAATTTTTCAATAGAACAAAGAAACGACGTATAACAAAATCACTCTCACTCTAGGCATTGTTTCTATTGTTGGCCGCTATAGTGCAGGCGCATTCACTATCTCAAACTGCCGTTAGTTTTTAAATTAGGCGGGGAGGCGGCATAACCTCGAGTGACGCCATTCCCCCGGTTTCCCCTGTATAAGTTTGGAAGAGATTTGTGCAGAATTATGAAAGTTATCGTGTCCATAAAAAAGTCATATAGAGGAGACTGGGGAGGATTGACACATTTTTTTCAAAATGATTTTTTATTTTTTTTATATTGAACTTAAAGTTTCATATATCATTTTATTCGTTATACAATCAGTTGTCAAATAAAACTGCGACATAAGTGTACCGTATAAGAAACTTGAAAAATGATTGATTTTCAACATGAGAAAATAATAGGTCAAGGCTCCCCACATATGGGAGGCTTGACCCACTTTATTTTATATTGAAATATTTGTTAAGGGAAATAAAATCAATTTTTAAAAAGGTAAAATAACTTTATGCTGCAAGGTTTAATTATTATTAAAAAACATTTGAAAAATGCGATGTGTAAACAAACATGCTTAAACGGAATTCAAGGTACAATACACTCACTTTTTTTGACACTCGACTTAGCAACATTAGTTGCCACATAGTTTGGCTTTATCTCATTGTGTTCATTTTGATGAAATTTGTGTACATAGGAGAAACCGGGGGAATGGCGACATCTTAAGGGAATTTAAATTTTTTCACCTCAAAAAATGTTTATTTTTTAATAGTAAAAATTTCAAAGCTGAATCATTATCTTTATAATGATAGTATTATAGTATCTGTATAAATTTAACCGTTATCATAACTGTAAAGTAAGCACACATAAAAAAAATTTCTTCCATCCTCTGTATAGTGGCGGGATTACTCAGGACACTAGGATAATTCCGCCACTGTATCGGGATAATGACGTCATTCTTTAATGACCTAGTAAACACATTATATGGATACTAGGATACACATAACCTACTGAAAATATTTAGAGTGCAATAATTTAGCAAAATAATGAATAATTACAATGTTCCTTAAACTACATTTATTAATGTGCTAAGCTTACAATTGAACGCAAATTGGAAAAGTCGCTCTTTGCCATGGTGGCGGCATTACCCCGAGAGGACAATATAGCGGAAATCCGCCAGCAAAGCTAAAAGAAGAACCGAACTTGTTCAACAAATTGTATCAAAATGTCGGCGAATTCATGTAGATTACGGGTAATATTATCTTAAGCACTTAATGTTACAATAAAAGGTACTTACCTCTACTCATTTGAAGCTCCAAAATAAGAAGCAACTAGATGAAAACTACATTTTTCACTAGAACAAACAAACGACGTACAACAAAATCACTCTCACTCTAGGCACTGTTTCTATTGTTGGCCGGTATAGTGCAGGCGCATTCACTATCTCAAACTGCCGTTAGTTTTTAAACTAGGCGGGGTGGCGGCATAACCCCGAGTGGCGCCATTCCCCCGGTCTCCCCTACCTTCTTAAAGTGTTTTGATCAATTTTATGTTTTTTTTTGCAGAGGTATGAATTACCTAACATTTCTTAAGGCTGCTGCTTTCATCCTTTTTAGTCTTTTCCATTCTTTCTATTTAGCTACAATCGGTAAATGAAATAAAAGTTTGAAAGAACTTTACAATTTATATTTCATTAAATTTTTTCTTCCTTCTTATGGCAATTTTTCTCATTTTCATTTAATCTTTAACTGATGTTACCGGTCTCTCAGACCGCGGCTTTTTTCAATTTTTATAGTTTAACTTGCAATTTTCAGTTTAACTACAAACAGTACCAAAATTTTGTTCCGCTTGGAACTTCAGTACTATCACCTGAGACTTTTGAATAGGTGAATTATAATTGTAACAGTCGTGTACAAAAAGTATAGTACAAAAATACCATCCTATGAGTCAGTCGCGTCTTTTATTCATATTTCGATGGAGCGGTCTTACAGACCGCTTCACACTAGTTATGTGACAATTTCTGTGACATCAGTTTTAAACTTTTTGCTTTCTATCACTGCATTTTACTGTAGGTTTACAGAATAAATTTACATTGTTTTAGAAATATAACCATTAACCCTTCATTATGTACAGTGTGTAATAAAAATATTTCCAAAAACATTTAATTAAGGATCTTTGACGATCTGATCAACCCTCCCCACATTAATTGTGTCAAGCCTCCCCAGATAGCCACTTTTTAAAGTATAGCACATGGTTATGTTTAGCCAAATTTACTGAGCAGTCTTTAAGCCTGGAATGAAAGCTCAATACCTCTACATTACTTAAAACGTACTTACTTAAATTTCTATGATATATTTTATCTGAGAAAATCTTACAAATTTTTTCTAAAAAATTCACTTTTTAAGCTGAAAACTCTTCACAATTGATTTTTCCATACCTGTTTCAATTATCTACAAAGACTATTGTTTGAGCATTTCAGTAGCTTTGTTTGCTACCTATTGACAAAACTCTGAAGTTCTTTTAAATATGAAAACTGAATGGTGTGTCAAGCCTCCCCTATGGTCAACCCTCCCCAGTCCCTCCTATATAGATAGATAAAGTTTTGAACTGGGGGTGGTTTTGGGTTCTAGGGGTCATGAACGTCGTAGATCTGCAAAAATGTTTCAGAAATTCCAACATATGGGTAATGTAGTAGGTAGTATTTCTTACGAAATCTACCTAAAATAGCCTTTGGCCAGCATATAAGGGGCACACATTCAGGGTTGCTACTACCGACTATTTATTTAAATTATTTTTTCCTACCACTATTTGCAGGTCTGTAGTCAGGGCCGGAGCATCTTCGCGCGGGGCCCTGGAAAAGCAATTAGCGGGGACCAAAGTATACTTCAATGCTAGAATAAAATTTATTTTTTAATTGTAGATATCATAGACTAATATGTAATATGGATAATAAAACGTGCGAAAAATACCACTAATTTCACATTTAATTACATAATTATTTTTAATGTCTCAAAATCTAATATCCTTTACAATAATTGGAATATTTAGTTTTTGCGTTCATAGTCATTTTCGGTATCGTCGAATCCGTACATTCCCTGACAATTATATCAACTTTGCCTGTAAGAAATAAAATTAATACTCACTTTTTTCTCGTGAAGAAACGCTTAAAAAAATCCAGAGCAAAAATATTAATAGAGCAATAATATTTTATATCGATTAAACGTTATTTTGAATTGTATAGGTACACTCGGGACCACTAACAAGACTTCAATTAGCGCGGGCCCTGGGCAGCCGCCCGTTTGCCCGATGGTTGCGCCGGCCCTGCCTGTAGTGGAGGAGTACATTTGTATACTTCGTACACATTCTGATTTTTTTTTAATGAAACTTCGTGTAGCCTCTGTTTCTGAAACAAAGCTACTACGTTAGTATAGCGTATACCGAGGCTAACGAAAAAGAAAGGCTACCGCGGTGCTTTACGCATATCTTTTTTTACAGACCGCTGGAGTCACGTGATGCTTGAATGCAACAATGCAGGCGGACAAAAAGAGCATGACGTCACTCTAGCAGTCTGTAAAAAATATATGAGGAATGCACAGCGGTAGCCTGTCTTTTCCGTTAGCCTCGAGCGTATACTCTCTAGCGTATTCCCTCTGACTATAGCTTATGCCCTCTCTAGTTTTTTACCACTACAGTTGCTTATTTCCAAAGAATAATAATGTATCACATAGATTACTATTTTGAAATAGTGGTAGAAAATAATAAAAAAAATTAGTCGTTAGTGACAGCCCTGCACATCAGTACCGTTGGTAGTCAATGGGTTAAATACATACGTGAAACATAACTCATTATCTATTACACGACAAGTAATTAGTTACTGAGATTAATACAATATGAAACGTATAATGTAAAAAAAAAGACAAATGTGTTTTTTAATCTAGGAAAAATTAATACAACCACGTATGAAAATATACAATAACCTCTTCCGAGTTACCCACGATTCCGAAATGCGTTCTTTATCTTTAGAAAACTTAGAAACACGTATATTTTCGAGATTTAAAGAGACATTTATAAAAACAGTTTCTTTTGCTGCCACTGATTTTTTGAAACATTCCCGATTAGATTTATTGTGTATTAATAAGTTTTCTCAAACGGGAATCTCTGCTTTTAACCCCTTGCGACGAGCGTCTTTTACATAATTTTTAATCATTTATCATCGGTTTTTTAAAACAGAAATTTTTACATAATTGAATCGGGAAAATGCCCTGATTAAATAAGGCATAATTTACTATAAAAAATAACTGGTGGGAATAATCAAGGATTCTGAACACCTTATGCGTCACGTATGCCTGACGTTCGTCTCCAAGACCTTTTCAATTCTCAATTAAGCACGTCCAGCTGTATAATCGAATTTATACATGCAATAGTAACAAATAATATTAATTTTAATATTAATGTTAGTGCTGTTAATTTATCATTTTTATTTTCAAAATATGTTTGTTGAAGATGAAAATGATGTTTAGTTGATAAATGATAGCGTCTGAAAATTCTATATTCCAGGCTGAGAAAACTGATTAATATACTCACAGCCAAACTTGATTCCCTTTTATATGGACTTCACAATCAGCCCTTAGTTTCGGAATCGTTAAAGCGCTACTTTCGTCGGTATATGGCGCGAATACACACTGTAAATATTGCTTTGTAAATGTTACTTTTTTACATAAAAATAGAAGAAACACGCCAATATATGCGTTATAAAAGATATATATATATATATATATATATATATATATGTAAATTTTGCCTCGGCATTTTTAGGGTTCCGTACTTAAAAAGTAAAAAAGGAGCCATTATAAGATCACTCCTGTGTCTGTCATAGCCATTTTACTCGTAAACTATGGAACGTGGAAAGTTCAAAATATGGGAAGTAATAAAAACTATTGACCCACATATTTACAGATTAATAAACATTCATAAATATATTCAGGAAAAATGTAGAGGGGCTAATTAAGTTACTCGAAAAAAAATTTTCCTTTGTATGTCTTGTGGGGTATCGTGTGAAAGATTTCGTAACGCTGAACTCAAAAATAAATTTCATTTAATTTTACGTAGGTAGGTGGTTCAATAATTATTCTCCCTAATGTATATAAAATATTTGTACTGCGATGGTTGATGTGGAATATCGAAGCCTAATCTCTTAAATGCCTATATGCTCAATTTCAGAACCGTAGCTGCTATATTAACATAGTTTTGGAAGGAGGGGTGAAGTTTTAAAGATCTATTTTTGGGGGAGTTTTTAAGAAGGGAGGCGAGGGTGAAATGCTGGTTCGGAGCTTATGATGATACATTTGGATAGTGGATGAGATGTGGCTACATCGCTATGATCCCGAGTCCAAAAGACAGTAGTTACGTCTCACCCACTGCCACAAATCTAGCCCCATAAGCTAAAAATCAGCCTTTCATTCCCACTCCCCCTTTAAATCCTCTCTCCAAAACTATGTGAATATAGCAGCTACGGTTCTGAAATTGAGCATATAGGCATTTAAAACCTTTGGCTTTGATATTCCACAACAACCATCGCAGTACAAATATTTTATATTCACTAGGGACAATAATTATTGAACCATCCTCATAGGTATTATATTTTCAATGTTATCGTCGAAAATGTAGTGCAAAATTATGTCCCCCCCCCCTCCTCTAATTCCGAATCTACTGAAACTAAAAAATTAGAGGTAGTAGAAGTTAATTTAAACCTTTGCAGGAAAATTATAGCGGTTACCCTAAGTCACATAGTTTTTGAGAAAATCGTATTTTTCCGGTCACACACAAATTTCTATTTACGGGCAGTCATAAAAAGTGTTGAGCAGCGCTAGAAGTACCTATCGTAGCAGAAGTATAAAAGCATTGTTGATCATGATTTTCGAAAAGAATCTTCTGTAATTATCCGAGATATTTAAGCTCTAAGGGGCAGGCCTAGCCGGCCCTGAGTAGTCACTCTTAGGCTGCCTAACCCTTAAAGACACGGACGGTTTGGACATACATAATGACAGGGGCAGCGTACTCTATGCTCCATCGGCTTTTAAAGCCTAAATAACAAATTTTAAGGATATATTTGTGTAATGCAATTCTCAGTAGATGTATAAAAGCAATAAACGTCAAATTGTTAAAAACAGACTAATTTAATAGAATTAATCACATAAATACTATGGGATTCGCGACTAGTTTGCATTGAGTGGATCTCTCAATACGCCTTCCGTGTCTTTAAAAGTTAACTGAAAACCTATGGAAAAACATGGCACGGACCAAAGCAGCGTTGCAACTTTGCGACGTCCTTTCGAAGTGCGATTAGCACAATGCTAAGTTTAAATTTTGAACAAGGGTTTTCCTTTAGGTACACTGTAAAACGCTGAATTTAGGTTTATGAAATGCCAAATGAAGTTTAAACATGCACTACTTTTATTGTCAACCCCTAATTAAGTTCATTTTAAATAGATTAGGATAAGATTTGAAAAAGAGCTATACAGAATATCTATTTTTTATATTATTTAGGTTCCATATCTCTTTGAACTTTCATGGTATATCCATTCATACTTTTATAGTATATACAGCCACACCCAAGCCTACATTGTATGATTTTTACAAAGTCTTAGTATTCTTTTAGCAACGGTTTTTTTTTTAAATAATACAGTTACTAATTCATACATTATTGTACGGAACCCTCTGTGCGCTAGTACTCGCACTTGACCGTTTATTTATACTACAAACGGAAAAACTGAAAGATTTAGATATAAAATAGATAGATACAATGCTTTTAAGTAATTATTATTATTTTTTTTTAAATAACACGCTATTATTACGTAGAAAACAAAACTGCAAGTTAATTCCTACATTTACACATATTTAAATTCTTGATTTTCTTTAAATATTGAGAAGTCTGAACGTAAAATACACAGTAAAAAGTCTAAAAATATTATTTACTAGTTTCACAACACTAATAAATTTAAAGGAAAAAATCTCTTTTTAAACACTCTTGCATTCAATGTTCATCTGAAAAGTCACACCTAACCTAACTGCAATTCCTGTTTTTAACGAAAACTCCAAAAATTTCTATTACAATTCATTAATTGGGCGTGGCCACAGAACTCGATTATGAAAAATTCACTGCGTTTCTTATGCTTCGTAGAAAGCACAAGCAAGTTTATAATAATAATTATTATTATTATAATAAATTTATAATTAAAAAATACGTAAAATTTAATTAAAAAATGTATAATTTTTACTCGCTTTATTTTTTTAAGATAATCCAATGGGAAAGAAAAGATGAAACACCATTTAAACTACATTTTTATGATTTCAATATTGATTTCTTAAAGTATAATCTTAATTTAATCAATATTAAGCTGTTAATTTATAAATGCCTATTTTTAAAAACTTACACTGTTTATCTTTTCTTTATAATTTATTTTCTATTTTTTAGACTTTAAAATGTTTCATTGTTGCGGTTTCACAGCTATTTAGGTTATTTTGGCATGCGTTTATTGGCGCATCATTAAATCCATTGTTTTTTCAACTCATATGCAATTGTATGAAATGCAAAGAACATTTATACGGGGCAATTTATTACTTGTGGCGAGCTAACGTAAAAATGCCTTAAAATTATGTATTAATTTACAACAACATTGAAATGTTGTACTGCCATCGAATACACACCTGTGAACGCAATTTTTATAATTTTAGCACATCAGAAAGTGGTTAAAAATCGATTGCAAAAATTCCATTTTTACATACAAAAATCAGGTTGAGTGTAATAAAAGTGTAAAAAGCACAACTTTTTCAAAAATATGAAATGCTACTCAACACTGTAAAAAAATTAGTGTAAGGCTACTCTATAAAATTTGTTGCAGCATTGATGCCTCCATTTTATGGAGCAATTTAACCGATGTAACTAGTGTTGCGTTACATTCTAATAATGTGAATTCTGATATTTTCACATTAGTATGGTGTAATATTACACCAGTAATATCAATTTAAGTTACACCAATTTTATGGAGTAATGTTACACCAATTTTTTATTGTGAAGTCAGAATAATATTTTAGAACATTAATTATTTTTATATCATTCTTTGGACACAAAATATAGAGTGTGTACAACTGTCGTTAATTTTATATTAGAGGTACTGACGATGAAGTATATAAAGAAATGGAAATATTATAATAATCACAGATTTCATTATGTTTGGAAAATATAACAGGAAAAATTATAAAATGAAATATTCGAATTCAGAACGGCTATAATATAAAAGTATATAATAAAAATAAAAATATATTTACATGTTTCAAAATATAAACAGAATGAACAAGCCTTTTTTTTTTTTTTTTTTTTTTTAATCAATATCCAGCACTCAACTCATATCAAAATAATTTTTTTCAGAACATGGATTATTTTTACACGATTCTTCTTTATTTAGAAAATATAGATATTTGTACATTGCGAACAAATTTCAGTAATTTTAGGCATTATCCATATTTAATGATGTGCAAGATTTATTTTATGATCGTTTGTGTCACATTCCCATACAAGGTATTTTATTAGTTTCGGATGCATCAATTGATAAATAGTTCTGACGATTCCATTACCATTTATATCTAGGATTGCTACAATCTGCTCCATAAACTTTTAAAATTATAGAAACAGATGGACGAATTGGGGTTTGGGATAAGACAATTCAGAAATTATCCCATCCTTTAACCGTTTTATTCCTTAAATCCAATTTTGAAGGAAATTTATGAAACAAAACATCAGGATTTTTTTTTTTTCAGTGAATCGCAAACGCAATATGGAACACAGCAATAAAAAAAATTTCGCCTAAAAAAATGAAAAATAGCATTTTTATTTAAGTTATACTGAAAGAAAGAAAAAAAAAACACTAGAGCGCAATGCAAATATACGGAAATCATCCATTAGTCACAGTGGGTAAAAGCGCCCCCACATTTCTTCGGAGGGAAAATCTGATTCCCCGAGAACAAAGGGATTTTGATGTTTTGTTACGGCCGCATAGAGTGAATCGATTAATTTTGGCGGTTATATACTATAAAAACTACTCAATAATGTTTTCGAAAATCAGTGACAGCAAAAGAAATTTTTATATGCTTCTTTATATGTTTTTATATGCTTTTTTAAATCTCGAAAACATATTAGTTTATGAAGTTTCTCAGGCTCAAGAGCACTTTTCGGAATCGTGGGTAACTCGGAAGTACACTATAAAACGAAATGTTTGAAATAAAGACACACAAGTATCTGAAACGGATGGTTGAAAAAAAAAGACGCTTTAAAGAGTCTTTTTTTAGACACCTGTATTGCGTCTGAATTTCAGACATTTAAAAGTCTGAATAACGGCCATTTTTGTCCGCATTGGTCGGAAATCTATTTCTAATCACATTTTATTTATTTATTTATTTATTTAAGAATTAAACACGGCCATGTTTGACCACATTGAATCCTGTATAAATGAAAAACATTTGTCAGTAAAGAAGGGTTGGGATTTGTTCCAGGAGCAGAACCTGATTAAAGCATGGACAAACTGGGCCATGATCCATCCCCCCGTAATTTTAGCCCCTTCCCCCCAAATTTGGTATGAAATTGGAGGGTATACGAGAGTATACCCCAGTGATGGGCGATAACGAGATGTTTTTCTCGATTCTCTCGATTGTATGGACATCTCGATAGTTTTCGATTGTGTAAATATTTTCTCGATGACTCCAGTTTGCCAACTGCTTTTATACTTCATAAATTTATCAAGAATCGTCTGCAGGTACACTGGAATGAGTCGGCGTTAATAAGGACTAAGTGGTTTCGCCCGCTAGCGGGCCCTTCCTTTAGTCGGGGCCTCTAATTTATACGTAATCTTGTAATATGGCATCTCGAACTGGTTTCCCTCTATATAAGGCACTGTATAGCAGACGTGGTGTGCACGGGCTATAAAATGTTGTAAAAAAATAATCTCGAACCAGATCCCTGGGGGGGGGGTCAAGGTGAGGGGAGGAGCACAGCAGCAGCATAATAGGTGTAAGTCGTCATGGGGCATTAGGCCTTTCCAACTATATGTCACATGGCACATGAGGGATCTCGATCTGAATTTATAAAAATGCCCTCCCAGTGGGGGAAAAGTGGGGGGAGGGGCGCGGGAGGTGCATAACGTGGGTAAATGGTCGCAGACCTTTCCGACAATATATCACAAGGAGGTCTCTGGTAAATTTAGAAAAGTCACATGAAAGTTCCCGGCTAAATTTATAAAAATGGCCCCCGTGGGACAAAGTTGGGGGGAGAGGACCGCGGGAGGTGCATAAAATGAGTAAGTGGTCACAGACCTTTCCAACAATATGTCACATGAGGGGTCTCGGCTAAATTTAGAAAAATATCCCCATGGAGGCAAAGTGTGGGGGGGGGGGCGGTTACCGGAGGTGCATAACATCAATAAGTAGTCTCAGACCTTTTCAACGATATGTCACATGAGGGGTCTTGGCTAAATATAGAAAAGTACACCCGAGGGGGCAAAATGGGGAGGGTGGACACCGGAGGTGCATAATATCAATAAGTAGTCACAGACCTTTCCAACGATGTGTCACATGAGGGGTCTTGGCTAAATTTAGAAAAGTTCCCCGTGGGGGGCAAAGTGGGGGGGGGGTGCATAACATGAATAAGTGGTCACAGGCCTTTCCAATATGTAACATGACGAGTGTCAGCAAAATTTAGAACAAGTGCGTAAGTGTGATCACAGATCGCACAAAGGGTTTCGTTTAATATTCCTTTCAAAACACTTTTTCTTTTTGAAAAATCTGTTAGTTCCACATTTCGCAACCAGGGGGCACACTCGATTCTAAACAAACATCTATCCGAACGAAAACCCGTTTTACATACTATCCGTAGATATATTAGTCGAGGGGATTGGGCCCATAGCACCCGAGATCAGTAGGCGCACCTGGCAGTAAAAAATGGAACTAAAATATGTAAGGGTATGGTGCATAATATGAAAGAAGGTTCAAGTGTCGGCAAAAGTTGGAAAATTTCTCCCCGGGTTAAAAGGGCGGAGGTTAGAAAAATTACTTAAAATACACAAGTTAGAGCCCGGAGGGGTTAATTATTATATAAAACTTTTTAAAGATTTTATGATTTGTCGTGTGGTCTGAGGTATTCAACTATACGTATGTAAAATTTCATGTCTCCAACTTAATTAGGGGCTCTCTTAAAAAGAATTGCTTCAAATACATGTGTGGTAGCTCAAACGGTTAAACGTAAGACTTTTTCAAGATTTTATGATTTGTCGCTTGGCCTCAGGTGTTCTGCTATAAGTATGCAAAATTTAAAATCTCCAATTTAATTGGTGGCTCAGTTAGAAAGAATTGCTTAAAATACACGAGCTGGAGTTGAAAGCGTTAAACATAAAACTTTTTCAAAATTTATTATTTGACGCGTAATCTGGGATATTGAGCTATAAGTATGCAAAATTTCAAACCTCCAATCTAAATAGGGGCTCACTTAGAAAGAATTGTTTAAAATACACATGTGGGAGCCCAAAAGGTTAAATGTACGACTTTTTCAAAATTTTATGATTTGTCGTTTGATGTGAGGTATTCAGCTATATGCAAAATTCCACGCCTCCAATCTAATTAGAGGCTTACATAGAAAGAACTGTTTAAAATATACATGTGGGAGCCCAAAGGGTTAAATGTACGACTTTTTCAAAATTTTACGATTTGTCGTATGATGTGTGGTGTTCATCTATAAGTATGCAAAATTTCAAGTCTCCAACATGTATAGTTTCTGAGAACGGGCTCTGTGACAGACAGACGGACGGACGGACGGACGGACTGACAGACAGACCGACAGAGGAGCGAGACGAATAGGGTTTCGTCAGATGAACGAAACCCTAAAAATGCCCTGGTGGCAAAGTGGGGAAAGGGGCAGGTAGGTGCATAATATGAATAAGTGGATTTTCTAATGATGTATCACATGAAGAGTGTCGACAAAAGTTAGGAAAGTGCTCCCCCCCACCCCAAGGGGCCAACTACCGCACTCCCCTGAATACAACCCAACTTTTTGAAATTTCATGTATTATAAATAATACCGGGTGGCTCCGTAAAAAAATCCGATCTAAAATGATGAGAATGCAAAAAAGTTTGAAAACGACCCCCCCCCCCCCCCTCACAGTGGGAGCAAAATTGGGGAGGGGGAGACGAAAGTCTCATAATATGAAAGAGTTATCCAAGAGCTTTCCTATGATATGTCACATGACGGGTTCAAAAAATGTCTGAAAATTGCTTCCCCGACCCCTCTCCCCAGTGGGTCCACTCTTTCGCCCCGGAATTGATGCAGCCTCCACTTTCAAAATTTTTATGTTTAATAAATAATAAATACCGGAAGACCCCATAAAAAAAATTCACATCTAAAATGCTATTTATCATAGAAATCGCTACGGTTTTAAAAATTTGTTCGCCCCTCCCCACCCCCAAAATTCAATTTTGGGGGAAGAAAGGTTCATAATATGAAAGAGTAGTCAGAAAGATTTCCGAAGATATATCACATGAGAGGTTTCATAAAAGTTTGAAAATTGCACCCCTGTGGGTCCACTCTCACGCCCCTTGAATACTCCCGGAATTCCCATAACTCTTAATATTTTTATATTTAATAAGTATTATTTTTCTGAAGGCTCCGACAAAAAACCCATTTAAATGATGATTATTCTAGATATCGCTACAGTTTTAAAGATTTGTCCGCGCACACCCTCACCCCCCGCATCCTGAAATTCAACTGTGAATGGGAGAAAGGTTCATAATATGAAAGGGTTGTCAAATTCCGATGATGTATCACATGACGTGTTCGGTAAAAATTTGAAAATCCCCCCCCCCCCGTGTGTACACTCTTGCGCCCCCCGAAACTCACCAATCTCTGTCTTTGAATTTTTTTTTATTTAATACATAATATTTATCGGAAGGCTCCACCATTTCACTGCTCATTGTCATACCTATCTCTCTTTCCAGCTCTCCCCTCGATATCTCTTCTCGGCCCTTCTTGACCGAGAACGAGAAATCAGTTTTCTTGACAATCATCGAGAGTAACATGTCGAGAATGGAAGAAAAGTGATTTCCCATTCTCGGCCTTAGTTAGAACCGAGAAGACATATCTCGAGGTAAGCGAGAGGTTTTCATCGAAGAGAGGTATCTCTCGAGGTAAGCGAGAGGGTTTCATGGAGGAGAGGTATCTCTCGAGATAAACGAAAGGTTTGCATCGAGCAGACTTTAGTTGAGGTGCGAGAGAGAGAGAGAGCGAGAGAGAAATGAATGAGCATATTCCATCTACGTCATGATTACGGAGGCTGGATTGGCTAGCGTAAAGGAGGGAAGTCACCGAAATGAATGTGATATAAATCCCAGCTTAGAAAAACAGTAATGGAGCCCTTTCTTATGAGTTAGAAGTTCTTTGGGTATTTATTTAGCTTTCACGGTCAGATTGACACTTGGTGCGTTTTTGGTTAAGTCATAGTTTCTGAAAGAAGGATACAGATTAGGAGTCGTGTGATTTTGTTACATATATTTAAGTTGAAAAGGGTTTAATTCAGTTTGTGTGGGGCATTTTTCCATTTTTACGTTCATCTATCTTTACAAGAAGGAAGTATTGGATTCATGATAAATTGGTCAGTTTTTAGAAAATATCTGTCTTTTATATGACAAAAATTTTGATAACGCTCTATCTCAAGAAGTAATACGCCAAATTTAATAATACTTCATATTCAGTTAGACCTAGATGTAAAATGGTGTTGATTTGTTTGTTGTGCAAATAGCCCAACAGGTAACGCTGCTATATTTCAAAAACTAATGCACGGAATTTAATCAAACTTCATTAGCTATTGCTAGAGATTGGAACCAATTCCTTGTTAGACAGGTTTACTCTTAGCAAATATATTTGTCTGGTTCCCTTTCCGATAAAGCTCTTTTGTTTTCGATCAACTTTGAAATTCTACAGCATTAGACATTTAGGGTAACTTTGATCTGTATTAAATCGTTTGCCTTTACCGAAAAAAGGAAAATGCTGTTCGATTCTAATGAGTTCGTGAATGTCTCACAAAGATACTACTTTGGATTTAGGTACAGATGGGCAACAGTCATGTTAGGGGTCCATTTAGAACCTGGAAATCAATTACGTTTTAGACAGATTCCGTCTTAGCTGGTTTGTCTAGTTATCCTCCCATTTTTTGATAAAGCTCTTTTTCGTTTGACCAACCAGAAAATTCCACAGAATTAGACACGCATTCAACATTGAGGAACTTTTCCTCAATCAAACCTTTTACTTTTATCGAAAATGTGAAAATGCAAATCGATTCTAACTAATGCACCTAAGAATAAAAATGAGTTAGAAAGGCACTACTTTAGATTTGGGTACAGACAACGAAGAGTTATGTTTCAATCGCTAGGGACCAAAGACCAATTCCGTTTTAGACAGTTTCCCTCTTAGCTGGTATCTTTATGCGGTTATCCTTCCATTTTTGGATACAATGCACCTGAGAATAAAATTGAGTTTTTAAATGAATCAAAAAGTAACTACTTTGGATTTAAGTACAAGTACAAACAGAAAAAATATTTTGGAATCATTAGGGAATGGAAACCGGTTTCGGTCTTAGGTGGGTTCCCACTTAGCCGGTATATGAGTCCGGTTATCCTTCTGTTTTTCGGTAAAGTTCTTTTGTTTTCGATTAATGGTGAAATTCCCCAATATTAGGCTCGCATTTACGAAAATTTGAAACATTTGCCTTTAGCGAAAAAGGAAAAAATTCGATCCTAGCTAATACGCTTGAGAATAAAAATAAGTTCGTTAATGTGTCAAAAAGTAACTATTTTTAATTGAAATGCAAATTTAAAGAATCATTTTGGCATCGATAGGGAGTGGTAAGCAGTTTCCGGTTTACACAGGTTCCCTTTTTAGCAAGTATATTTGCCTGGTTTTTCTTCCCCTTTTTCGATAAAGCTCTTTTTTTTTTTTCGATCAACGGGAAATCTTACAGCATTAGATATTTAGGGGAACTTTAACTTGTATCAAATTTTTGCCTTTATCGAAAATGTGAAAAAGCTATTCAATTCTATCGAATGTGCCATAATTACGCGATTTAGACATCGCACTTTCATTAAAAATAAAAGGGAACTTATAACAAAACAAAATTAGCAAAAAGATATTACAATCCTTGAATAATTTAAATAATATTTTTAAAAGTAGGTAAATGAACTGAAAGTATTTTCTTAAGTTATTTAGCGTTCCAAAATAGCGTTGTTCTTACCATTAAAACTTTGAACATATTTCTTGGTAACATATTGATCTTATATTTGAAAAACTTGTTTGAAAAGAGTGTTTTGAAAAATTCTGAGGGGTTGGGATTAACGTGTTCAACTCATTTTGCTGGCATCTGGTTCATCTGTAGTACTCTCAATTTACTAGACTTGCATACATAATACACATTGCCTTACATAAAATAAAATTTGATATGAAAATCCATGATACTTATTATGAATATGATCAAACATTACAAACTTAAAATGTTTTACAGTGTTTTATCGAAACATTAGTATGCACACTTTATTAAAGAAATTTATACGGAACATATCTTAAAGATATTAATCATTTAGAGTTTATTGGCCTGCATTAAAATATAGAATGGCACATAATATTCGAAAGATAAATACTATAGCGGAGATGCTGTAACATTAAAGTTAATTTCTTAAACGCATTTCTAACAATTTGTTAATTGTCATAAACCATTAGTACAGAAAAGGGGGTAGGTTTAGGGATTAACATTTCTTTCAGAAGGCTTAAAAACTGATAAGATGTATTACATAACAAGTTGTATTAAGATTATTAACAAATGTTAGAATACAGCTTTCTAAAGGCTTCATATCAGGTGCCCCTCCATCAAAGTTGAATGAAAGAGTTAATGAAAACGATAGCAGCAAA
Organism: Maratus speciosus; assembly: GCA_963932465.1. NCBI lineage: Eukaryota > Metazoa > Arthropoda > Arachnida > Araneae > Salticidae > Maratus > Maratus speciosus. The sequence goes on from OZ010796.1 coordinate 317,316,154, forward strand.
CTACATTACTGCTTCTGTTTTTTCACAACCTTTCATTTAGCTTCAAAGGAAGATCTTTTTTCAGAGCATCTCAGTGTTAAATTTACATTGATTTCTTGGTATGTTGTTTTACTCCATCTATCTTTAGTTGCCACGTATTTACGAAAAACTTAAAAATTACTCTATAAGCCTGTAAAATAATAATAAATAATCGATTGTAAAAACATCTCGATTGTCTCGATTGTAGATTCCGGGGAGTAATCGATGACTGTATCGATTGTATTTTTTTACGATGACGATTTTTCTCGATTGGTAAAATCTCGAGAATCGCCCATCACTAGTATACTCTCCACTACACCGTATACCTTCTGAATTTTTTTAAGGAACACCGTATACCCCCTGTTTCTCAAAAAAGCTATAGTATATAGACTGTAGGGTATACCCTCTGCCTTGAGCCTATACCCTCTGCTTAGAGCGAACGCCCTTTGTTTTTTTTACGACTACACCACTGGGCGCATTGTGTTCTAAATGTACCTCCGACACGTGTCCCCGCTGCCTGTGGCACCGTATAGCAGGCTTTATTAACCCATTGTTAAATAGGTTTTTATTTCTTTTTCTGTAATAAAAAATCATGGTTTTTGTAAACGTAACTTAAATAAAGACCGCTAGTCAATATCATAATATATTTTTAACCCGGGAGGACGCGCGCCGGGCCTGATAGACCCAGAGTGCGTACGGTTTTTACATTTGTCACCACTATCTTTTTAAAAGTAATCTTCAACTTCTTTTATCGCAAAATTGTCTCCGATCAAATAAGGTGACGATTATTATTTGTATTTATTGGTGACAAATTAAAAACCATTCATACCCTGGGTATGCGCGCGTTCTCCCGGGTTAATAATTTTATACAGCCTCTAATAAAAAATCGGACTTAAAATTATGATAATTAGTAGAAAAAGGCTAAGATTTAGATAATGTGCCGTAGAAAAATCATTTCTTTTTCCTTTAAAAAATCGATTTTCTGATGAATTAAAAAGGCCTTCATCGATTTTTTCGAAAGTTATATATTTGGATTCATCGTAAAAATATACGCATACATGCGAAAATTTCAAATCTATGAATGCAATATTAGTAACAATTTTAGACCGGGAAACAATCCTAATATGAAAATTAACCACAGACAGCTGCCTTTGCTTAAAAAATGATTTATCAAAGTTAGATAAAATCGCACGAAAAATTAAAATTGTTAATTAATGCATCTTCGTTAATTGCGGTCAGATTTCAAGGAAAATTTGATATTTGGATTCGTCGTTAAGAAATACGCATAGATGTGTTAATTTCAAATAGGTAAATGCAATATTAAAAAATATAAAACGTCCCTTAAAAATTCCCAGTGAGCTTTAAAATGTGGCAGCCCGGCGAACTCCAGCAAACCTTTTTTTTCAATTCTGATATTGGGAGCAGATACATGTCAGACTCGTGGTTTTTGAATGGAGATTATATTTAATTTATTAAAATCGATTTTTAACGGTATTTCAACTTCTAGTTGGAATATTTCAAACATTTTTAGAAATTCTGAAAGAGAAATTTTTTTTGCGTGTGTGCCTAACATTTTCACGTTCGTAGGTCCGACAGTTTTTAAGATAGGGTCTCTTTCAAAACCTCCAGTTTATTTTTCACACCTGCAAGTAGTCTGAGAAAGAATCGGCGGAATTAAAATCTATGCTTTAGTTGAATTATGAATACTTTTTCATTCTTTTAATTCGGGTTTTTAATTAATAACTTAGCTAATTATTAGAAATTTAAAATTATGAGTCTCAAGCGCACTAGGAGAGGCCTTCGACTACCTCACACAAATTTTCAGCCTAGTACGTGCCATAGATTTTCCTAGCGACCGCAGACAAACACACACGCACACAAAGCGAAACTTTCGTTTATTAGTATGGATACTAGATTTAGTGGATGGAAAAGTATTTTAAACATCTTCCATCCATTCGAAGACATTTTCTGATGGTACTGGCATAGATGTTGCAATACAATTGTTCATACAGTCGTCACACGTATGATACATTTATATCGCATTCAGGCACTTAAATGTCTGAATTTCTAAATGTCTTAATTTCAGACATATTACTATTATTCAGACATTTTTCTCAGTTCATTTATACCATGATCATAGTAATACACTCGTGTATCTTAAATTTAAACATCTATGATGTCTTAAATTTCACATTTAGACACTTAAGTGTCTGAATTACTTTTTCAGTCACACATGTGTCTGAATTTCAGACGCCCCGATTTGCAGTTTAGTTATTGTATATTTTAGTTTGTGGTTATATTATATTTTGCTAGATTAAGAAACATTTGTCTATTTCGACAGGATTATTATTAGGCCCTCTCTTATCATTGATCAACAGCTCATTCCTCAAAATTTAGTTTTAGAGGTATACTATCAATTTCAAAAATGTCTCTAATGTTGTTCCTCATCTTTTTAAAAGCCACGTATGTCAAAGTAATCACTTATGTAAAAGAGACAAAATTTACTTTTTTAACCCTTTAAGACCTGACCTACACAATTGTGTAGGTGATCCTAAAGATAAAGAAAAAAAAAAGCATTTTCCACTTTTTGTGCGGTTTAAAGTCGAGCCTGCACCCACAGAATTGCATGGATCCTCCCTTGGCATAACCTGACATAAGGTGTATTTTTAAATATTTTTTTTTCAATCAAATATGATCTTATTAATTAGGGAAACCATCAAAACTTTTCATTTCTACCAAAAATCTTCCGGATTTAAAGGGTTATCGGTGCGCTTGGTCCTATAGGTTATATTTTCAAAACCCTTTCTTCATATCAATTAAAGCAAACAATAAAAAAAGCAGTTTTTTATAAAACCAAAAGGTGCTTAGTTATGAAACTTTGAAATACGTGAACTTTCCGCATTTTTCATCGGAAAATGCTGAAAATTTATGTAATTCGAAGTTATCGAATCTCTGTAAGTTTTGGTCGTAAAATAAATTTATTTTTTCCTTTTACTTGTTACAACACGGAGAATTTTTTTTTTTAATTTCAAAAGTAACTTACAGGACCCATGAACTCTATAAAAATTTAAACTTCGCGACTTTTTCAAAATTAACTATTTTGACATAATATTGTTCTAAATGTAGGAGAACAACTTTTGAAACATTTTTGAAACTGGTATACTTCAAAACTAACAATTTAGAAATTAGCTATTGGTCAGCGATTAGAGGAGGCACCCTGTATATAAAGAGCATTTTTTCTTTCACCCCATATTAAAAAAAAAAAAAAAAAAATTCCTTCAAAAAGGATTCCAGTGTTATTATGTTAAGTTATATTGCTAAAAAAAGAACAAGCTAAAACAAAAATAAAGAACTGCTAAAAGAAGAACACTTATAACCTTTTGATAAGCATATATGAGACATGGTTAAAAGGTTAAAATGAGTGCCGATAATTAAAGAAGAGAATAGACAACGTGACAATGAATAGCCAACGTGACATTAATTTGTGCTCTTGTCACGTTGTCTATTCGTTTCTTAATATATGAAACATATCTTAATGGTTGTTATAAAATAGTCTAGACATATTTTTTTTTTGTCTTATACTAGACATAAGTCTCATTCGAAAAGGAATGCTATTTTATTATGCTAAGATATATACATCTATATATAGTGTATATATATATATATATATATAAATAATCTTCTTATCACCTTTTCAAATACATGACTAAGACATGTGTTAGTGACTATTATAAAATATTCGAAAAGGTAAAATTATTTTCGTCGCATACAAAACGAAAATTTTTTTCGGAAAGAATGCTGTGTTGCTATGTTAGATATACTAAACTCGAATGCTTTTGAAAATCCTTGTACATGTTCTATCGATCTGTATATACATACAAAGTGTGATAAAATTTACCTTAGTTACAAACAAAGGCGTCGCGATGGGGGGGGGGAGCCTTGAACTTGGGAAATTTGGGCTTAAAGTTGGGAAATTCTAGATTTTTGAAGCACTTTCTTTTTTTTAAATAATAGTAAAAAAATTAAGAATTTTTTATTGTTTTGCCGACTACCTGAGTTCTGCAACAGTAAACTAGTTAAATTATTAAAAGAAATACAAAAAGCAGCCAGACTCAATTTGTCATTGTGTTTCTTTGTGCTAAGAAAATATCATACATCTATCAGACCTGAATTTCCCTATGTTGTCCATCAACAATGCCAGTAATCTATTTCCTCCAATACTTTGTTCCTTTCTCAAAAATCTCAAAATATCATGAGGCTATTTTCATTTTTCATATGAAGTACGATTATGACTCCTACACAATACAAGACAAAAACTTCCATTAAATGAACCAATAATTATAATTTTTATGTTTTTATTTTCAGTGTTTTTCTTTGGAAAGATATTTTTTAAGTATAAATATCATTATCATTAAACACACATTTCACATATAATTTCAGTTGTAAAATAGAGCTATTTGTTTCAAGTTGGGAAATTTTTGAATCCCTCCCCCACCCGAAAAAATATCTGTAGCTACGCCCTTGGTTACAAAACGCATAACACAACCGAAAACTCACCTTCAGCAATTTCCTTCAATACACGCAAATATACTGGAATAATTTTGTATAGACCTATGTATTACCTGCAGATATTCATACACGCCTCATATTAACAAAAAAGAAAATTCAGGGAAAAAATGCAAATACACAACTAAAAACGTACTTTTCAGAAATTACCATCTATAGACGGTAATGTATACCTAACAAAAACATAACTGTGAAAAAAGGCAGCCAAGTTCCGTAAAAAAAAAAAGAAAAAAACTGCCAAGAAAAGAATTGATATGTAAGTATGTGCCAAGTTCAAATAAAATCCACTCTAACTTAACTACTGAAGTATTGTAGCACTGTTTTAATTGTTTAAAAATAAAAAATATTGATAGCATATTAATAATATATCTAGAACTTGGCAAGTTTTTATCTACGAGTCATTTATTTTTATTAATGGCATTATTATATCAAAACTTGGTATTTCATGTTTGGAGGAATTAATTTGTGTGTATTGAGGCTCATGAAAGGGGCGGAGTTTCTAGAATGATGACCAAGGACAAGCGTATATTTATCTGTCTCTTTGTCAGGCATTAGTCTATTTGTAATGATGTTTTCGAGGGGGGGGGGGGGACGCTAATGTGATAATCAAAGACGAGCGGAAGTATAGCTGCGTGTGTGCTTGTTTATCAAATCTTTAAGATGACTCATTTGTTTATTATAATAACAATATTGCAAATTGTTATAATGATATTGTTATTAATATTATCATCATCATTTTATTAAAACATGACAATGATAGGCATACGGCATTTATCAAAAACTTGGCATGTTCCAGATTTATTATTAATATGCTATCAAAAATTTTTATTAAAATAATTTTTTTAAATAATGGTACAATAGTTCAGTAAATAAGTTTGAGTGAATTTTTTGAACTTAGCACTCACTTACATATCACTTCTTTTCTTGGCAGTTTTTTTTTTTTTTTAACAGAACTTGGTTCCTTTTTTTCACAGTTATGTTTCTGTTAGATAGCATTACTTGTTGTAAAGTTAAAATATATTTAGACACATTACTTAATGCTTTTAATGTGCTTACAAGTAACTATTTTATCCACCAAGCAACATTCAATTTTAATTTAAATTTCTTACAACGCAGTATATTGGCTGTCAATTTGCGGCAGAAATCTATATTTTAATACTGATGTACTGAATACATGTTTTGAAACGAAATGTATTGATTCAAAACTTTTATTGTTTCCGAAACAACAATAATCATATTGATAATTAAATAAAATTATAAATTAATAGAAAATTTAAAATAAAAAATATATTGTAAAATTAAAAAATAGCTTAAATTTAAAAAGCAACGAATTTATTAAAATTATTTGGAATTTTTCTTCCTTTTCTTTTTAATGAAGTCGCTAATTTGTAGTCACAGTAATAGTAGGAGAGCTGTTGAACATTTTTGAGTAGGTATTTGAGGCACCCTGAAAATTTGTGCAACACTTCTTTTGTAATGCCTGAATACAAAATCGAATGTCTGGCTAAAGGATCGTGGCCCAAAAACTGTGCCAGACACGTGTCAAGTGCCATTTGGCACTTGACACGTGTCTGGCACAATTTTTGTGCCGACTAAAATGTCTGTCATTTTCAAAATATTTTTTTCTAAGCATAAATATTATTCTGCCTCAATCTCAGCGTGCCTCAAATACCTTTTTTGGGTAGTCAAAAAATGGCACTTGACACGCGTCTGGCACAGTTTTTGGGCCGACTAAAGTGTCTGTCGTTTTCAAAGCATTTTTTTCTAAGTATAAATATTGTTCTGTCTCAATCTCAGCGTGCCTCAAATACCTTTTTTTTGGGGTAGTCAAAAAATGGCACTTGACATGTGTCTGGCACAGTTTTTGGGCCACGATCCTTCAGCCAGACATTCGATTTTGTATTCAGCCATTACAAAAAAAGTGTTTCACAAATTTTCAGGGTGCCTCAAATACCTTCCCTAAAATGTTTAACAGCTCTTGGACTATAAATAATCTTATTATATAAATCTTCTCTCCTCTGCAATTTTCACTTCGCCACCTTTCTCCGCCAACATATAATATGTAAAGTCATATATGTATATATATAATCTAGATACTCTACCTCATGATTTTTTAAACAAGAAATAAAAATCATGCTTTAAGCATAGATTATGAAACACTTTTCAACACTTCCTGAATGCTTTAATAAAACTTCGTTATTTAGGGAAATAAGGTAAATATGATAACTAAATAAACATTTTAGAAAACGCATAAAACATTTTAAAAACAGATTTCGACAGTTACTGTCCATAGCCAAATATGTATTCCAATTCTTTTGAACAGCCCTCTATTTGATCTGCAGGTTGATATATATACTATATAATGGGAAAATATAGTTTAGCAAGAAAACGCATAACATGTTGAAATTTCTCTTTCTGCAATTTTAACTAATAGGTGGAAACGTTCTTTAATACTTTCGTACATCCCTGTAGTTTACCTAGTACCTTTATTACGCGCCACTTATATAGCTAAAATTTAATTCAAACTAAAACACCCTTAAAACTATTGAAATCACATTTCCAGAAATTATCATCCATAGACGGCCGAGAATCCAATTCTTTGCGTGACCCAGTGTATAATTTTATTTATATTCTACAAACATTTCTTAGTAAACTAAATACAATTCATCGGGAAAATGCATAACTCATTTAAAACACACCATTAAGCAATTCCGCCCATACCCATTAATCCTTAATAATTATTTTGTTTTTTTCCTGCATATGAATTATAGCATTTATACACACCATATAGTATGCATAAATATAGTGAAACATAAAAGCGCATATCATAATTAAAAATGAATTTCCAGCAATCATCGCTAATATACAGTACTTCGGATAAAATTTAGTATCTGAAATCTTTTGAGTGTCCCTGTAAACGCTATGCACTTTGTATTAGGAAGCAGGACGTTTCGGTCCCGACACTTCGGTCCCGCCATTTCGGTCCCGCCGTTTCGGTCCCAAGACATTTCGGTCCCGAGACATTTCGGTCCCAAGACATTTCGGTCCCGAGACATTTCGGTCCCAAGACATTTCGGTCCCGAGACAATTCGGTCCCAAGACATTTCGGTCCCGAGACAATTCGGTCCCAAGACATTTCGGTCCCGAGACATTTCGGTCCCGAGACATTTCGGTCCCGAGACAAATCAGTCCCAAGACATTTCGGTCCCGAGATATTTCGGTCCCTTCTCCAGCAAGCTGAAATTTTGTGCACTTGAAATAGGTGACAATTTTATAGGGGACATTGTAGAGTTTTTTAAATAAAGGCCTTAAAATTTTAGTAAACATACACAAATTTCGTATGGTAATCATTTTAAAAAACAAGAGGGGGGGGGGGATTGACATTTTCTATATTTTAGTGTATCATAAGTATAAGGGTCTGATAAATTAAGACATTTATAACTCGATCTATAATTATCGCAAAACACTCATATTTTGTATGGTAAACGTAATCTTTATAAAAGGAGGGACATTATCAAATGTTTTAGCTGAACTCCCTAAATTTTAGTATAACTCGAATATAAGGACTCGAAAACGCAAACACTTATAACACAGATCAAAATTGTCGCAGCCCACACAAATTTCCTATGATAATCATAATCGTTTTATAAGGCAAATTAATAAGGTTAAATAAGGCAAATTAATAATTAAATAAAATAAGGTTTTAAATTAAGAAATTTTATAAATATATCACAATGAAGAAATTTGGAAATTTAGAAAACATATTTGGCTTTTCTTGATATCTATATGTTATTCATTCAAAAGAATATTATACATGTATATATATATGTCAAGTGTAGATGTCCTGGCTTCCCCCATTTGATTATGCTAAATAAAGATCCAGATAGAAGAATTATGCTACTCGCGCTCTCTTTGTTCTAGTCAGCCTGTGCTTTTTTGTGGCCACATGGCATTTTTCATCTTTAATGGCTTAAAAAAACCGGGACGACATGCAGTGGCGTAGCCAGGATTTCGTTTCGGGGGGGGGGGGGGGGAGGGTCCAGAATTTTCCCTTCATGTTATATATATAGTAAAACCTGTCAAGATGAAATTGTAAATATTGGTGAAAATTTCCGTTTTATTCCGTTTTCCATTATCCCGCTCCGTTATTCCGTTTTACAGGTTTCCGTGTTATTTGGTGTATTTGTATAGTATTTTTTTCCTTAGCACTATGGAACATTTATGTTTAAGACAGAACTCCGTTATAGGCAGGTTCCATTTTTAAAAGTTTTGTGTATTTATATAAATATACTTATTTATATCATATGAATAGAATAAAACTTGTCAAAATAGTAATTGTCTATAACAGTATCCTGTCTTTAACGTAAGCGTTACATGGTCTTAATATGAATTGCGATACAATTAAATTTGCTGAAAACCTGTCTGAAAAGGGGATTTTCACCCTTCTTTAGTGAAGCATAGTGAAACCTGTGAAAGCGAAATCTTTCTATAACGGAATCCTGTCGCAAACGGAAGAGTTTCAGAATCCCTGCGAAACGAACAATAGATCTTTTTGAGGTAGTGTATCTTAGAAGTATAATTAATTACACTTCTTTACATGGAAGCCTGTCTAAAATGGAGCTTTTTACCAGTCTTTGGAATCTTGTCTTGACTGTGTATATATGATAGAAATATTTCGAGTAACTTTAAGAATTTAGGTATATCCTTATTTAATTTCTTAATTAAAAAAAAAAAGCATGGATAAAAAATATAAGGTCAATCTCTATAACTGCAACTAATAATACATTCAAGTTACATTAATATTTAGCAGTAAAAAAGATTCACTTATGATGTAAAAAGCTGAGCGCATACTGAAGAGTTAAATTTAATTAACCCATTCGCTGTCATTCACGCATATACTCGTGGCTTTAATTTATTCATTACTTTGTCACCACTATTTTAGAATTTAAAAAAAATGCCTCATTTATTGACAGAAATTTCGCTGTATTAGTAAAGCGAAATTTATCTTTCTGAATTTGTGCTGGCAAACGACCTTCAACAAAAAATTTGAAAATTCTTAGTTTTGGCAGCGAATGGGTTAAATCAAGTTTCATATTACATAACATTTGCCTACAATAAAGTTAGGGCCAAGTGGTTAAGTGTAAAACAGCAATTTTCATGTTTAATTTCTTGCCATTGAATTAAGAATTTGTGCTGTAATAGATATTGGATAATGATTTCACATAAGTGTCAATCGCACGAGCCGTTCATGCGATCCGCCGCGCTCCCCATGGAAATGTTTGAGGTAACCCAAATAGCATGAACATTAGCAGAAAGTTTGATTTTTTCTGATATTATCTTGCCGTGACAAATTTGAATTGAGAAATTCGCAGCAAATCTCCTGCAAGGTATACCATCACCCACTTGCATGAGTAGTTTGTTGTGAAACTGATGGCAAGACTGTCTTTAATTCACGAAAGTGACGAAAGCAAAAAATCCCTCTGTTGAGAGACTCAACAACACTGAGAATCAGCACATACGCAGAAATTGCAGAAATTTTATTCGGTAGGCACCGTTTTTTCTATACGCTATACTTATTAAATACAGAAAAATGCTCGAAATGAAAAGTACAAATATTACCTAAACTTGTTAAAAATATGCAATAATAAAACCTATGCAAGCGCCTTCTGACGGCGCTTTCGCATCAATAGACCTGATCAGGTCTATTGACCCCTTCGAAGGGGTTAAACTTATAGTGTGATATGGAAAGATTACTATTTTGCAGTAAGTTTGCAGTATTTTTGATTACTTGTTTGCCGTTAGTTTGCAATAAATTTGATACGGCATGAATTTAACTTGCACGACAAGTTGAAAACACTCATAGTTATATTGTTAAGTAAAAAAAAAATTCAAAAATTAAATTGTTTTTATTAAACGTATTTATCAATTAAAAATTATTTTAATTATTAATTGTTTAGATAACTAATTTATCAATTGCTTGTTTAAAAACTATTACATGAACTATAAAATAGTTTTTATAGGGTAAATGCAAATATATATTTTTTTAATTTTCGGTTATTATAACGTTATTAACTTCATTAGGATGTATAAAAGTGATAAGGGTTCTGAAGATAAACATGTTGTTTATTCATTTATTAGTTAGCTTATAATATTATTTTTGCTCTTTAATTATAATTAATCAATAATTTCTTACTTTTTGCGAATTGTAAATATAACTGTACTTAAAAAATTAAAATCTGCATAATATCACCTAACACTGTTAAAAGGTATTTTTACGTATTTATACAATGTTGCATTATTATTATTATTATTATTATTATTATTATTATTATTATTATTATTATTATTATGTTTAATTAATTAATTAATTATTACTTAGACTTTATGTTTTTGACTGATTTTTTAAAAAATTCCTACATTATTTTTTCGAAATTATAAATTAAAACTTTTGAATAAAAACTTTAAGTGCTATTAATAATTGCTACTAATAATTGCTATTAATTAATTCTCAAAAAAGTTAGGAATTTTAGTATAAAAATTAAATTAATATTTTATTAAATATATTTTTTATTTAATGTATCCTTAATTTATTAAATTAATAACATTATTAATATACATTACATTTTTTTACTTTAAAATAAACTCAATACGTAATACATTTTATATTCAATTTATCATATAGTAGTTATAAACTGAAATTTATCTTTTACATGTTTATTTATTTTATATTTAAAGTCACCGAAATTTAAAACTATTAATATAATTAATAATAAAACTAAAATAAAAAATTATTAATTTTTTTTCTGGGAAAGTGGGAGGAAAAGGGTAATATTAAAAATCAATAAATAAAGGACAAATACAAACAAGTTGGAAATTGCTCGTCAAACGTGGCAAATGAGGTGCGTTCGTACTATAACTAGTTTTATAATTATTTTTTGCACCCCATATTGTACTGAATGTATATTTTTTTTTTGCACTTCATGAGTGCATTGCTTGTGACATCATTAAAATGCACTTGCAATAATTTTTTCCCATTCCCCGTAATGTAACGCAAAACTTTTGACTGTCTCTGTAATTAAACTATACACCGATTTTCATAAAATTTCAAATGGCTCGACAAAATTTTGTAACAATTATATATTTAAAATTTCAGATCACTCGGAAGGCTGTAACATCATTAAAATGCACTTGCAATAATTTTTTCCCATTGGCCGTAATGTAACGGAAATTTTTTGACTGTCCCTGTAATTAAATTATACATCCGATTTTCATAAAATTTGAAATGGCTCGACAAAATTTTGCAACAATTATATATTTAAAATTTCAGACCATTCGGAAGGCTGTAACATCATTAAAATGCACTTGCAATAATTTTTCCCATTGGCCGCAATGTAAAGAAAAACTTTTGACAGTCCCTGTAATTAAACTATGCATCCGATATCCATAAAAATTGAAATGGCTCGACAAAATTATGCAACAATCATATATTTAAAATTTCAGACCATTCGGTTGGGTTGTTTTTGCTCTGTTATATGCGGACAGACAGACGGGCAGGCGGACGGACTGAACGACGACTATAGGTGCTAACGTATTTATATAATTACGAACGCACCTAAAAACCTTAGTTTTGTCAGTTAAAAATTGAAAATAAAATTAATTAAAATAATACTTACACTATTACATAAAATAAAAAATAATCATCTTATTACAAAGAAATAGGCCAGTTTCAATAAAATTAGTTCACAAAAATCGTCTGCAATGGATGAGAAGACTGTAAACAATGCAACCAATAATTATTTAAAAAAAATGAAGTGGTGGGGGAGTTTTCTGACAACAAAATATTTTTCCTGGCACACCTAATTACCAAATCACTATTGTTTTCCCAGTGTTTATAATGGTAAAGTAACTTATGAAAACAAAATTATAACTTTGTATTATAAAAGTAATAAGAAAAATTAAATATTTTTGCTTCAATAAATATATCTCATTTCTGAATTATTAAAGGAGAGGATGTAGAAGAATGATTTGAGGAAATATTTACCTACAATCTATACTCCTATTATAAAGAGGAAAAAATTGTTTATTTGTCGGAGATAAGCTCAGGAACTACCGAACCGATTCCAAAAGTAATGGTATCAAAATGATGGTGTTAGTCCAACTTAGAACATAGGCTATATCTTATGTCGGTGCCACTACCCCAAAGGGGGTGGAGGAGCAAAAAACGTTCTAAAAATGCGATTTTTGCGTTACTGAAGGGCCTAGATATATGAAATTTAGAATATTAGTTACTTATAAGATATAAATGATGTCTAAGAACAGTTGTTAAACAATTCGAAATTTGAAAGGGGTGAAAATGCACAAAAAGCGTTCTAAAAAACGTTCTAAATGGTATTTTCTACATAATATCAGGAAATACCAAACCTATTTCAAAAGTAATGGTATCAAAATGATGGTGTTAGTCCAACTTAGAACATAGGTCCTATGTCGGTGCCACTACCCCAAAGGGGGTGGAGGAGCAAAAAACGTTCTAAAAATGCGATTTTGCGTTACTGAATGGCCTAGATATATGAAATTTGGAATATTAGTTACTTATAAGATATAAATGATGTCTAAGAACAGTTCATAAACAATTCGAAATTTAAAAGGTGTGAAAATGCACAAAAAGCGTTCTAAAAAACGTTCTAAATGGTAGTTTCTACATAATCTCAGGAAATACCGAACAGATTCCAAAAGTAATGGTATCAAAATGATGGTGTTAGTCCAACTTAGAACATAGGCTATATTTTATGTCGGTGCCACTACCCCAAAGGGGTGCAGGAGCAAAAAACTTTCTAAAAAAGCGATTTTTGCGTTACTGAAGGGCCTAGAAATATGAAATTTGGAATATTAGTTACTTATAAGATATAAATGATGTCTAAGAACAGTTCTTAAACAATTCGAAATTTAAAAGGGGTGAAAATGCACAAAAAGAGTTCTAAAAACGTTCTAAATGGTAGTTTCTACATAATCTCAGGAAATACCAAACCGATTTAAAAAATATTGGTGTCAAAATGATGGTGTTAGTCCAACTTAGAACATAGGCTATATTTTATGTCGGTGCCACTACCCCAAAAGGGGTGCAGGAGAAAAAAAGTTCTAAAAATGCGATTTTTGCGTTACTGAAGGGCCTAGAAATATGAAATTTGGAATATTAGTTACTTAAAAGATATAAATGATGTCTAATAACAGTTCTTAAACAATTCGAAATTTAAAGGGGGTGAAAATGCACAAAAAGCGTTCTAAAAAGTGTTCTAAATGGTAGTTTCTACATAATCTCAGGAAATACCAAACCGATTAAAAAAATATTGGTGTCAAAATGATAGTGACAACGTTTGCTCCAAGGTAGGCTATGTTTTATGTCGGTGCCATACACCAAAGGGAATGTAGGAGCAAAAAACGTTCTAAAATTGCGAATTATGTGTTACTGAAGGGCCTAGAAATATGAAATTTGAAGTATCAGCTACTTATTTGATATACAGGATTTCTAAGAACAGTTCTTAAACAATTCGAAATTTAAAAAGGGTGAAAATGCGCGAAAAGCGTTCTAAAAAATGTTCTAAAAGGTGATTTCTACACAATCTCAGGAAATACCAAACCGATTAAAAAAATAATGGCGTCAAAATGATGGTGAAAACCCTTGCTCCAACATAGGCTATGTTTTATGTCGGTGGCACAACCCCAAAGGGGGTGCAGGAGAAAAACGTTCTAAATTGCAGTTTTTGCGTGACGGAAGGGCCTTGAATCGTGAAATTTAGAATGGTAGTTAGTTATAAGATATCAATGATCTCTATGGACATTTCCTAAAAAAAAGTCGAAATTTAAAAGGGGGGTCAAAATGCTCAAAAAGCGTTGTAAAAAACGTTCTAAATTGCGATTTCTAGCAATCTCAGGAAATACTGAACCGATTTCAAATATAATGGTGTAAAAATGATGGGGACAGATCTTGCTCCAAGATAGCTATATTTTATATCTGTTTCACTACCCCAGAGGAGATGCAGGAGCAAAATGAGCGAAAAGCGTTCTAAAAACGTTCTAAATGCCGATTTGTCCCCAATATCTCAGGAAGAATCAAACTGATTTCAAAAGTAATGGTAAGAAATTGATGCTGACAGCCTCTGCTCTAACATAGACGCTATTTTAAGTCGGTATCACTATCACCTAGACGTTGCAGGCACAAAAAAGCGTTCCAAATTTCGAATTTTTTGATCGGTAGGGGCTAGCAACTTAAATATTAAGCAACTTAGGCAAGGTACATATTTATTACATATAAATGATCTTTAAGAACAGTTTCAAAAAAATTGGAAATTTAAAAAGGGGTGAAAATGCGCGAAAAGCGTTCTAAAAACGTTCTAAATTGCGATTTCTACTCAATCTCAGGAAATTCCAAAGCTATTTCAAAAGTAATGGTTGCAAATCAATGGTGACAGTCCCTGCTATATCATAGGTTATATTTTATGTTGTTGTCACTACCATCTGAGAGTTGCAAAAGCAAAACATGTTCTAATTTGCGTTTTTTGCAAAACTGAAGGGTCTAACACTTTGAAGTATGGCATGGTATTTACTTACAAGATGCAACTGATTTCTAAGAACTGTCGAAAGAAAATTTCAAATTCAAAAAGATGAAGTGAGCGAAAAGCGTTATAAATTGCAATTTTTATGTGATCTTCTCAAATACCAAACCGATTAAAAAAATAATGATGACAAATTGTTGGTGATAGAACCTGCTCAAACATAAGCTATATTTTATGTCTGTGTCAGAGGGTTGCAGTAGCTAAAAACTTTCTAAATTGCGAATTCTGTGATACTGAAAAGGCTAGAAACTTTAAATATAGCATGGTAGTTACTTATAAAATATAAATGCCCTCGAAGGACTGTAGAAAATAAATTCGAATTGAAAAGGAGTGAAGTGAAGGGGAGGTGTGAAAAGCATTCTAAAAAAGTCCTAAATTACGTTTTCTACGCAATTTCAGGGAATTTAAACCAAATATAAAAGTAATAGTTGCGAATCAATGGTAACAGTCTCTGATCCTACACAAGCTATATTTTATGCCAATGATTCTACCACCTGGGGTTCACAAGAACAACAAACGCTCTAAAAAAGGCCTTTAAAAGCTTTCTAAATTACGTTTCTGTGGAATATTAGGAAATAACAAACCAATTTCAAAATTAAAGATGGCAAATTAATGGTGACAGTTCCTATTTCAACATAGCCCTTTATGTTGAGAGAGGTGGTAGGACTTGTAATTTGACATGATGGTTAATTTTAAGATGTAAGAAGATGGTTTCTAAAAAATTCAAAACTTCAAATGAATACTGAAATGAGCGTATTAATTGAGCATAAAAGTTTCAAAATATTTTTTAAATTATTATTTATTTAGTTTTATTTCGTTTTATTAATTTAAGTCTCATTTCTGCCTTATGCCGTGTAACAATGATGTTTAATCAAACTGTGTTTTAAATAGTAATTTTTTTAATTATTCCTAAAAGTAATAAGTACTTTTTAATAAAATAAAATATTACCTTTTAATAAAATAAAAATTTAGTTAGTACCTTTTAATAAAAATTAAACATATAAATATCACTTGGCATATTTTAAATATTACGCGAGCAAAGCCGCGGGGTTTGCTAGTAGCTTATAAGTGTCCAATTGAATTATTGAAGACATTTATTATTAATCTAATTGTAAGAAGGAGAAATAATAAGAACAGTTTTTTAAATTATTTAATTAATGATGATAATTTAAAGGTTCTAAAAAACGTATGAAAACAACCAAAAAATCATCTATGGCAGTTTATAGTATATATAAAATACCTAATATTAATAACAAATAATAAAGCTTAAAAAATCCATTTTGTTGAATAATAATAATAATAAAAAGACAATGTCCCCTGTAAAATTATATCACATTATTCAATCAAACAAATTTTCAACTCGCTGTGATTTCATTATCACGAGTTATAAAAGTTTAAATTTATCGGACTGTTATATTCAGCTTTTTTTTTTTTTTAATTTGGGGTGGGAGGGGAGGGGTGTGTTAAAAAATTTTGAAAAGGTCACAAATAATGTTTAAATTACAGCGTTTGGCGGCCCACGACAATTAGAATACGAGTTATAAGGTGGTGGGCACCGAAATGACAAGGGACCGAAATGGCTAAGGACCGAAATGGCCAGGGACCGAAATGGCTGGGGACCGAAATGGCCAGGGACCGAAATGTCTCGGGACCGAAATGGCTAGGGACCGAAATGTCTCGGGACCGAAATGGCCAGGGACCGAAATGTCTCCGGACCGAAATGGCCAGGGACCGAAATGTCTCAGGACCTAAATGGGCAGGGACCGAAATGTCTCGGGACCAAATTGGCCAGGGACCGAAATGTCTTGGGACAGAAACGGCGGGACCGAAATGGCGGGACCGAAGTGTCGGGACCGAAATGTCGTGTACCCTTGTATTATATATGAAATAACTTATAGTAAATCTGAGCGACGTATATCAATTTCATTATATTCGAAATAGTTTAACATAATTAAAATACGCCGCAAACAATCGCACCCCCCCCCCCCATATCATTATGAAACCGAATTTTTTGTGTGGCCCTGTAAATGAATGATAACTATTCTTTGCACCGCATATTCTACGGAATATATATTTTAGTGCATTTCTTAAATGCATATCAATTTTATTATGTTTGAAAGCGTGCAACATCATTAAAAATATTTTAAAACGATATTTCCCCATTGGCTGAATGTAACAGAATACTTTTGACTATGTAAATGAACTAAACATGCTACAAACTTCATTTAAAATAGGGATCGTGCTATAGTAAACGTCAATAACATCAAAAAATTTCAGGGCAATCCGAGTATATTTACGGGAGTTAGAGACAGTGGCGTAGCCAGGATTTCGTTTCGGGGGGGGTCCAAAATTTTTCCTTCAGGTTATATATATAGTAAAACCTGTCAAGATGAAATCGTAAATATTGCTGAAAAATTTCGTTTTACACAGGTTTTCGTGTTATCAGGTGTATTTATATAGTATTCTTTTCCGTAGCACGGAATATTTCTGTTTAAGACAGAATTCCGTTATAGGCAGGTTCCATTTTTACAAGTTTTGTGTATTTATAAAAATATACTTATTTATGTCACATGAATAGAATAAAACTTGTCAAAATAGTATTTGTCTATAACAGAATCCTGTCATATCACAATATTAAAATACTACTCGCTATTATTTATATTAGAATCCTGTCTTTAACGGAAGAGTTACATGGTCTTAATATGAATTGCGATACAATTAAATTTTCTGAAAACCTGTCTGAAAGGGGATTGTCATCGTTCTTTAGTGAAACCTGTGAAAGCGGAATCTTTCTATAACGGAATCCTGTCTCAAACGGAAGAGTTTCAGAATCCCTGCGAAACGAACAATAGATCTTATTGAGGTAGTGTATCTTAGAAGCATAATTAATTACACTTCTTTCTATGGAAGCCTGTCTAAAATAGAACTTTTTACCAGTTCCTTTGAATCTTGGCTTGGCTGTGTATGTATAATAGAAGTATTTCGAGTAACTTTAAGAATTTAGGTATATCCTTATTTAATTTCTTAATTTAAAAAAAGCATGGGTAAAAAAATGTAAGGCCAATCTCTATAACTGCAACTAATAATACATTGAAGTTACATTAATATTTACCAATGAAAAAGATTCACTATGATGTGAAAAGCTGAGCGCATACTGGAAAGTTAAATTTAATTAAGCCATTCGCTGTCATCCACGAGTATACTCGTGGCTTTAATTTATTAATTACTTTGTTACCACTATTTTAAAATTTAAAAAATTGCCTCATTTATTGGCAGAAATTTTGCTGTATTAGTAAAGCGAAATTTACCTTTCTGAATTTGTGGTAGCAAACGACTTTTAACAAAAAATTTGAAAATTATTACTTTATAGTTTTGGCAGCGAAGGGGTTAAATCAAGTTTCATATTACATAACATTTGCCTACAATAAGGTTAGGATCAAGTGGTTAAGTTTAAAACAGCAATTTCCATGTTTAATTCTTAAGAACTTGTGCTGTAATAGATATTGGATAATGATTTCACATAAGTGTCAATCGCATGAGCCGTTCATGCGATCCGCCGTGCTCCCCATGGGAGTTTTTGAGGTAACCCACATAGCATGAACATTAGCAGCAAGTTTTATTTTTTCTGATATTATAATGCCGTGACAAATTTGAATTGAGAAATTCGCAGCAAATCTCCCGCAAGATATACCATCACCCACTTGCATGAGTAGTTTGTTGTGAAACTGATGCAAGACTGTCTTTAATTCACGAAAGTGACGAAAGCAAAAAATCCCTCTGTTGAGAAAATAGACAATCAGCACATATACAGAAATTGCAAAAATTTTATTCGGTAGGCATCGCTTTTTCTACGCGCTATACTTATTAAATACCAAAAAAGCTCGAAAAGAAAAGCACAAATATTACCTAAACTTGTTTATGGTAATAAAACCGATGCATGCTCCTTCTGACGGCGCTTTCGCATCAGTAGACTTGATCAGGTCTATGGACCCCTTCGAAGAGGTTAAACTTAAGTGTGACATGGAAAGATTACTACTTTGCAGTAAGTTTGCAGTATTTTTGATTACTTGTTTGCCGTTAGTTTGCAATAAATTTCATACAGTATGTATTTAACTTGCACGACAAGTTAGCTGCAAGTACAAAGTGTGGTGACTTCGGCGCTTGCGTTATCTTGCTGCAGTCTTGTTATGAACTTTCAGTCTTGTTATGCTGAGCTCACTGCAACTTTGCAGGTTTTCAAAGCAAAACTGTTGCAAATTTTCTGCAAACTAAAAATACTATGTCGGAAGGTTTTAACTTTAAGAAAAAGATCTTGCATTTTCAGCTACAGAAACTAGTAATCTAAGAAGCACACACATCAAATATAGTTCATGCTGGAAAAAGCAGTTTTGTTACAATTGTCTTATTCAGCCATAATTCTTTTGGGTTTCCATGTTTTATGTCTCGCCACTTTTGATACCATATTCGATCTAAAACTTGCTTCCGACATCTTGTCGTCTTTAAGGAAGTTAAAATTTTGTAATAAGTTTATTTGTGATGGATTAGCACTATTTTGGAAGTATTAGAATGTGTAAAAAATGGTTCATGGTGATTTCTGTTTTTGTACTTCTCAGCCAATTTATTTTAGATGGTTTGAAACAGTTTTAGAACATTCTCCAAGTTCAGCAGTAAGCTTCGGACGGGTCGGATTTATGCAACTCTAGAAGGGACACTTAGGAGTTCCGTGGAAGGGGGTAGCGCCCTTCTAGACCATTAATAATCATAAAATTCCGAATCTTCCGATTGCACCCATAAACAACTTAACAGGAGGATCAAGAATCTCATCTCTGTATATTTCAGCATTCACAGTTGCACTGGTAAAAATGTGTCGGTCACTGCGGCCATTCAAAATGATGTCCGTCTATACCATGATTCCACGACCTTTGTATCGATGCCTTTCACTCATGTTTGCAGCCTTATTGCGTGTGATTTTCTCCCTCCATATGGTAACACGTCTGTAGTAACTCTCTCAACAAAATCGGGATTCATCGGTAAAGAAAACTCGGCTCCAGCCCGTGGTAGTGCAATGACGATGCACCAATTTAACCGGGCGCATTTCGCTACCGGAGTTAGTGGAGCACAAATC
Source organism: Maratus speciosus (assembly GCA_963932465.1). Classification (NCBI taxonomy): domain Eukaryota; kingdom Metazoa; phylum Arthropoda; class Arachnida; order Araneae; family Salticidae; genus Maratus; species Maratus speciosus. The sequence goes on from OZ010796.1 coordinate 317,336,473, forward strand.
TTGGGTTTCCTTGCTTGCAGCCTGTCACTCACAGTAAACCAGGATAGTCGAGTTCTTGTTGCTGCAGCAAACTCCCTGCAATCTGAACTGACGTCAATTGTCTATTTCTTTTAGCAATCGCCGGCAAATTACAGTCCTGAGAGCCTGTTGTGGTGCGTTTTCTACTTTGAACTGGTTGTCTGTGAACAGTGTCTTTAAACCGTTTCCAGATTCTTGACATGATACTTTTGGCTATTTATAAGTCTTTACAGACCCCTAAGAGTGTCTGTCCTGCTTCCATTCTCCCTATCGCGCGCAATTTCTCAAAATCGGTCAAATGTCTTCTGGACGACATATTCCACCTACTAGAAGCGAAAGTTTTACCTAATTACACGTACAATCCTTCAAATTAGACTTCAAATTACCCACGTGAGCTCCTTTTCACACGTGAACCGAGAGAACGGGCTGAGGCTGAAAAAATTGCATATATTTCTGTAGTGAATGTTAATCCCATTAGACTACGTGATAACGTTGACATTGAGTTACCTTTCTGGAAGTTCCCTTAATAGAATTAACATAAAGCACCTTTTCATGGTTGTTCCTTTAATTTTTCTCGCCAGTATATTTTGAAAGTGGTAACAAATAACCAGTCCAAAAAAAGTTACTTTTATTAATTGCTGGCAGCAGATTTAAATTAATTTTTAATATTGTCCGTTATAAAACGAACAAAGATAAAGGTCACGAAACTCAACCAATGTACCGTTATTGCGTTCGCATGAACTCATTCTTTCCTATAAGTGTCGACAACAGAACCCCATCGAAGTCCAAGATAAAGAAGTTTTACGTTTAATCTAGTAACAGTAAATTTGTGTAAATGCAATAGCAGGTTTACTTGTATCGTTATCCTTCCGTCTCGGTACATTAAAATGTTTTTGTTTATGAGAGGATTCCGTGTTTTCAGAAAACCTGCCAAGAAGGATTCACAATTGGAACAAGTTTCAGTTCAGATAGGTTTCAAACGTTAGCAAGCACAAATATATAGTGTTGTTTTCGTCAAACCTTGAATTGTTTTCCTTTGAGATAGGTCATCTTCACAGATTTTCCTGTAATAGATTTATGCTCTTCAGAGGTGGTGTTATAGCAGCGGTTTCCAACCTGGGTTAACGTACCCCTGGGGGTACGGGACGGGTCTGCTGGGGGTATGTGAAAATAATATCGGTAATGGCTGAAGTCACAAAAATGTTAGGAATATCAATGTAATTTGCATCGATTTATTATATCGTTGTGATAAGAAGATTACTAATGAAAAAAAGCATGTTTACGTTATCTCCTTGAGTGGAGGGGGGAAGGGAGGCTTGTTTATGAGAAATGGGGTTTCTCCGAAATGAAAAACCTAAGAAAGGGTACGTGAAAGAAAAAAGTTTGGGAAGTGAGTACGTTTTAGCAGTTTTAAAGGATACTGTGAAAACGGAAAGTGTTAATAACGGAAACCTGTCTAAAACGGAAAAGTTCATAAAACGGAAAAGTTCCGAAGAAAGACATACCTTTGAATTATACCTTCTAAGACGAACACCTTTCTAAAGCGGAATTTTTTATAGATTCTTTGTTCCTTAGCAGTTTTTACTGTTGTATTTGTATCCATGATTCTGTAAACCAGTCTACTTTCGGAGGGGGGGGGGGGTCCGGACCCCCTGGACCCCCCCCCCGGGCTACGCCACTGGTTAGAGAGCAGGCAGACGGACAGACAAACCGAGGTCATAAACACTTTTCAACTTTGTTGGAAAGTGTTAAAAATAGCAGAATGCTTTTGAAACGTAGATGACCCCGCCCATACCCCCATTTCTCCATAGTTGTTGGAAATTATCTTATTGCCATCTATCTTTGCCATCGACCCCTAATTTAAGCGAATTTGAAAAAAAAGTTTATTGAAATATAGAAGATTCTTCCCCTTTCCACGCCCATCCTATCTAAATTCTCTAAGCTGTTAAAAATATCGAGAAAAATTACGTCTATTTTTAAAGGCTATCTATTTTTTGATCAATGAGAACGCTTCATAAATACCTGTGGAGCGTTCTCATTTGTCAGAAAATAGATAGCCTTTAAAAACAGAGGTAATTTTTCACGATATTTTTAACAGTGTACTTTCATGGTTTTCGCCAAACACAATTCGTTCCTGCCAAGAAAAGTCACTTTGACCAATTAGATTACAAGATGACGAATCATGGCATATGCTTGCTGCATGTTTAGCCCGGACTTAACATTTGGAGCTTTTTTTTGGCAAATTAAAATTTCGCCTGATAGACGTGATGTTAAAGTAAAAATGGACACCCCCAAGTGGGTAATTAATCGATTTTCGCAATTTTTTTTATTATTATTCCTCAGTTTTATAGTGTAAATGAACTTCGCACCAAATTTGAAGTCTGTAGGTGCAGTAGATATATGAGGATCCTAGAAGCCAAGGGATACAAGTGACAAAATTTAGATTTCGAGTAAATTGAGTTCAAAGTTGAACATCAATAGTAACTGACTGAATTGAAATATGAAACTATTGCTGATTTCTTAGTGATCTATGAACTCTTATTTCAATTACTGTGAAAAAAAAGTGGAGTACAATTTCTTTTTTTAATTCAGAACTAAGCAATATTTATAATCATTCGGCACTTGTACCCTTTGGCTTCCAAGCGGTACACAAGAAATGAAAATTTATGAAATCAAAAAATGAATTTATAAAAATTTTAAGATCACTGTTGATAGAAATGAATGAAAGGACAAAATTTTGCTTTAATGTAGGGGAGATGGGGGCACATGTGAACATCGCAATTTTTCGATAGTTATTATAAGTTTTTTTATATGAAAAAAATTACTAACGATGATAGCACCTGTAGACATATGGTAAAAATTTTTTGAAGCTCTATGACATTTTGTTTGTCCTCTGTAGCCAAAACACTGTTTTTAGATCTCAAAAGTAAAATCGTTGTTCCAAGTTGATAAGCGAATAACTTTATTTATTTATCCATTTATTTGAATTTGAGTGTTTTAACATATACTATGAATACTAATAAACATTTTTGATACAGTTCTTTTTCTTCTAAAATTGAGAAATGATAATGATTTATCAATTTAACAAAAGCAGCAATGTGGGGCACTTGTGAACAGACTAGTTGGGACAGATATGAACAGTTCATAAGTGCCCCAATAATCATTCCGTGATTCTGTTTCTTTCAGTTAACTTAGTGAGGATTAATGTAAGTTCCATTATCTACAATTTTCCTGAAATAGAAGATATTTTCCTCACACAAAATTTATTTTGTATTGAAACTTCCACAGACATAACTTTCAGCAAATGCATAAAGAGCAACAAGCTCGTTTACGTTCAATTGTACTTTAAATAAATTTAATGTTTTCTAAAATGCAATAAATGTTATATATTATTTTACTAAACGGTTTACAACATAATTTTTTTATGTAATTGTTAATACAAAAGTATTACCTTGAACAACTTTGCAAATTTTTCTGTTACATTTGTTCTAACCTTGCAATGATGGCTGACTTCTATCTCTAAAATAGTTATGTATATGATGCTTTGAATGGACCTATCCATTCAAAATACCATATCCATAAATACCAATAATATTTTAGGAAAGTAAAATTTTTAAACTGATAACTACCGTAAAATTCCGATTGTACCCCCCTCCCCTCTTTTAAAAGCAAAAGAAGTTAGGGGGATTATAGTAGAGATTTTGTTTTAATCATTAAAAAACCCTTCTTTATCTATAATTTACAAGTAAATAAGGCAAATACAGGAGTGAGAATCTTTCGCATTTCGGCAGATTTCCGATAAATACTATGTAAATTCCCCTCCCTAAAATTTCCCCCAAATAAAAACCCTTAAGCAAAATTTAAAAGTTTTAATTTCTTTTTTAAAATTGCTTCTTTATTTTTTTTATTTTATTGCAACAATATTTAATGAATCATCTAAGCCTCTGCCCTCCAAATCTACTTATTTTCATTTTATAATCTTTTGCTTAAACATATCACCCAGAAACTAGAGAAATATATGTATATTTTTTTCTTTATGGTGAATTTAAAAGGTAATGTAACTAATGATTACGACGAAAAATGAATAACAAAATAAAAAGCATGTTAAAGGATATTTTTTCCTTGTGTTCACATGTGCCCCACGTGTGTTCACAACTACCCCGCTGATGGGGCACATGTGAACAATTTTTTGAATTTATAAAATTATTAAAAAATGTAAGAAAAACTATACAGGTGATTTTTAAAAAATTACCATGTGTAAAAGAAAGTTCTGTTTACTATATTAAGTAGTTTTTGTTTATAGAAATTAATCCAGTTATGAGAAAAAGCCATATTTATGCGAACTGTTCACATGTGCCCCTATCTCCCCTACATTTTAAAAATGAAAAATTAGGAAAAAAAAAAAGAATTGATGAAAGATTTAAGGACAATGTTAATACAAATGAATGAAAGGTCAAAATTTTGTTCCAAGTTTTAAAATTTTATTATAAGTTTTGAAATATTAAAATTTTATAATTTTTTAGTCGTCAAAATGCATTTCTTTAACGTATAAGAAAGTAAATTCTAAAAATAAAAAAATGACGCAAAACAGTTTAAAAATATGGAACAATATTCTTCTAGTGATAACATGGGAACAACACATCTAGATTATCTCATCCTCATCAGTTTCATAATCACGATTATGCTCATCAGCCTGATCGTCAGAAGCTTGCAGAGTTTCAGCCTGTCCTAGTGCCACTTGGTGAGGAAGATCTCGGTAGAAAAGTGGTACACTCGAGGTACAAACTGCAATAGTTCAATGAGATTTTTAAACTTAAGGTACTTGAGTTTCGGTTTTTCTTGTGTTATGGGAAGCTCATGCAGAATTGTAGGGCATCTTCCGGCATAGCTGGACTTCACCTTTAGCTCGTGAAAAAGTTCGAATTCACCACCAGCAGTTTCTTTGTAGAATAATGTGAAGTTTTTTTTTTCGAAATGCAGCCACACGATCTTTCAGATACCTTTCACTGACTTTATAAAGAATGGCAAGTGACTCGATTAATAAAATCTTCATCTTTTAGCACTTCTACAGTGAAGTATTTGCTGGAATCATTTACAAGTTGAGCCCAGTGCTCTGGAACATACAGATCCCTTTTATAGCTCTTCTTTCTGATTTCTATGAGCCCAAAGTCTTGGTCACATTCATTGTAGGAGTGTCCTGAAATCAAAAATTGCTGATCGACTGCTTCTATGTGTGTATTTTCTGTGATGTACAGCCAGAACTTCACAATCAAGTGGCTTTTATTCTGTCCTTCACAAGTTGCAATATGCCTGACTTCAAAGGGTGAACTTCAAAGGGGTCTTTATGAACTTCAAATGACAGAATGCGATCTCTTGGCAACCACGAAAAGCCTGGCCTTCATGCCACATGTACATGGGCAGTTCCGCTTTCAAGGTTATGATGTTCAAGTTGTGAGTCCAAAGTTCACGTAGGTAATAAGCATTAGAATTGGTTACATGTGGAGTTGGCATAATTTTTTGCAAGGTATATCGCGACCTTTGAATCATCCTTTAAATTTTGGAATGCGTCTTTGGCTAATCTGGCAGCTTCTGCATTGCTGAAGTGTAGTTCCTTTTGAGTTTCTGCTTGTTATTTCTTATCTGCTTTTCCATGGTCTGTTTTCAAGTGTAGCTTGTCACACATAACACATGTATCAGTCCCTGGTCGGCAAGGGCGCCCATATGATTAATTTTAGGGGGGGGGGGTGAGAAAAATCTCAACTTCCTCCAAAGCTATCCTACATTTTAGTAAATATTTAAGGTACTTTGTGCTTTTTTGCGATATTTTCACGAAATTAGTATTTTTTCGCGATCTTTTGACAAAATTGGCGTTTTCCCACGATTCTTTGACGAAATTCGCGTTTTCCTGTGATCCTTGAACGAAATTTGCGTTTTTTTCTACGATTCTTTGACGAAATTTGCGTTTTTCTCCGTTTGTTTCACGAAATTTGCGTTTTTTTTCCGCGATTCTCTGACGAAATTCGAGTTTTCTCCTTGATTGTTGAACGAAATTTGCATTTTTTCGTAGTATTTTGACGAAATTTGAGTTTGTCCTGCGATCTTTTGACGAAATATGAGTTTTTTCTCGCGATCTTTTGAAGAAATTTATGCATTTCATGATTTTTTGACGAAATTTGCGTTTTTTCGTGATCTTTTGACGAAATTTGAATTTTTTCCTGCGATCTTTTGACGAAATTTGAGTTTTTTTCTGCAATCTTTTGACGAAATTTGAGGTTTTTTTCGTGATCCTTTTAAGAAATTTGTGTTTTTTCGCGATTCTCAGACGGAATTTGCGTTTTGTCCATCATTCTTTGACGAAATTTGCGTTTTTTCCGCGATCCTTTAACAAAATTCTTTAACGAATTTTTCCCGTTACTGTTGAATGAAAGTCACGTTTCTTCGATCATTTGATGAAATTTGCGTTTTCCCGTGATCATTGAGCAAAATTCGCTTTTTTGCAATCCTTTGACAACATTTGCGTTATTTCGTGATCTTTTGACGAAATTTGAGTTTTCTCCTCCGACGTTTTGACGAAATTTGAGTTTTTTCTCGCGATTCTTTGAAAAAATTTGTGTTTTTTCGCGATTCTTTGACGATATTTGAGTTTTTCCCACGATTCTTTAACTAAATTCGCATTTTCTCGTGATTGTTGAACGAAATTCGCGTTTTTTGCGATCCTTTAACGAAATTTGTTTTTTTCCTGGATTCTTTAACGAAATTTTCGTTTTTCTATGATTATTGAACGAAATTCGGTTTTTTGCAATCCTTTGACGAAATTAGCTTTTTTCGCGATCTTCTGACAAAATTCGTCCGTTTTCCGCGATCCTTTGACGAAATCGGTGATTTTTTCTGCAATCTATTGACGAAATGGATTTTTTTCGGCGACCATTTGTCGACATCAATACCGTCTTGTGGAATTTTATTCGACGGTTCTTTTCTTCTTCTTTCATCGCGAGAATGTGCGGCAGAAACTGTTTCTTCCTGTTTGTTTACTATGTTTTCCCAACGTTTCTTACAAAAATCTTCGTCTTATTTTGCCAATCGCCGTTTAAGGATGATTAAATTCGTGTGCAGTTTTAAAAGTCATGAACTGGCCTTCTATGTCGTTTGTCACGGTTCAGCTATGTGGATGTCAACGGATACAAGTGCACTTATACCCCTTGGGCTCCACGCGTTTCACGGGTTCGAGAAAGAGATTAAGTAATTGACCCCTAGAACGCAGTGCATAATTAAAAAATCACTTATATCTCTTTACCTACAAATAAATAGACTTATTTCCAGATAGCCTGTGCACTTAACTCGATTTTTTCAATTTTGTCACTTATACTCCTTGGCTTCTGGGATCCTCATATGAGATCTTTTTGACGAGTGAGTGAGTGAGTCAGTCAGTGATAAAATTATCGATTATCAGACATTTTCAAATGTCATCATCTCGGAAACTAATTATGCGTTATTTATAAAATTTTGGATTCTAGGTAATTAGGGTGGCTTTACTAAGTATTTCATATTACAACTACGTAGGTCACATAGATTTTCAATGGTAGAGTGTCGAAATTTGGCGAAAACAGCTCGGAATGGTTCGTGTAATATAACACACTAATATGTCAGACGAACTTGGCTGACACACTGCCTTGTGTCTAAATCTACTTTCTTGCGTAGTCCTGCATATAAATTTATTTATATTCTACAAACATCTTTTAGTATACTAAATATAGTTCAGCTGGAAAAATTATAATTAAAAATACCATTAAGCGATACATGCTCATACACAGTAATGCTTACGAACTATTTTGCGTAGCTCTGTATATGATCGATAGAATTTATACACACCTTATAATATGCAAAAATTTACTTAAACTTAAAAAAACATGCACAATTAAAAACGTACTTCCAGCATTTGTTATTCGTAAACGGTATGCTTTAATCGAAAAAAAATTATGTGACCTTGTTAATGAAAAAAATCCCTGCCGGCCCGGCCTACAGGCAGAGGTAGATTTCAAAGTTAAGAATACTAATTTCACCAACAAAAACTAAATCATTATTAGATATAAATCCACTTTAACAGTTTTATCTGTCTGCTTTTGACGAGTTTTTATTTCCTTTTTATAAAATAGCTGGTTTTATCAGAATCATGTTAAGGCGATATTAAAAAAAAATATTTTTCCATACTCAACAACTCGAAATTTTCTGGCACATTTTCAGATTCATTTTTAACAATAATAATAAAAAAAAATTATATGAAACATGCTGACGTGATATTTGAAAAGATTTATAAGCGACCTGTATTTTTATTTTTCTTTCAATTAATTAAAACTTGATTAATAAAAAATTATTTTCTCAGTAGGGCAATATTTTTCGTTTCTAACACAATCGCTTCGTGAAAATTCTGTTCAAAATGCCCACTTTGACATCATTTTTTGAAATATATTCTGCCTCTATCAAAAATCGACATTATATAGTTTCTGAATAAGAGAATCTAGCAATTGGATGCTTTGAGAGCAAAAATGAATTTAAAAATGAGTAAGAAAATAGGCAGTTTGGATTTGAATGCACCCTTAATAAGATGATTTTTTTCCTCAACCGCTATGTATTTTTAATTTGTTTTTGCTGTAAGAATTGGCCCTATCAAAAACTTGTCTATATAAATGTTGAAGACAATATTAAGAAGATATATGATAAGTTCATGGAGATTTTATATCTTGTGAATTGACGGAGTTATGAAAATTTTTCTTCTTCAACCCCCCTTTTAGGTAGATTTCGTATGAAATACTACCTATTGGGATCGTTCCTATGTTGGAATTTCTGAAACATTTTTGCAGATCTACACCGATCATGACCCCTAGAACCCAAAACCACCCTCAGTAAAAAACTTTATATATCTATCTATCTATCTATCTATCTGTCTGTCTATATAAATCACTTTCTTCTGGACACGATAACTTTCGTAATTCTGCACCAATCTCTTCCAAACTGATACATAAAATCAATGGGCATAAAATCTCGGTCAAGTTCGTTAATGGGCAAAACGGACCAAGGGGAAGGAAATAGGGAGGGGTTTTGTGAAAACAGAAAACCCCCATAACTTCTTAATTTTGGTACATATCAAATCAGTTTAAAGTTTTTATTACTTCTAAAAATAGGGCCAAAAATTTATGAATCACAGATTTTTGATAAAGTTAAAAATGGGCTCAAGGGACGCAAAAAATGGGGTTTTGGGGAGAAAAAAAATTCATAACTTCGTCAATTCTCAAGATATCAAATCCAATTAATTTTATTATAAATCTCCTTAACATTATCTACAACTTATATATTCACAAGTTTTTGATAGGACCAATTCGTACCGCAAAAAAAATTAAAAACGAAAAGAAAAAGGGGGTTTGAAGAGGAAAAAAATCCATAACTCCGTCAATTCAAAAGATATAAAATCCCCATGAATTTATCATATATCTTCTTAATATTGTCTACAACATCTATATAGACAAGTTTTGGATAGGACCAATTCTTACAGCAAAAACAAATTAAAAATACATAGCGGTTGAAGAAAAAAAATCCCTGCGGGCCCGGCCTACAGGCGGAGGTAGATTTCGAAGTTAAGTATACTAATTTCACAAACAAAAACATAATCATGATTAGAGATAAACCCACTTTAAACATTTTATCTGGCCGCTTTTGACGAGTTTTTATTTCACTTTTATATAATAACTGGTTTTTATCAGAATCATGTTAGGGCGGTATTCAAAAAAATACATTTCGATGCTCAACAACTCGAAATTTTCTGGCATAACTCCAGATTCATTTTTAATAGGAAAAACATGAAACTTGCTGACGTGATTTTTAAAGAGATTTATAAGCGACCTGTGTTTTTAATTTTCGTTCAATTAATTAAAACTTGATACATAAACAATTATTTTCTCAGTAAGACAATATTTTTCGTTTCTAACACAATCGCTTCGGGAAATTCCGTTCAAAATGCCCACTTTGGCATCATTTTTTGAAATATATTCTGCCTCTGTCAAAAAATCGATCATTACGATACATTATATAGGTTCTGAATAAGCGAATCTACCAATTGGATGCGTTTCAGAGCAAAAATGAATTTAAAAATGAGTCAGAAAATAAGCAGTTTGGATTTGAATACTCCCTTAATACGATGATTTTTCCAACACAATCCGCGTCGGGAAATTCGGTTCAAAAGGTCCACTTTGACAGCATGTTTTAAAATATATTCTGCCTCTATCAAAAAATTGACCATTACGGTACATTATATAGTTTCTGAGTGAGAAAAGGTACCAATTGGAAGCCTTTGAGAGTAAAAATGAATTGTAAAATGAGTCAGAAAATAAGCGGTTTGGATTTGAATACACCCTTACTAAGATGATTTTTTTCTTCGACCGCTATGTATTTTTAATTTGTTTTTGCTGTAAGAATTGGCCCTATCCAAAACTTGTCTATATAGATGTTGTAGGCAATATTAAGAAGATGTATGATAAATTCATGGGGATTTTATATCTTGTCAATTGACGGAGTTATGAAAATTTTTCTTCTTCGACCCCCCTTTTTTGTTTTCGTTTTTAATTTTTTTGCGGTACGAATTGGTCCTATCAAAAACTTGTGAATATAAAAGTTGTAGATAATGTTAAGGAGATTCAGGATAAAATTAATTGGATTTGACATCTTGAGAATTGACGAAGTTATGAATTTTTTTCTCCCAAAAACCCTATTTTTTGCGTCCCTTGAGCCCATTTTTATCTTTATCAAATATCTGTGATACATAAATTTTTGGCCTTATTTTTAGAAGTAATAAAAACTTTAAACTGATTCGATATGTACAAAATTTAAGAAGTTATGGGGTTTTTTCGGTTTTCACAAAACCCCTCCCTATTTCCATCCCGTTGGTCCGATTTTGCCCATTAACGAACTCGACCGAGATTTTATGCCCTTTGATTTTATGTATCAGTTTGGAAGAGATTGGTGCAGAATTACGAAAGTTATCGTGTCCAGAAGAAAGTGATATATATAAATACATACATACATACATACATACATACATACATACATACATACATAGATAGATAGATAGATAAAGTTTTTTACTGAGGGTGGTTTTGGGCTCTAGGGGTCATGATCGGTGTAGATCTGCAAAAAATTTTCAGAAATTCCAACATAGGAACGACGCCAATAGGTAGTATTTCATACAAAATCTACCTAAAAAAACTGTTATGCACGTCATATTCTACAGTAAGCATGTTGTAATGCAAGTCAATGATGTGCATAAATTTCATTATGTTTGAAATAGTGTAACATCGATAAATAACTGCAAATGATTTTTCCTCATAGACCATAATGTAATGGGATTCCTTTGAGTGTTCCTGTAAACGAACTATATGCTACCCGTCCCATTTTCAATCAGGAACATGACATGGTAAACGTAAATAACATATATCAATTACATGGAAATCCAAGTATATTTACGAAAGTTGTATAGAACGGGAAAATTTGATTTGTAAAAAATCCATTTGAAATGCATTTAGCTATGTTATTTTTATTAATTACGTTTTAGAAGTATGAAATTCACTTTTTGCCAAAAATAGAAGAATATATTTTTAAAGCTTATTCTGTATTCTTTTACCAAATATTCGGTTGGCCGAACACTGAACAGTAGCTGGCCGAATATCTGTGGCCAAAAATTGTTGTATATTTAGCCAAATACTATCAGGATCACCCAAATACATTAATCTTTTTTCTTTCTTTCTGGCATTCTTTTATGCGACGCTTTTCTCAAATCCAAAAAAGTATTTTTTTTAAATATTCATGAAGTTGTTCTCGTTATTAAATGTGCAATATTTTCAACTATTTTGATTCAGACCCCAATAAATCTAATAGCCTTTCTATAAAGGCTAAGGATCTTTAAGAGAATGATGTCAAAGTTGTAGATTTAAATCAATTATACAGTTTGTCCACGTATAACCTGACCGACCTTTATTTTCGCAACCGTTGGTCCTAGATGCATACTTCCAATTACAAAAATGGTCAAAATTAGGTGCAGGGTTAAGATAAAAACGTTTGAAGCGAAAAAAAAAAACAATTCAGTGAAGAATTACAGAAAATAATTACTGTCCCCCGGTCCTATAAGTTATATTTAGTAAAATTTCCCTGTTACACTGACAAGTAAGGCAAAAAAGTCCTGTTATTCTACGATTGAAATTGACCGAGTAATAGCTGTTTAAAGTTGGAGTATATTTTTTGCTGCATATTAGGGCTCATTCACAAATAGAATTAGTAGAAATATAATTTCGTCAGATTTATTAAAGAAATGGTTGAGAGTAAAATTAGCATCGCAATATAAATTTGAAATCTTTAATCATTCTGACATATTACAGCAAAATGTAGAATTTGTACTGAACATTATCAGAGAATAAAAATAACAAATTTTTTGTTAAATAAAAGGATGAAAAACTACAGCCTCAATTCTTTACAAAATGATACATATTTTAAAATGCTGTTACACAGTCTTTCAAATTTTGGGTTGTGGCAAGCCTTTAGCTTTTGAAAATTGATTCTTATATAATTTTTAGCACTGAATCCGAAAATGACCTTCATTTTAAACCATCACGTCAGGAATTTTCTCAAATTGCAAATTTCAAAGTTAAAAAGCTAACAGTTAAAATTGATCCCCCTCCCCTCATAACCTCATCGGACCTCTGAGCTGTTTAGCTGTAAGAAACCCAGTATAAGCCAAAAATTCTAATAAATTATTGAATTAAATAAAATTAAACTGAATAAAAAAGTCTTACATCTATTTTATAGTTTCAGATTTTTCGCTATTTTTTAACCTTGAAATTTACGATTTGCGAAAAAGCTTGGCATGATTGTTAAAAGTGAAGGTAATGTTTTGATTCAGCGTTAAAAAATACATAAAATGTAATTATAAAAGTTAAAAAACATAACCATCGCAGGTTTATGTTATCTAATCTAAAACTCTTTCTTAAACTTCTTGACGGTAATCTATCCGAATTTTTTTGTGTGTGTGTTATCCTCTAATATAAGTATGTATAAGATGGTAAGAGTCGAAAATCATAATAATATTGCATCGGATTTAAGTCAATATGCAAAATTTAACTTCGATCGGACATTTGAAAATAAGTTAAATTTCGAGTACAAATTTTAAACTGGAAAGACGATCGTTGCAAGTTAAATAAAAACTTATGAAAATAACATAATTTTAGTTAAAAGAAATCATAGCCTCAAATCCTTACAAAATAAAATATATGTTAAAATACAATTATTTTAACTAATCTGAAGCTTAACTAATAAAAGTTAATCGTAATATTTGTAAAATTTCTTTCAAAGCGCAGATACCTTGAAATAGGTTTAAGTACTTTATACACGACCCCTGAATGTATGGTTGAAATCATCTGTTTTGATATGCAAAAAAGTGGTATAAGTCATGCATTTCAAAGTTTCATAACTCGGTCAATTTTAAAGTTAGATGAATGGGGCTTTTTTTTTTTTTTTTTTTTTTTTTTTTTTGTCTTACTTGTTAGTGTCACAGTAAATTATTAGTAAATATCACTTATAGGACCGGGAGACCGTATAAAAATTTTAATTTTGTAAATTTTTAATATATGTTTCTCTTGACCCAAATCGCTTTAAAAATAATTCTTTACCTTACTTAAACCATTTTTGTAATTGGAAGTATGCATCTAGGACCAACGGTTGCGAAAATAAAGGTAGGTTAGGTTATACGTGGGCACACTGTACAGACATAACTCCAAGGCTGTAACTAGAAATGAATAATAGAGGGGGCTCAAGAAAATGCAGGGAATGCTCGTATATTTTCAATCTCTCTGAAACATGCACGCTGACATATATGATCAAAGTATTATATAGAAAGATAAATTAGCACATATTCATATTTTGGGCATTATGTTTCTTATTAAACTGTTTATATCAGAAACATTCATTTTATGCTGAGAAAAAAAATAAATTAAAAATATTAAATTAAATTAAAAATATTCATTTTATGCTAAGAAAAGGAAATGTCGCAGAATGAAAATTTCCATTGTATTTCTAGTGTATAATTATACTGGTGAAATAAAAGTGATAATGTCAACAAGTAAATAAACAGCTTGCAGTTCACCTGTTGTAACCTTTAATATTTTCCCGAATATTCCCTGCCCTTAAGTTCAATGTTAAAAAAAAAAAAAAGAAAAAAAAAACGGACTAAAAAACGAAGATTCTACTGGCAATCGAGACGACAGTACTATTTCCGTATTTTAACGGAAATTTTCCCTCATAAATTTAAAAAAAAAACGGAAAATTTTCTGTAATTTACGGGGGTGGGGGTTTCCGTAAAAATACGGATTTCTGGAATTTAGGGGGGGGGGCACTTCCGTTAAAATGCGGAAATAGTGCTAATGTCTCTATTGCCATTATAATCTCCATTTTTTAGTCCATTTTTTTTACAGTGTTGTGTTTTTACATGATAAAAAACATTAACAAAATCAAGGATGTATTTTGCATTTTAAATTATTATTGTGTACATTCAAATAGCCAATAGCCAAATTAAATCGGCTATTGGCATTTTTTATTAGCATCATTTATAAATCAAGAATCTTAAATATATAATTTTAAGCTAGGATGACTCAAATACGAAACAGAATGTTTATCATAAATATCATAGTTACTATCAAACTCATTATAATAACATTGTTCTATGCCAGCAATGGAAAACGCTGCAGAATGAAAATTTTCAGTGTATATGTCGTAGGCTAATTGAGAAATCAGGCTCTTTGCAAAGAACCGGGCTAATTGGAGAATTCATCTCCCTTTTTCCAATTAGCCTGATATTTTTCAGGCTTACTGCAAAGAGCCTAGAAAGCGTTAGGCTAATTGAAAAATGACCACTTATTATCCGATCAGGGTGATATTTTTAGCTCACAGGATATCAAAGCCTGAGAGCTTATGTTCCCGCCGATTCTGTACGTAAGAGTGTACGTACGTACGTACGTATGTACGTAACGCGATAACTCTTGATAGAAATATCCGAATTGCTTCAAATTTTTTTTTAGGTTCATTCTGATGAGGTGCTTCCCTGATTAGTTTTTGGGGTTCATTGGTTAAGGATAAAGGGGAAAAGGGGGCTAGTCCCCCCCCCCCTTAATTTATATAATTGGGTTTTTCATGCAGAAATATTCGATTTGCTCCAAATTTGGTATACCGGTTTATTGTGTTAAGGAGCTTCCCTGATTAGATTTGGAAGCTCATTATTTAAGTATAAAGGGGGGAAAGGGGGCTACCCCCCCTTAATTTACATAAATCGGTTTTTCATGATGAATTATTCGATTTCCTCCGAATTTGGTGTACCGGTTTATTATTTTAAGGAGCTTCCTGGATTAGATTTGGAGGTTCATTAGTTACATATAAAGGGAGGAAATGGGGGCTGTCCCCCCCCCCCGTAATTTAGATAAATGGGTTTTTCATGCAGAAATATGCGATTTGCAATAAATTTGGTATACCGGTTGATTATGTTAAGCAGCTTCCCTGATTACATTTTGAAGATCATTATTATGTATATAGGGGGGGGGGAAAGGGGGCAATTGCCTCTCCCCTTAATTTAGATAAATGCGTTTTTCATGTAGAATTATTCGATTAGCTCAAATTTGGTATACTGATTTATTATGTTAAGGAGATGGCTTGATTAGATTTGGAGGTTTATTAGTTAAGTATAAAGGGAGGAAAGGAGGGCTAGACCCCCCCCCCACCCCCTTAATTTAGATAAATGTGTTTTTCATGCAGAGTTATTCGATTTGCTCCAAATTTCGTACACCGGTTTATTATGTTAAGGAGCTTCTTTCATTAGATTTGGAGGTTCATTAGCTAAGTATAAAGGGAGGAAAGGGGGTCTAGACCCCCCCTTAATTTAGATAAATGGGTTTTTCATGCAGAGTTATTCGATCTGCTCCAAATTTCGTATACCGGTTTATTATGTTAAGGAGCTTCCCTGATTAGAGTTGGAGGGTCATTAGTTAAGTATAAAGGTAGGAAAGAAAGGCTAGACCCCCTCCTTAATTTAAATAAATGGATTTTTCGTGCAGAGTTATTCGATTTGCTCCAAATTTCGTATACCGGTTTATTATGTTAAGGAGCTGCCTTGATTAGATTTGGAGATTTATTGGTTAAGTAAAGAAGAGGGACAGGTTCTAGTGTACCCTTAATTTAGATAAATGGGTTTTTCATACAGAAGTATTCGATTTGCTTCAAATTTGATATACCAGCTTATTACGATATGGCTTCCTTCATTTGATTTGGAGGTTCATTGGTTAAGTATAAAAGGGGGGAAAGGGGGGCAATTGCCCCTCCCCTTAATTTAGATAAATGGGTTTTCATGCAGAATTATCTAATTTAGTTTAATTTTTTTTCAACCAAATCCGAACTTGAAGGTTCCGTTTGAAGTCAACCCGAAAACCGACCACAACCAGGTTTCGGATTGAGTCCAATTAGAACTTCAGGTTCGGATCGGGTTGCCGGTGGATGGAGATTATTTTGTCTAGCTTGCATCGGGTTATAGTTCTTTGGAATATTTTTGTCGGTTAAGATTTGGTTCGGGACGGGTTTCAGGTTCACTTCGAATGTAAATTTAGGTTCTGGTAGCGTTGCGTGTCCACGGAAACTGATTTGTCTTGTTCGGATCCGGTTATGGATCTTTGGAATATTTTTGTCGTTTATCAGATTTGGTTCGGGGTTTCGGGTTTTTTCAAATGGAACTCTCAGGTTCGGGTCGGGTTGCATGTAGACTGAAATTATTTTGTCTTGCTTGGATCGGGGTACGGTCTGTTGTAATTTATTTTTCGGGTTTGGGTAAGGTTATGCGTTAATAAACCTAATAAAAAGAAAATTGCCCAGTTAAACTGATGGATTGAGCTCACAGGTTATTCACACTAATTGTATATTATACTCTTATTTCAAAGAATAATGCCCCTCGGAAAATAAATGAAGGGATTAGTCCCCGTTGCCCCCCTTTCTACTTAACCAAAGAACCTCCAAATCTAATCAGGGAAGCTACTTAACATAATAAACTGCAAACTGGTATACCAAATTTGAAGCAAATCTGCATGAAAAAACCATTTCACTAAATTAGGGGGGGGGGGTATTAGCTCCCCCATTTCTCCCTTTATGTTGAACCAATGATCTTTCAAATCTAATCAGAAAAGCGCCTTATTAGAATGAACCTAGAAAAAAAAAATTAAACTAAATTAGATAATTCTGCATGAAAACTCATTTATCTAAATTAAGGGGAGGGGCAGTTGCCCCCATTTCCCCCCTTTTATACTTAACCAATGAACCTCCAAACCAAATGAAGGAAGCCATATCGTAATAAAATGGTATATCAAATTTGAAGCAAATCGAATAATTCTGTATGAAAAAACCATTGATCTAAATTAAGGGGACACTAGCCCCTGTCCCTCCTTTATACTTAACGAATAAATCTCCAAATCTAATCAAGGCAGCTCCTTAACATAATAAACCGGTATACGAAATTTGGAGCAAATCGAATAACTCTGCATGAAAAACCCATTTACCTAAATTAAGGGGGGGGGGCTAGCCCCCTTTCCCCCCTTTGTACTTAGCTAATAAACCTCCAAATCTAATCAGGGAAGCTCCTTAACATAATAAACCGGTATACGAAATTTGGAGCACATCGAATAACTTTGCATTAAAAACCCATTTACCTAAATTAAGGGGGGGGGGGTATAGCCCCCTTTCCTCCCTTTATACTTAGCTAATAAACCTCCAAATCTAATCAGAGAAGCTCCTTAACATAATAAACCGGTATACGAAATTTGGAGCAAATCGAATAACTCTTCATGAAAAACCCATTTAACTAAATTAAGGGGGGGGGGGTCTAGCCCCCCTTTCCTCCCTTTATACTTACCTAATGAACCTCTAAATCTAATCAGGGAAGCTCCTTATTATAATAAACCGGTATACCAAATTTGGAGCAAATCGAATAATTTTGCATTAAAAACCCATTCACCTAATTTAAGGGGGGGGGGGGTGTCTAGCCCCCTTTCCTCCCTTTATACTTAAATAATGAACCTCCAAATCTAATCAAGCCATCTCTTTAACATAATAAATCAGTATACCAAATTTGAGCTAATCGAATAATTCTACATGAAAAACGCATTTATCTAAATTAAGGGGAATGGCAATTGTGCCCCTTTCCCCCCTTTGTACATAATAATGATCTTCTAAATGTAATCAGGGAAGCTGCTTAACATAATTAACCGGTATACCAAATTTATTGCAAATCGCACATTTCTGCATAAAAGACCCATTTATCTAAATTACGGGTGGGATAGCCCCCCTTTCTTCCCTTTATATGTAACTAATGAACCTCCAAATCTAATCAAGGCAGCTCCTTAACTTAATAAACTGGCATACCAAATTTGGAGCAAATCGAATAATTCATCATGAAAAACCGATTTATCTAAATTGAACGGGGTAACCCCTCCCCCCCCCCCCTTTATACTTAAATAATGAGCTTCCAAATCTAATAAGGGAAGCTCCTTAACACAATAAACCGGGATACCAAATTTGGAGCAAATCGAATATTTCTGCATGAAAAACCCATTTATATAAATTAAGGGGGGGGGACTAGCCCCTCCCCTTTTCCTCCTTTATCCTTAACCAATGAACCCCAAAAACTAATCAGGGAAGCACCTTATCAGAATGAACCTAGAAAAAAATTTTGAAGCAAATCGGATACTTCTATCAAGAGTTATCGCGTTACGTACATACGTACGTACGTACACACGTACATACAGAATCGGCGGGCACATAAGCTCTCAGGCTTTGATAGCCTGTGAGCTAAAAATATCACCCTGATCGGATAATAAGTGGTCATTTTTCAGTTAGCCTAACGCTTTCTAGGCTCTTTGGAATAAGCCTGAAAAATATCAGGCTAATTGGAAAAAGGGAGATGGATTCTCCAATTAGCCCGGCTCTTTGCAAAGAGCCTAGGCTGTTTCCAAAGAGCCTGATTTCTCAATTAGCCTACGACATATATAACTAATGCTGATAAGCAATAAATGATATGTCAAAAAATGCAGTTTTTACACTACAATTTAGTATTTGTGCAAAACTGTAAAAGGATCCCAAATCTAAGTTTAATTTTTGAAGAGGGTTTCATTTTGATTTTTGAAGCAGAGTTTCATTTGGTGAGCTTGGAATTTTTCTCAGGAGGGGCTCAAAATTTTTTAAGGGGGGGGGTGCTGAGCCTCCCCTAGTACCCCTCCAGCTACGGCCTTGCACAACTGTCAGAGAAGGATTTTCATTGGGAAACAATCGATTAGATCTCACGGTGCAATAAATTTATAGAAAAATGCTATTCGATTCTAAGACACTTCGATATTAACGATTGTAAATTTCATGCGCATATAAAAATGGCTTTGTGTCTGAATCAGAAAATTTCACACTGTTTAGCAATATTTCTTAATACATTATTTTAAAGAACAGCCTTAAATATATTTAATACAAAATATTGCAGAAAATTCAAGATTATTAAAATAGTTGTTCGCAGTTTTTGTGTGTGCTTTCAATATGTTTTCAATAAATTGTAAAATTTTGTGTTGTGCATATGCTGGTTCAACTGTTAAAAGTTTTCTTAACTATGTATTTTCTACTTTTTACAAATTGGTTTGCCAATAACAACACAGTCGTCTATAAAAAGGCATCTAATAGACTTAATATTAAACGAAATTTCTATTTTAATAGAAACTTTTTGGAAGAACCACGATATTCGTTAAATAGAAGTTCAGTTATTTAGAATCTGAAATAGAATATTTGAAAAAGTTTTTCTTATTTGGAGGGAAATAAAATGTTGAATTAAAAACACATTATGCTTTTCTTGCAATTCATTGTGCGACAAAATTATAGCCTCAACAGTTTTCTTCGATTTTAATCTCCCATAGTCTCAAAGCACATTTGGTTACCATGGCAACGTCTTTCATCTCAGGTTAAACCATGCTAAACTAAATGAATATTGACCAATTAACGAGCAGACGTTTTTAATTAGATTTTAAGTTTCCTATATTGGTTCATTTGGCGCGTCAAGAAGGAAGTCTCATCTCGTCGCTGATATCTGTCAGAATCCGAGAATGCTGAATTCCGATGTTTCGTAACTGCGATCTTTATTGATTTGATAATTTTGGAATACTTTTAACATTTAAAACAATTTTAAAACGTCATTCAGGTTTTTTCATTGAAAATCACAAAAGAAGTCAAAATACATCTTTGCACGAATACAAAAAATAAATTGTTAACGTTTATTTTCATAATGAAATCGCATATTGACAGCCAAATTTATTTACTATTACTATTTCTAGAAATACGGGATGGCTATAAAATCATCATACAATTTTGAGAGATAGGTTCTAAATCTTTTTTCTTTTTCTGCAGGTGATATGACAGAATGCTTTCAACAGAAAAAAGAATAACCATTGTTTGTACTCGTCTACGTGGATTAACAGATGAAGAAATGTAGGAGGTCAGAATCAGTCTCTACCACAGTAGCAATTATAAACTTTGTTAGAAAATTCAAGCGAACAAGTTAAATATGAAATTTTCTTAACCCCTTAACAGTCGCACAAAATTACGGTTTAAAAATTCAAATTGTTTATTTGCACCACTTTATTGAAAAAGAAAAATTCACCTTATTTAACCCTTAACCGGAAACATACATCTGTGAGATGTTTGCTTCTACATATCTGCCCTTAATATTTTCTCTCTCCGACATTCCAAACTTATTTTTATGCTGCTATATTAAAAAATTGGTCCTGTTAATGCATTACTATTAAAGATTAAACGTTTAAGTTCAATATTTAGTAAATTATTAAGTGTTCTGTTTGTGCGCGGGATTTTCACGTTTCCGGTTAAGTGTTAATGAGAGGTTAAAAGATACCATAATAAAGCCAATTGCACTATTTTATAAAACTGGTAGGAATCAAAAAATCTGAATAAAAGACACAGCCAATGAATATCACGAGAGCGACAATTAAGGGGTTAATAAGACCTTCCATAACAACTCTGTTGTGCTAAAGAGTGCAAAAAAAGGTTACACTTAGCTCCAAGTCATACCCATAAAAATACAAAGATGACACTTTCCTGCGGATCCACGAATTTTTGTTTTTCTTGTTTTTTATAAAAGTCAATCTGCAATTACTGTGGGATCATAAAAATGAATAAATAAAAATAAAAATATCGCATTCAAGTGTGCACAAATGAAATCAGTGGCGATGGCGTGGCTAAATTAACTGACGGAGCAGAAAAATTTGTTACGAAACAAGAATAATTTTGGCTCCAATCATTAAATTTTTAGCTCGGGGATTATTCAGAGATGTTTTGACAGTAGATACTTGATATGGACATAAGATTCTTCCAGGCGTCAGCAGAATTCCGCGAATTATTAACTTTTTGCCGAATTTCTCAAAATGAGTTCGTCAATTGGCTGCATAAAATCGTGTATCTCGCCAAGTGTCGCGAATTTTGTGAAACGGTCATGAAAAATAGGCGAATTTAGCGGATAACTCATGAAATAAAACCGGAAACTTTGCCGATCGCTCGCGGAAAAAAACCCGCTAATTTCGTCAATTGATTGGGGAAAACATTGTGAATTACGTCAATCGGTCTCGGAGAAAATCGCGAATTTTGTTGAACAATGCGGAAAAATACAAAATTCGTCACTAGTTAGTAAAATAAAAGCGCGAAACGAACGCTGAATAAAGCTGCGATTTTTGACAAGCGGTTGCGGGAAACATTGTGAATTTCATCAATCGGTGGTGAAAAATAATCGCGAATTTTATGAAACGATCGGGGAAAAAAGTCGTGAATTTCGTCGAAAGATGGAGGAAGAAATTACGAATTTTGTCGATCACTCGCGGAATAAAACCGTGAATTTGTTTCATAGGTTTCGAGAAACATCGTGAACTTCATCAATCGGTCGCAAAAAAAAATCGCGTATATAGTCAAGCGATCGTGGAAAAATATCGTGAATTTAGGAAATCACTCGCAGAATTAAACCATAATTTTTGTTAGTCGCTCGTGGAATAAAACCTAGAAAATTGTCGCTCGCTCTCGGAATAAAACCGCGAATTTCAACTATCGGTCGCGGAAAAAAATCACGAATTTCGTCGAACGATGATGGGGAAAATGCCGAATTTCCGCGATAGCGCGGAAAAAATCGCGCATTTTGTAGAACGAACGCAGAAAAACGCGAGTTTCGTCAAGAAATTGGGAAAGAAATCGGGAAATTGGGTTCGGAAATCGGTCGCCAATCTCGTCAATTGGTCACGAAATTAGCAATTTTTTTCTCCTTATTGATAAAAAGAAATCAGTAATGATTTTCTGCCAATAAAAATCGCAACGAGGTTTGAAGTGTTCGATTTTCTCCATTCAAAATATGAATATCAGAATTTATTTTATATTTATATTATTAAAATCTAAAAGGAAATAAAATCTCTCCGAATTTGCATCCTACATTTTTCATTTTGACTTTTATAGACACATTTCTTCTCATGCTAATAAATAGTGAAATTCATCACTGAGCTCATTGAATCAGTCTACGAAATCTGTTGCTGGGTTACCTCAATTGATTTAAAATGCTGTGATGTAAGATTCATCACTTAGCTCATTGAATCTCTTGCTCGGTTACCTCAATTGATTTAAAAGTCTGTGAACAAAAGAAAAACTATTTTTATTTACTAAATAGTTTAAGTTTTCAAGCATATGCATTAACAGCATTAAAAGTGCAGATATTAACAAGTTTGAAGGGAATTGCTTAAGGGTTACAAATAATAATAATAATAATAACAGGAATCGTACTGATACCGTTATTTTTAAGGCCAAATATCAGTATTTTGTTTATAGAAGAATAAATGTAGTTTAAACTGACGAAATTTCCCCTTATTTAAGGAAAGATTTTCTATAAGAAAATTCTGGTATTGAAGAATTTCTCAGTCTGGAAATTCAAGGACCCGTACGAAACCTGTAATAATAATAATAATTAGTTTCTTTTTTTCCCCCTTCATTTAGTTGAAAATGTTACTGATTTTAATTTATCTAGATATCAAATCCAGTTTTTATAAAATTGCGAAAATCTTGATGAATTTTTAAAGTTTGTGAGGTGATTTCTTTAAAAAATAATTAGTATAATTAGAAATGTAGGGAGAAAAGGCACATTCGGACGCTTTTTAATTACTATAATATATATTTAAGTCCTTATGATTTATTTGAACTAGTATTCCTGTTTTGTAGTCTATAGTCTTTTTAATCTCTAAAGCCTTCAACGAAACTGAAAAGTTAAATATTTATTTTTTATTTATTTAAAGAGTATAACGAAAAATATTATCCCAATGTGCCCCTACACGGGGTACATTGGGACCGTGTTAAATTAGTAGGGGGGAAGATTGAGACACCAAATTGTTTTGAACTCTTAGAAAGAAATTAATGCCTATTTATGCACAGTAATTTTTAATATTAATAAAAAGAAGTTGCAGCAACTTTTGTATTGCTATCGGGCATAAAAATTATCTGAATTAACTCAGAATTTTATGCTTGTTAATGCCCTTGATGATGTTCCAAATGCAGTTATGGGCTAAGGAAGTTTTGAAACATCTTCTTTATTGACAGCACTTATATCTTCATTATTTGTGTAAGTAAAGTTCCATGAAATCTTCTTTTTCTCAAAAAAACATTATTTCTTTACTTGCAACTAATTCCACACGGCCCACGTAAGACAGGAACTTGGAAAGAGCAGTACCTTTTCCCACAAATTTAGCAAGGACAAAATCATTTTTCTCTAATTCATCAGTGACAGGTTCAAACAATTTTAACTTTTCATCAAAATTTACTTCACTATCAAATTCAGGATCAGAGTGGCTGCCTTTAAAAAAACTAGATTTAGACCACTGATAAGTAGAATTTTTACTTTAGACATTTTAACTCTTTCAGCTGATGCTTTACTCTTAGTTAATTTTCTTTTTTTTTTCTGTTGTTTTTCACTATTTTTTCATTTTATTTTGTTTTCCTATAGAAGTTAGTAGAAGTTAGAATATGAAACTTTCCGGTTTTTCAACCTAATTGTTTTGTATTTCTAAGGAAGGCTTTTGGATAGGGTCTTACGGCTTCTGTAGTGACTGGTGAAAAAACATTTTCTTCATGTTTTGAAGCAGTAACAAGAGTTTTGAGTAGAGCTAGAGGGTTTGAAGACGGGCAAAACACCACTAGTATCAGCAGCTTTTTTCAAAACCAGTCAGTCAGCAATTTTTAAAACCTGAGCTTTGAATACAATCATCCACTAGATTGACAGGACTTAGTGTTTCTGTAACGTGAGAAGCTACAAAATCATTTGCACTGTAAATGCTGTGATAATTGATTAAATTTCTGTAAATTTAAATCCACTTGTAATGTTACTAATAATAAATGATTTATTAAATGCAAGTGTTACAAGATGTGTAATTTCATATATAGAAATCCTTTTCCCAGAACTTGAAATCATCCAGTCACTAAAGATCTTTTGATGTGTGATTTAAATGAGGCAAAGACTCCTACATCAAGAGGCTACAGCCGATGGGAAGTATGACGAGGAAATGTTAAATAAATTAATGCCCTTTCAGTTAGGAAAATTATGATGTTATAAAATGCCAAGTTTTTTCCCAATTAAAAATTTCGAAATAAGCACAAGTATATTAAGTTTAACCATGCTCATTATTTGAGATTGAATACTAGTGATAAGTGGCAAAAAGAAAAGTTAAGTTTCGGTGCCTCATATATCAATAGATACTGGGGTACATTCGGACGGTCCCAATGTACCCCACTAGTCCCTGCCCCAAAATACCCCTGAGGGCCAATTTAAAAAAAAAATGTTAAACCTAATTACTTAACTTGATAGGATATATTTTGGAATTAAAATTTATTTATTATATGTATATTCATATTCTTAAAAGTTCCAATAACTTTCAATAAGTTAAAAATAATTTAATTATAAAATTATTGTGAAAAGTTACCTTTGAGCATCAAAAATAAAGTTGCTTACCTAGAGTGCTGCTACTTTTGTTGCTGTTGTTGTTGTTGATGATGTTTAGACTTGCAAACACATGTGGTAATAAGCAATACTGGCGCCATGTTCTGACAATTTTTTTTAGAATTTTTTGCCTATGGATATTGTGAGATAAGGAGTTTGTTCCAATGTGCTCCCTTCATCCCCATGCATTTTAAAATCAGTCTGAAAATTTGATTTTATTTTGTAAATGGTGAACTTTAATACTATTATGCTTTTTCACATCCATTATTTAAGAGGTTTTTCTTATATAGAGAGTTGCCCCCTTAACCTACCCCTTAATTCTTCCTTTTTAAAGTAATGATTTTTGTAATGCACATTTAACCTATCTACTCCAATTTTATGTTGAACTTTATAAAAAATATTACTGTAATATAAATACAAGAAAAAAATGGAATTTTTATCAAAAACCGTAATCAATGACTTTGGCCATCTATCCCGGACCTCAGGGTTAGACGGCTCACTGGATCAGAATAGATGCTCCAGCCAGTAACTCTGGAAGTAGGTAGAAATATGGCTGCAACCTATAAACTAACACATTATTCGATGCCTGTTTCAACAACATTTTACTAAATATTTAATGAAAAATCTCTAATAAATACATTATATTTCATCTGCTACTAGGGGAGACCGGGGGAATGGCGACACCTTAAGGGAATTTAAATTTTTTCACCTCGAAAAAATGTTTATTTTTTAATAGTAAAAATTCTAAAGCTGAATCATTATCTTTAGTATCTGTATAAATTTAACCGTAATCATAACTGTAAAGTAAGCATACATAAAAAAATACTTTTTAAACCTCTGCACAGTGGCGGGATTACCCAGGACACTGGGGTAATTCCGCCACTGTACCGGGGTAATGCCGCCACTCTTTAATGACATAGTACATGCATCAAATGGATATTAGGAAACACACAACCTACTGAAAATAGTTAGAAAGCAATGTAATTGAGCAGAATAATGGTTAAGCTTACAATTTACTTCATATTGCAAAAGTCACTCTGCTGAATCGGCTCCACTACATTAAAATGAGGCCATTTCTCACCCGATTTGCATGGCGGCGGCATTACCCCGAGAGGACAATATGGCGGAAATCCCCAAGCAAAGCCGAAAGAAGAACCGAACTTGTTCAACACATTACATCAAAATGTCGAGGAATGCGTGGAGATTACGGGTCATATTATCTTAAATACCTAATGTTACAATAAAAGGTGCTTATCTCTACTCATTTGAAGCTCCAAAATAATAAGCAACTAGATGAAAACTACATTTTTCACTAGAACAAACGAACGACGTACAGCAAAGTCACTCTCACTTTAGGCACTGTTTATATTGTTGGCCGCTATAGTGCAGGCACATTCACTATCTCAAACTGCCCTTAGTTTTTAAACTAGGAGGGGTGGCGGCATAACCCGGGTTGGCGGCATTCCCCCGGTCTCCCCTATCTCTATTTTATGAAAACATACAACAAAAGCCAAACTTATCTTTCTTTTATGCATGTAACTTTTAATTAAAGTAATAAATCGCTGGAACTTCGTAACAATTGGGAGCAGAAGAACGTCACTATCTCCGTTACATGTCCAATAGCTGGAAGACAGTGACTGGGGCAGCTAACTCAATGGGGGCATATAACCAGGATTTACTTTAATATAATAATATTCGATTATCGATTCAAGGATGACACAATATCTAAGTCATAAGTTGTATTTGTATATTGATTTTTGAGTACAGTTTCTAGTCTCTGTGTTATAAGTTTTAATTTTGTCTGTCCATAAATTGATTTATAACTGACTATAATAATTACATTTTTAACTATTATGTATTGAAAAAAAAAAAGCTGGATTTTAGTTACTGAAAAAATGTATCGAAATACTAAGTATACAAAAAATATACAAATAATGCTGTATTTATGTAAGACTTTACTTTTGTATGACTTGCAATGTTATTTTTAAAAACGGCTTAAATGATTCATATTTATATTCTCTAAAATCATATAACATTTTCAACATAACATGGCCGCATAGGAGACAGAAAACGCTGACATTTTATACTTATGTACTAATGTGAATACTACTATACCGTTAGTGAAAAAAAATTATCTTACTTCTGAATTTGATCCAAGTTAGGATTTCTATACATATTAAAACGATAGTTAACTATTTAATATTCTTACATTAGGGGAGACCGGGGGAATGGCGCCACTCGGGGTTATGCCGCCACCCCATCTAGTTTAAAAACAAACGATAGTTTGAGATAGTGATTGCGCCTGCACTGTAGCGGCCAACAATAGAAACAATGCCTAGAGTGAGAATGGTTTTGTTGTACGTCGTTCGCTTGTTCTAGTGAAAAATTTAGTTTTCATCTAGTTGCTTCTTATTTTGGAGCTTCAAATGAGTAAATGTAAACACCTTTTATTGAAACATTAGGTACTTAAGGTAATATTACCCGTAATCTACATGCATTCACCGACATTTTGATGCAATTTGTTGAACAAGTTCGGTTCTTCTTTCGGCTTTGCTGGGGATTTTCCACTATATTGTCCTCTCGGGGTAATGCCGCCACCATGGTAAAGGGTGACTTTTCCAATTTGAGTTAAATTGCAAGCTTAGCACATTAATAAATATAGCTTAAGGAACATTGTAATTATTCATTATTTTGATAAATTATTGCTTTCTAAGCATTTTTAGTAGGTTATGTGTTTCCTAGTATCCATTTTATGTATTTACTAGGTCATTATAGAGTGGCGTCATTACCCCGATACAGTGGCGGAATTACCCCAGTATCCTGGGTAATCCCGCCACTGTGCAGAGGTTGAAAGAAATTTTTTTTATGTGTGCTTACTTTACAGTTATGATTACGGTTAAATTTATACAGATACTAAAGATAATGATTCAGCTTTAGAATTTTTACTATTAAAAATTAAACATTTTTTTTTCAGGTGAAAAAAATTAAATTACCTTAAGGTGTCGCCATTCCCCCGGTTTCCCCTATTTGCGTCTGATTATAATACATGTATACCAAACTCTACATGGGTGAAAAAATGTTAATGTAGTACAGAACTCTACAAGTTGTCAGGTAGTCCTTTCATTCAGATCTCAACTATGGAAATGCAATGTACTTATTTTAAAAATTATTATGAAACGTTTTAACCTAAAAAAGATGTCATTTATTTTATATTCAATTTAAATGTAGTTTGCAAAATTCACGTGTAAATAATGTAAAAAATGTCGTAAATTTTACTTATCGCGTAATTTCCTCTTTTTTGTTATTTTTTGAGTGGCATTACTAAAAACTGCCGTTACATTCTGCAGTGTGGAAATGCTACTATATCATTTAAACAAGCATGCATACGACTTTTAAACTGTTCATAAGCTTGAAGCTCAGGAAGCCAGCAAACTATGTGTTACGATTTACTGGAAGCTGTAGAGAATGAGAACGAGGTCCCCCTGCATATATTCATACTTTAATTCCCGTAGACAAGCATAAACAACAGCTATTTTTTCTTCTGTTTAAAGCATTCTAACATATTACCTACAAAGAAATTGTGTTTAGAATCCGACTCTCAATAGTGAGTTTGTTATAGTGACACCCTTTGCTAAAAGTAGGAATCGGAAGTTATCTTGAATGCTTAAAGTTTTAATACTTTCTATAAAAATTTAATTCGTTCAGCTGCAAAACAAAAGATGTCTACTAATCGATCGTCTGCTTATAGAGTAACGAGTAGGCTGAGTCGGGGTAATTTGATGCTTTATTTTGTATTATTATTATCATTATCTTATTGTATGGTATGAGTCTTTTAAAAATTTTTACAAGTACTTACACATGTGTACTGTGCAGTAAATATATCCATGTTATGTAAGTAGCACATACATGTTCAGGAAGAAAAAAAATTCTGGAATCTGCCAAAAACTGCGCAAAATGGATCCCTTCAGAAGTTTCAATATCTCTGTACTTACATGAAGCCACAGGAGAAGCGAGATGATGTACGTATGAATAAAACAGTGTACTGGCATGTTGAAAGCACACGGGGATGTTGAAAGCACGTAAGGATTGTCTTTCTTCCTCTGCATCTTTGAAAATGACCCAGAAAAAAAAAATAATATTGGTGCAAGCACCAAATTGCCCCGCGTAAAAAAAAGCGGGGTAATTTGGTGCTGCTGTATTTTACTTTGATTTATTTTTACCGTAGTTTTATTATGTTTCTTGATTGTAAATGGCATTGTTGTGGGAACAGGTGGATAGTCACATGGCAATTAACACTGATATTTTGGCGAAGGTAAAATCACCAGTACCTGTGTCTTCGCAGTTTCATGGATTTGTATCAGATGACTTAAAAACTACTGACTAGAGAACATCCCCAACTGTCAGCTCTGGAATTTGATTAGAGTGGTATCGTTCGAAAGCTCTTGTCACGAGGATCAAGAAAAGTATGGTAACTATGCTCCCGAATCCAATAGCTACGGGTCCTTTTTGTTCCGGAAATAGAGAAATAAAGAAGGGAAAACAGCATTAGATTCCTTCTAAAGCTATCAATGTCAGAAATTTTGTTTTATAATTAATCATGAGTGGTTTTCAAAATAGCGTTTCATGATAATGTAGTAATGGTACAGGACAGATGGAGTGACTAAACAGATGAAAATTTACGCATTGAAAAACTAGGTTCTGCTATACAGCCAGTCTTTCTCCCAGCTGGAACGACAAAATACCTCCAGCCGCTGTATGTTTTCTTCTTCCAAGTCTACAAAGTACTTGGTTAAAAAAATAAGTGAACATTCAAAAACCCATCGAAGTATTTACTGTGATATTAACATTATTACTGCAGAAAGCATACCAAAGATACATCTTCTGCCTCCCAAACAGTTCTCTTCACCAACTTTCAATGCAGTGCGTCAGTATGCTTTCCAAAAGGCTTTAATGCGAAACACGGATCTAGTCTTCCTATCAGTAAATAGTCCAAGAGCCGACAGCACAAAAACCTATGTTATCAAGCACAAGAAAAAAAAACTTTATTTTATGAAAGAGTAGAAGTAGGGGAATCTAATGATCCATGTCTGCCGGAAGTGGTGCATAAGCCAAAAATTAATACCACCAGTGCTTGACTCGTAGGTTTATCATTGTGTTTGTCCTACAAACAAAGGTATGAAAACATGGAGGACTGGGAGCAGGAAAACACAATGATAAACCTACGAGTCAACCACTGGTGGTATTAATTTTTGTCTTATGCACCACTTCACTTCCGGCAGACATGGATCAATAGATTCCCTTACTTCTACTCTTCCATAAAATAAATGTTTTTTTTCTTGTGCTTGATAACATGGGTTTTTGTGCTGTTGGCTCTTGGACTAAAATGTATCCTTTACTCTTACTAAACACACCTGTGCTGATTGTTAAACAACTATGCCCTTCATCGTCTGTGCGTTGTGTTGGAAAGACTTGTGTTTTCAACACTTTTACATGGAACAAGACTATCATAGTTAATTATAAGACAAAATTTCTGCCTTCGATAGCTTTTGAAGGAATCTCTTACTGTTTTCCCCCTTTATTTTATTTCTCTCCTTCAGGAACAGAAAAAGGCCCATATCTCGTTAACTATTGGATTCAGGTTGGTTGTTTGGTTGTATATGGTTTTATGGCACAAAATCCTTTAAGGACATGCAGCGCCCAAAAAAAAGAAAAAAGAAACAAAAAGAACATCAAAGAATAATAAAAAGTGAATCTAAAATATTGTAGTTAAAATATATGTAAATATGACAAAAATAAAAAGTAGAAAAACAATATGAAAATCTATCTGGATGTGGTATCCCATCCAGATGTCAGAAAAGTGTAAAAGAAAATTATGAGTTGTTAGACCAATGAAATAAATAAATTATACTTCAAAATAAAACCCTGCATGTTTCAAAAAAAGTAAAGAGTGCCTCATGAGGTGTTTCCCCAATGAGGTTTGTCAAGATTGGTGACGATGAATTAAAATAAATACTATACAAGTGCCGGAGGCCCGGACAGTCAGTTAAAACATGATGAATGGTCAGATAATCAAAATGACAACGTGGACACATGGGTGCATCCTTCCGAAGTAAAAGATGTTTATAAGGGATCATTGAATGTCCAATTCTCAGACGAGTCAGAAAAACATTTGTTTTCCTTGGATAACTCGGAGGCCAGGTCATGATTGTTGGTTTGATATGGTGCGGTGTATTACTGTATTCTAAATTCCAGCTTTCTTGTCATTTATTATGAATAAAGAGTTTTATAAGTAGTTTAACGTCTGAGAATGTAATTTTATGGTATAACGGATTAAGAGCAAGTTTTTTCGCATCATCTGCTTTATAATTTCCAGGAATACCTATGTGTCCAATTACCCAGCAAAATAAAATATTATAACCACGTCTTGTAAATTTATTATAAAAATCCAGGATGGCAGAAACATAAGGATGCTTTTTAAAAGATTTTATTGCGTCAATAAAACTTTTTGAGTCAGTATAAATGATGAAGAATGTGTTATGATGATGAGATAAGTGCTGCATGGCTTTCTCTACCGCAGTCAATTCGCCCGTAAAGACAGAAATTGTCCAGTGCAGCTGATAACTCAAGCTAGTGTTATCACAAAAAAAAAAAGCAGCCAAAAATATCCCCACTCTATGAACCATTCGTTTAAATAACTGTAAAATTATTAAAATTTTCACGATGTGCAGCAAATAATTGTTGAAAGGCAGTAGGTGCTAAATTCTTTTTAGCATAATCTTTAAAAGGATGGAGGGTGGTGGTATTAGGTGGTTTCCAAGGAGGGAACATGTGCAATTGACATGGGCCCACTTCGATAATGCTTAGAAGGCTATTGTCAATAACGTTTCGCATTCTGACTCCAAAAGATGGTATGCAAGGTCGTCGGTGCTGATAAAGAATATCATTGTCTGTATTTAAAATAAATGTGTGGAGTGGTTGACCGGGATGCGAAAGGACACGGTAATACAATTCTAATGAAAGTTTTTCAGGAATATGGTGTAATGCTGGTTCATTACAGTCAACATAAAGACTTAAAACAGGAGATGTAGAAATGCACCAGAGCAAACACGGAGTGCGCTATGGTGCACAGTATCAAGTTTTCTAAGAACTGAATTATATGCTCAACCATAGACCTTGCAGGCATAGTCAATTTTAGTACGGATTGCAGCACAATATATTTTTAAGGAGAGATGTACGGTCTGCTTCCAAAGAAGTGTTTGAAAGCACCTTAAGAAAATTAAGCGATTTTTCACATTTTGTCCGTAATTGTAAAATATGTGGTAAAAAGGTCAGTTTGTTAGCAAAATATAGGCCCTGATAGCGAACATTGTCTACAACAGGAATTTGAGATGAACCAATAAAAATTTCAGGATCTGGATGCAGACCCCTACGTCTACATAAATGCAAGCAGGAAGTTTTGTCATGAGAAATTATAAAACCATTTTTATTTGTCCAGTTAAGAATACTTTTGATAGCAATTTGCAACTGTCTTTCAATATAACGAATATATTTGATTCGGGAGTATAGTTCCTATAATCTTCTTGATCTTTGTGACAAGAGCTTTCGAACGATACCAATCTCGTGAAATTCCAGTACTGACAGTTAGGGAGGTTCCCTAGTGAGACTAGAATGAAAAATAGGAATTAGGCTACTGAAATGTTTAAGATATGAGATCTAACTTGCGTTTAAAAATGTTTATGCTGTGGCATAGCCTTTTATTTAAAAAACTGTTGGAAAAGTTATTTTTTATATAGGCCTATTATTCAGAAGACTGTGTAATGTCTAAAATATCATTATTTTCATTGTAAACTGTTTCACTCTAGGCTACATCATTGAGTGTGTTTCATTTTGTAGTATTTTGTAATTTTTAACATGTGTAGGTACAGCAATGTTCATTAGCTATATTTCTTAAAAAATTGTTTGAAAAGGGTTTTTTATTATTATTATTCAGAATGTATATGCATCTAAAATATTACAATTTCCATTCAAAAGGTTTCCCTTGATATTATTGAGCTGGGTTATTGTATTAAAACCTTCTAATTATCATTTATGCTTTTACTGATGTGTAAAAAAGATGTTAATTAAAACTTTTGTTTCAAATAACCATGTTGCATAAAACATTACGAATTTCAACAGAACCTTCAAAATTCTTCATGTAAGTGCTATTTCAAACTGTCCTTTTTTAAAAAAAATATGCTCTCAAAGAAAAATTCACAGTGTTCTCAAATATTATCTGATTAAAAAATTATCAGTGTTCTGAATAGCACAATGTTAACCTCTTCAGTTCCCAGCTTTTAAAACAAACTTTTTTTCTAACAATTTAGGGTTTTTCTTATTTTAATATAGGTATGTATTAATAAATAATATGCAGGATATTTTCTCCTTCGGAAATTTTAAATATGCAAATTAGGTGGTACCCAATCGGGGACTTCGGTACTGAATGTCAAAAAAATGATAACGTACACAATCGGGTACCTTGGAACTAAAACACCTAAATTAAAATGCAGATTTAGATTTTAATGTAGTAATATTGTTAAAAAAATAACATTACACTACTCAAAGATGGAATATTATATTTATTTACATATGAAAAATATAATTCAAATTTGTTTAGTGTGAAATTCATAAAAACAATTTCGATTTTCATGATACAAGAACAAATTTCACTTCATGCATCTGACACGGGATTTAACTTTCAACCCGGATTGCAACACATCCACAGATGTAGTTTTTAATTTTTGTATGCGCAGAAAAATGTCCAACTTTATCAAACCCCATGTCATTCACAGAATGGGAATAACCTTTTGACATATATAACACTTGTATATTCTCGGCGGGAGTTGTTAGCTCGAATTAAACTCTCCGCTATGGACAATTTAAAATCCAGCAAAGTCAGGATATATTTTTGAGGGATATCATTTTTTCTGGAATGCCTGGTGTATAAAATCCAGCAATTGCAGGATGTCATAACCAAGAAGTGGGCAAATATTCTTATTGATCACTTATTTCTCCTCGCTGAAATTCTACAGTAAGAAATTAGTCGATCCATCAAATCAACTCTCCCCATATATTTATTATAGGACTTAACTATGCATGGTTATTGAACATCTATCTTGAATTTGTCTTCTTTTGACCACTTTTTACAAGAAGATTCCGGCTTTACTCTAAATGCGCTGGATAAAAGCACTACAGATTTTTTATCCTTCCATTTGACCAAACAGGCTTCCTTATCTTTTCTTGTTTTGGAAGCTGATGTCCCTCTTGTCATTTCCTTATCTTTCAGTAAAGTAGCAGTCACTCCTTCTGTTCTGTTGGTCATCATTGTGCCTGGCAAAAAGGTATTTCTATCTACCAGATAGTCCAGTATTTTCAGACCAGTAAAAATAGTACAGTTGGCTTGGATACAGTAGGGATTGTATCAACCAAATGCTTCACTAAGAGCCTCCTATAGCATAAAATTTTTTCTCCGTTTCCAGAACAGTATTCTTTCCTGTGTACATTACAAAGTCTAATACAAGTCCATCTTGTGCAGCAAGCACAACATTTTTAACGCAACAGGATTCGGTTTCAAGGGAACATATTCTCTTGCTGGGCAACTTCCACTAAACGGAATCATCTGTTCATCAATGGACAAACATTGGGTTTGGGGTAAATGTAGACAGCGCTTTCTAAAAGAATCTGGGAATGACCTGACTAAAAAAAGTTTGTCCCTTTTCTGTTCCTCCGTTTGAATTGACTTATCAGCAAAATGCAATGAGTTCTTAAGCTCAAAAAATCTAGGAATATTATTCGATTGATCATAACTTTCTGTCAATTCCTCATTTGGATCACTCTCAGAATGTTTTTCATCATCAAATTCTGGATCGTCAAGATCCGAAAGATCTCCATAACTTTCGGCAAGAAGAGCTTCAATTTCCTCTTGAGTCTAGTAGCGCGCTGAAAAGGAAATTTTAAGGGGTTGAATGGTGTTTTGAATTCCAAGGTCCCCAATTGGGTACTTCATTTTCAAATTTCATATTTTTGGACAAAATTTGTAATGTTACACTAAAATTAACATGCATCACATTAAATGATTATCCATAACCCTTTAAGACACGGTGTATTTGTAAACAAAGCTAATCATGCCTGTAGAAAGTAAAACATGGACTGCAACCGCTACCTGTTGATAAAAAGTGATACTTTACTCTATCTGCAAACCAGAACGATCGTTCGATTAGAGTTTTTATTATAAACTACTTAGAAGCAAACAATTAAATGAATGTCTAACCCACACGATCGTACGGGTTGGGTCTTAAAGGGTTAAACCAAAAAATGAAAGAATGAATTAAAATACTTTTTTATTTGAGGAAAACACGGGAAAATTCTCACCTCTAGTAGGCCGAGACGAACTTTCCCGCTTTTCTGCCATTTTGAAAGTGTTTTTTTTTCTTTTCTGTCACAGTATCGTACTGCCAGTTGTGGGGTATTCTACAAAATACACCTTTCCCAAATGGAGTCTTTTGTTTTTAAAACGGATAAATGCTATTTATTATTGTGGGAGGAAATTCACACAGAGATTGCAACAGGAACTACTACTGTTTAACTCGTTAAAATGTTTAATTGACACTTTTAAACTTCTAGATTACATGATACTAAACTACTAACATTTATCTGACATACAAAAAACAGCACGACATTTAACGTTTAATTGAATGATATCTCTAGCACGGGTCTACAGAGATCCCGTCTAAAAAAGTAAAAGCGGGCAGCGCCCAATTTAAGATCAGCTAGGAGAGAGCACTGCTCTCCTCCAACGCAGAAAACCATCTCCTCAAACTCCAGCGTTCGGCCTTCCGTTTCCGTTAGCTCATCAACTTCTCGTGAGAAATGGACTTCGCCTTCTTCCGACATCTGGTCTGGGCTATTGTTCGCCACTACATTCGTCCATCCTGACCACTCTGTGTCCTCACAGATCATCCACCATATAGACTGGACTGGTACCGTCCGACTTTCCTGGAACCTGAAAAGTACTGGAAAAACACACACAAAAACAAACAACATGACAAATATGCAATATTAAACTACGTATACAGACGAACACAGTCTTTCCATCAAAAAAAAAAGAAAAAACACAGTTTCAGTTCTTTTTTGCTAAATATAGTCCAAAAAAAAAACAATGCGCAGGTGAGTTCATCACGTGGATACAGTCCTATGAACAGTTTTTAAACAGAGAGTTTTTTTTCTTGTATAAAACAGTAAAAAAAAAAATATGTTCAGATGACAGCACAGTCACTTTTGATAAACACAGTAAAAAAAAAAAAAAAAGGATGAGACGATGCAAAAAAACACATAAAAATATCAGCTTGGATTAGCACTATATTTTTTAGGTTGAAGAAGCCCACGGCTTCATGTGATCGGCTGCAGTAGAGGTCACTCTTGGACCCTCTTGAAAGCCCACTTTTTCGACATCGTATCGATCATTGCGCTTCACTTCGATCACTTTGTATGGACCAAGGAATTTCGGTCGTAGCTTCATACCGACCCCAAATTGGGTTCGTTGGATTGCAACTAAATCACCGATTTTATAACATTTCGCTTTTTTGTGTTTACGGTTGAAAGTTTTGCGATTTTCCTCCTGAATTTTTAATATATGTTGTTTCGCGATATTTCTGCTATTCTGTCTTTCCTCGACAAATGCGTTTTCATGTTCCTCATCAAGAATTTGTTTTATTCTTAAATCTTCCCTATTTCTAATTTTTACTCCCGTTAAAAGCTCAAAGGGTGTGTATTGAGTGCTTCGGGAAATCGTACTATTCATTATTCGTTGAACAGCCGGTACGTATTTGTACCACTTTGACGGATCGTCGATACTTAATTTAGCAAGGATTGATATGAGTGTTTCCTGTTGTCGTTCTACCTGTCCGTTTCATCTGGGTATTCCCGTTGTAATTAGAACATGCTCAGAATATTTTCGTCTTCGAGATACTTTTTAAACTCACTAGAAGTGAAGGCGGCACCTCGGTCGCTGATTATTCACTCTGGGTTCCCGAATGTAGCTTGTTGAATTTTTAATTTAGAAACTGCTTCCTTTGCAGATGTAGTCTTGACTGGATAGAACCACACGAATTTGGTAAAAGCGTCCACTACAGAGAATATAAAATTGTAATTTTTGTTGGTCGAGGGCATTGGGCCTAAGTGGTCGACGTGATAAGTTTGGAGAGGGGAATCATGTTTAGGAATGGGATTTAGCAATCCTTCACCTTTCCCTCGCTTTCGGTTGTATAGGATGCATTCTACACAATTTCCTATAACACTTTCAATTTGTTTTCGAAGATTAGGGATATAATAATCCTGCTTTATTATCGCTTCGGTCTTCGCTACAGCGTAATGTCCTTTATTATGAATTTCGCGAATAATTTCTTTCTGCATAATTTCCGGCACCATAATTAGTTCTCTACCATCTTCATATTTGTACACCATATTTTTCCTAACAAAATAATCTTTACTTTCATTTTTCTCAACTAGTGTCTTGATAGTTTTAATGTAATCGTCTTCGTTTTGTGCTTTGGTTAATTTTGTTGTAATTTCATCATGCAAACGTGTTGTGACTAATACGGTGTTACGACTCAACGCATCAACGTGTTTCATTTGACTTCCGGGCCTGTGGACAATTTGATAATCGAATTCTTGTAGGAATAATGCCCACCTTGCTACTTTTGGCGTAAGATCTTTCTTCTCTAATGTTTTTTGAAAAGCGGAACAGTCAGTTACTATTTTAAATTTATTCCCTAACAGGTATGTCCGGAATTTCTTTAATGCTTCAATAACAGCCAGCGCTTCAAGCCCGTAACTACTATATTTGGCTTGGGCGGGTGTTGTTTTCTTACTCATGAAATGAACGGGGTGTAAGTTTCCATGATCATCTTTTTGTAACAAGACTGCTCCAAAACCTAAGCTGCTAGCATCCGTGTGTAACTCTGTCTCTGCCCCTTGTCTAAATATGTGCAACACCGGTTTATCAGATAATTTATTTTTCAATGTTTGGAAAGCTTCCTTTTGACTCGCTCCAAAATTAAATTCGTTCTCCGTTTTCAGGAGATTACTTAAGGGTTTAGCGATTCTAGCATAATTCGCTATATATTTTCTAAAATATCCAGTTAACCCTAAGAAACTCTGGAGTTGTTTCTTATTTTGTGGCTCAGGGAATTTCTCAACGGCTAATGTTTGTGTTTCTGAAGGATGAATTGTTCCGTTTTCCACTATGTATCCAAAAAATTCGATCCTTCTTTTCAAAAACTGGCATTTAGAAAATTTGAATTCGAGACCATACTCTGATGCTACCTGAAACACGCGTTTCAGTTTAGAAAGCGCCTCTTCTTCAGTCTTCGCAGGGACGATTATATCGTCTAAGTACACGAAAATCGTTTTATCTCTTATTAACTCTCTGAGGCATGCATATATGTAGCGTTGGAAAAACTGAGGGGCGGAGCTTAAACCAAAAGGCATTACATTATACTCGAACTGGGAATTATTTGTAACAAACGAAGTAAATTGTTTACTGTCCTCATCGACTTCTACGTGGAAAAAACCATTCTTTAAGTCCAATGTGCTAAAAACTTTATTTTGCCCGATATCTTCTAAAATATCATCTATTACCGGAAGGGGGTAATTATCCCTAATTATCTTTTGGTTAAGCTTTCTGTAATCAACGCATAATCTGTAATTGCCATTTTTCTTTTTGGCTAAAACAATAGGCGCGGCGTAACTCGAACAACTTTCTCGTATAATGCCTTTATCAAGCCAATCCTGGACTTGTTTATCAACAAACGCTTGTTCAGCAAATGCTAATCGCCTAGGTCGGTGCGTAATCGGTATTTCATCGCTCAATATTATTTTAACTTTCAAGTTAGCACTTTTTATTTTCTCAGGCTTGTAATTCTCAACTAAGTTAATTAATTCCTTTTTTAAACCGCAGTCAATCATGTGAGTAAGATCAATTTCGTTTATATTAACCGAATTTACCATTTCTGCTAAGTAAACAGATTCATACTTAGGAGTGTCAGTTAAGCATTCTTCAATCATGGGAGTGTCTATGGAATTTGACCGCGAGCCTGCGATGGTCATGGGAATGATTACAACATCCGACTGCGAGACTGACTTGGCCATGGGAATGTTTACAACATCTGAAGGAGTGTCTAACTTCGGAATTTTTAAGAAAACCGCAGTTATCATATTAACAGTATAATTTTTCTCCTTATTTCGCTTACTCATAACTTTAAGGCCATTACCAGATATTTCAAAATTTAATTTACTTAAACAATTATTTCCCAGTATCATTTCGTATTGTAAATCATTTAAAACGTAAATATCACAATTCATACTAATATTATCAATTGAAATGTCAGTATTGAAAAAACTCTTCGGACTCGCTCCTTTTCCGCTAATTCCTGTCAGTTTCACATCGTTTTCATTTAATTTAGGGCATCCTAAGTAGTATATGGGGCCTACTCTGGAACACTTTTCATACTCCACTAAATAGAAATATTTAACGATTTTTGTAAGATTTTGCTCAAAAAAATTGCCTGTTAAAATATCGAGGCTGTAACGATTTTATTACGATTTATCGAGCAAATAATGATAAAAAATTGTATGATTTGCATTGGTTGGATATTTTTATTTTTTCTACAAAATTATGTAAAGAAGAAGTTTTAAGAAAGGGTTATAAAGAATCAAATAAACGGGATAATAACGTAATCAATTTAGATTAAATAATGATCATTTTTAAATGCTAATATTTAATTATTATTGTGATGAAAAATTTTGACAGACGTCCTTTCTTAATAGTCTATCAATTGCTAATAAACAACCTTCCTCTAGGATAATCTTGATAGGAAAAGCAAAGAGCAGCGTTATATAATAAGTTATCGGCATTATAACCAATCCTAAAATCTTTAGTTGCATTAAAAGCTATAGAATAGTATAAGTTATTATCTCCGGGAATATAAATATGAAAATATTCTTTTGTTTCTGGTATTATATTCCAATTGTCATCACATTTACTTTCTATCCAAAAATAAACACCAGGTTGAGAAAATTTAGAGGCTTGATCCATTTTATATATTTTAGCGGTGAAAGTTAATTTTATTGTATCATTGAAACTATGAAATATAGTATATTTATTAGAGTTATCGATGCTATGATTTGTAATAACGGGGTCAAATTTAAAATAATGAAAGGTAGGCGAAAGACAATTAAAGAGTAAAGTACTTATGACAAAATATTGTAACATTTATTTCTAAATAAATTTTCGATAGATTAAATAAAATCCATTCGAACAAAGTTTAGACAGATGAAATAAATAAGAAATATCAATTGCATTATATTGAAGTCTGAAATAAAAGTTAAATGATTTTTATGATATGTTTTAAATTTTGAATAGATCTCTCTTTTTTATTAGCAATAATAAATACTATTCTGGATATTTTGATAGTTCGATAAAATTAAAAAAAAATAGTTTGTGTGGAAATGAACCCATCTTTGCCAGAAAAGAAATTTGTACTTAAAAACAGATATATTTTTGATTTCCGTAAATATTATTCTGGTAGTTTGATAGTTCGATAAAAGGTCCATTCGATTATTGTAAGATTTAAAACAAATTGTAGGATTAAGCTTTTTCTAATTCATAATCATAAAAGCCGTCATTATTTTTTCCTTTAAAATGAAAGATATAACCACGTTCATTCAGTTTTGTTATTGCTGCTTCAGAAATTTTTCCATGACTCTTTTTAAGAAAATAATCCTTTTCTACATCATTAACTTCTAATCTTGCAATAGTGGTATTTCCAAATTTTGTTTGAATTTTCTTCAACGAAATCAGTTTGTATTTCCCTGTCTCTAAATCTTTTAGCTTATGAGTTACAGGGAACGATCTGAGACTGTTGAATTCTTCCATTTATTAAGAAACAATTTTTGAAAGAAAATTTTTATAGTACAGACATCTGTACATAGAACAACCCTGTCCTAGGATTCGAACGCATCTCGGTACTTCTAATATTTTTATAGGAATTCCCCATTCTTCAAAGGTACTTTTCGGAAAAACTCCTCCTTTAAAAGCAAATGTCCCTCCGTATATCTGATGCAATTGTAAGAGATAATCTTTTACATTGTCGCTACTAATCCATAAGCCTGTATTATCTGAATATCGTTTAAATCTTAAACCATGGATATCGTTAGTACATCTACGAACTATTCCATGGTCTTGATCACCTAATTCATAGTTAGGTGTAAATACAGAAATCGTTTCACCTATTCCTTCTTTTAAATGAACCCAGCTTATTTCTCTCGCTATAGATTTGAACGGAAGTATAAAACCTTGAACATTTATGATAAGAGTGACATCGTCCATTTATTAGAAAAGATTTTTTATAAATTAAAAATCTGGCTTAAAATCCAAAAGGTACAGTATCAAAGTTATCTAAAATTCTTCTTTTATCATATCCAAACATATATCTTTTATTCATTTTATTCACTTTAATATTTTTATCTTTTTGTATCTGAAATTGATTTATTTCTACATCTATATGCTCAATTTCCCCAGTTATTGTTTTCATTCTCTCGTCAAAATTGAGCTTAGTTTCGCTCTCATAACTCATTTTAAATCCTTTTACTTTTCCTTTTACAGAACCATCGTTCAGAATATAACCATAATCTTTACTAGCTCCAGATATCCACGATTTCATATATTTATCTTCTCCTAATTCATCGGTCCATTCGCCTAACATACAGCCTGTTTTTACTTTATTAGAGCCATCATCGATATAAACAATACTATCTGTATCGTAATACATTACTTTATCTCCTAATTTATCAAGCATTTCATATAATCTTATTCTAGCCGAACTGGTTGTAAAAGCCGCTATATAATTATTCGTATTAAAGTTATTCTTGACATATTCATC
Organism: Maratus speciosus; assembly: GCA_963932465.1. NCBI lineage: Eukaryota > Metazoa > Arthropoda > Arachnida > Araneae > Salticidae > Maratus > Maratus speciosus. Next base: position 317,378,587 of record OZ010796.1, read on the forward strand.
TTTCATCTTATAATCCATTTGCACACACTCATCATTTAAAAATATCATATTCAAGTCTTTAATGCGGTCGTTCAGTATAATTCTATAAAAGTCTGCCAATTCTGTAACATTCTCTGTATGTTTCATATTTTTTCTCTGTCCGAACTTTCCCCATAAAGAGTTTAAACAAATTTTGGATATAAATCTCATTCCTGGGTTTTCTTTGATTTCTCCTAACCTTATACCCAATTTCTTTTCTACGCACCTTTTATATTCTTTTTCAGTTTTGAAATTTTCAGGCCATTTATCATCTGTTTCTAATTTGATTTTCAAAAACATTTTAACATAATCCTTAAATAATGTATTAGATTTTTTTTTCAAAATGCCAAACTTCATAGATATTTAAAATCTTATAACCTTTTTCAATAGCCAGTTCAACTTCGGTAGTTGTCCACGTACCAGTAAAACTTCTCTCCTCATCCGTATGATTACATTCATTATTCCGCATATCATAACATTTTTTACATTGTTTCTTTTCGCATTTTATAGGTTTTGAACATAATTTACACAAACTAAATATTAATTTTTCTCCTTTATAAGGTAAAACAGGATGATAGAGTTTTCTAGGTGGAAGTACTTTACATTGTATCAAACCATACCAATTCTTATCATATTTTTCCGGATTATAAATTTTTACCGGATGACCAACAGGATAGTAATCAAAGTAATTCACTGTTGGATAAAGTGAACAAACATCGATATATCTACCCTTTTCATTTTCTTTCATTTCGTATATTAATTTCGTAGGTTCACACCTACCTCCGGTGAATGCGTTTCCAGGATTTAAAGGTTCTATAAAATCTCTTTTCCATTCATTTTTCATATATTTTTTAATTTCTTTGTGATTATCAAAATCACATTCCCATATTTCAATCAATTCAAATCCTTTATCTTTTATTTTTTTATTTATTTTTTGAGTTCTTTCATACAAATCTTTCATACATATCTGATTTTGAAGATTGACGGTGGATTCTGTAAAACAGCGAGGACAACCGTGCCAATGACATCCTTGAAACTGATAAACGGTATTATTATAAAAACCATCTACTTTATAAGTTTTATCCCCTAATTTCAATTTTTTCTCACCACCATTTAAAGCATGCTGTATTTTGATATTGTGTTTTTCAGACAGATAGTCTAGCCAAATGATCGATTTCTTACTGAATTGATCCTTTGGAATACACTCCTCATCAATCGCTATTGTATTCACTGGAATAAATTTATCTCTGTATATAGCCATGCAAACGCCAGCTAAAGTGATATATTTAAAAGGATCAATATTAGCAATGTTTAGAAATAATCTTCGCAATTCTAAACATCCTTTTCTTAAAATATCAACATCAGACCTACAATATTTTATAATTTCTTTTTGAAAATCAAATGTTTCGTTTTTTACCGATTTATACCATTTATCAAAAGTTTTTCTTTGATCTAAAGTCATAGTATCATAACCATAATAGTATTTTTCAGGATATTTTCCTACATAATTTTGATTTTTCTTAGTGTTAAACAAATGAGGAAAATAACCTTTTGCCAATTCCGTTAGTCCAAACGTTTTAGGAAATTTTCTTAGCGGAATCAGTGTAAAATTTATAGAATCGATAAACCTTATATTATATGCGTTTGCTTGCATATATATGAGTTTATTTCCTTGATATATTGTAAACACTTTAATTTTATTTTTAAAGCAGTATTTAGCTAGAAATTGAAAATCGAATCCTTTTCCATAATGCGCTAATACTGTATAATCGCAATGTTTCTTTTGAAATAACCATTCACAATATTCATTTTCATTCTGAAATATTTTTTCTTTTCCGTTAAAATCATGATTTATAACTAGATTGACTTGGTGATTTCCTGTCTCTTGGTTCGTTTCAACGTCAAAAAACATATATTTTTCTGTAAATTTTGACCTTTTACATTTCTTACACCATTCCTCTCTGTCTTTTATATTTTTAGGACAGATATTTTTACAGGTTCCCCCCTTAGATTCTTTCCAGCGTATATAACATTTATGATCTTCCAAAACCCACTTTCTGCAGTTTTGACATTGTCTTTCTCCACATTTATGATCTTTCGGTTTTCTTTGACTTCTACTGATATTTCTCTTACATTTTAAACATTTCCACAGTGTTTCACAGACTGAGTGATTTTTATGATTTTCGAAGCACTTTTTTCCTTTAAAAGATCTAAAACAATCATTGCACTGAATATCATCTCCTTCGCAATTACTCTCTTTCCTAAAACATCTATTACATTTTAAAGAACATTTATGTTGATCACTTCTTTTATAACTGACTTTACAATAATCACAATAATTTTTTTTTCCTAAAAATTCTGTAACCGTTGTAATGACATCAAAATGATTTCTATTTTTTAAAATGTAAACACAATTAGATTTATAGGTACCACTGTATATTTTTTCGTTAAAATTTTCTCTGCAAAATATAGTTATTTGAATATCTAAAAAAATTTCGAATTGTTTAATATGCTCTAAATTACACATTTCTAACGGAATATCACACATTTCATGCAATTTTATCGCTAAACTTTTTTGTAATTTTCTACCCATTTTTATGTATTTAACATCTAAATCTGTAAGTTTTTCTAGATTTAATTTTTCGCATAAAATTTTACGATTTTGAATAGCCAGGGCTGTAACGATGGATCTAGCCAAACAGATATTATCGTCATTTTTAATTTGAAGAATACTTTTTTTATTGACAACATCGTTATCGTTCAGTAATTTCAAATGTTTACCACCTTTAGGCAAATCAACGACTGTAAAAATAAATTCACAGTCTTTAATATCCAACTCTTTGTATTCAATTTTATGCGTTAAAACATCTAAATAGGTCTCATAGGCTTCTTTCGTTGACATCATTTTAGGGTGGAAGGGTTGTGTTAAATAGGGATTGAATACAATTATATCTACCTTTCCTTCAATTTTTCCAATTGCTCTCCTGAATAAATCTTTTAAGATACTATAATACTGGCCCGGTGTGAGTTTGTTTATTTGTCTTATTTTATAAACATATCTATAAGTATTAAATTTTTTTATAATTTTTTTTTCTTTCTCAACAATTTCGTAATCGGGTCTAAACAGATTTTCCAAATTTGTTTGCAATTTGACTTTCTTTTCTGTCTTTTTGATCAATTTTTCATCTTTATATTTCAAGCCGTAATAATCAAAGAGTTTTTTAAGTTTTGGACGGTTTTTCGGTTCATTTATAAATTGTTTCAATTTTTCATTCAAATCAGGAAATAATTTTTTAAGGTTTACCACTGTTTTTATCTTTTTTTCTTCGTTATTTTTTGGATCAAATTCTTCTGTGTTATTGTTAAATTTTAAATCGAAAGAATCGAATATTTTTTTCAATTTATTTCTTTTTTTAGGATTTTCGATAAATTTTGTCTGTATTTTATTTAAATAATCTGTGACATCTAATTTTAATAAATCTACTAAAACATATTTGTATTCCCCAGTTTCTTTTATATATCTTATTATCAATCTGATTAAATCATCTTTTTTACAATGTTGGGGTTGGTTTATATTTAAAAGTTTTACGACCTGCCTTAATTTTGAAATATGTATTTTTGAAACAGATATCAATCTTAGAGTTTCCTCCATTTATATACAAACATTTTTATAAATACTTTTTGCGACACATTTTTAATAGCGACCACTATCTATAAATGCTCGTTAAATTAGACCACTTTCGGTGGCAGGTAATTTTACATTAAGCGATTTAAAATGAATGTCTTTAAAAGTGTGAATTAAATTAAATTGAAGAATTTCTGAAAACAACTATTAAAAATTATATTTCAAAAATAAGATCGTTTACTCAAAAGGACTAATTGCTGTCCATTGAAAGAAATCTGAATTTTTTTCTACAGGTTCGCCATTCAATTTTAAACATTCAAATCGAAATCCGTTTTTATCTATTTCTGTTATTCTAACAAAAAATGGTTCGCTGTATTTACATACAGGCGTTATATGAACATTGGGATGAACATTAAAGGTATGATTCCAATCTACATTTATTCTTTCAGTTGTACAATTACCTGTCAAAGTCTTTGTACTTTTTGAATTACCCATTTATTTAGCCTAAAAATCACTGTCATAATCAGGCACTTCTATTTTACCTTTAAATTCTAAATAAAATTTTTCTGACATTTGAATATAAAATACCAATCCACTCTGTCTTGGAATTTTTCTATATTTTCAAACTATCGAGTTTTTTTTAACTCCAATTGAATAATTTCTGAAAATGCAACATCCAATATAATACTTTCAACTAAAAAATACGTTCAATTAAAAACACAACTTTGAATATATAATATTTTCAACTAAAATTTGCGTTCAATTAAAAACACAACATTGAATATAATATTTTCAACTAACAGCAACATTCAATATAATACTTTCAACTAAAAAAATACGTTCAATTTAAAACACAACATTGAATAAGCAAGTTCAATATAAAACGCAACATTCAATATAATATTTTCAACTAAAAAAATGCATTCAATTTAAAACACAACATCATAAATTTATTTTGACGTTCGTTTGATATGATAATTGCTTTTTAAATGTCTCTTTTTATGAGCTAAAGTGTATTTTTTACCACATTCGCAATCAATTTTTTTATTTTTCATAGCTAAATGACAACTTTTGCAATTAGCGTAATGTTCTGTTTTGCCGTAACGAAATCGAGTATAATATTCGTCTAAAGGTTTAGTCATCTGACAATGCTTGCAAATTTTAGACAGCTCCATTTATTAAGAAACATTTTTTAGAAAGCTATTCCAAATGTCTTCATTTTTCTTATTAAATTTTACTTTCAAATTATTATCAATATTATAATAATCTAATATTTTCTTTATGAAATATAGGTAATTTATCGACTTTTTATAATACACTAAATCTAAAAATTGAATAAACATTTCTTCAGCTTTATATGGAATATTTAACTGCAATTTCCATTTCAATGCGTTAAAGCGACTTATCCGGGATTTTCGTCTTTCGCTTAAAAAAACATCTATATTTTTATATGTAAAATATCCACCGTCCGAATCGTACATTATTTCACTTTTTTTCATCTGGTCATAAATTTTGAGATAATTTTCGGGTATTTGACATTTGTTTTCTTTGTTAAAAGAATCCATTAAGTTAGAATCAGAATCATCTATTAAAACGTCTTTAAAAAAGTCACAATTCATTTATTTAAACTTATTTTAATGTAATGCATTTAAAACCAAAAGTCCCGCCTAGACGGGAGTTTTGACATTATAGCTTGTTTATATTTTAATATTTGAAAAAGTCCCGTCTATGCGGGAGTTTTGACATTATAGCTTGTTTATATTTTAATATTTGAAAAAGTCCCGTCTAGACGGGAGTTTTGACATTATAGCTTGTTTATATTTTAATATTTGAAAAAGTCCCGTCTAGGCGGGAGTTTTGATGAGTTATTTTAATAACATAATGATATTTGAAAAAGTCCCGTCTAGGCGGGAGTTTTGATGAGTTATTTTAATAACATAATGATATTTGAAAAAGTCCCGTCTAGACGGGAGTTTTGACATTATAGCTTGTTTATATTTTAATATTTGAAAAAGTCCCGTCTAGGCGGGAGTTTTGATGAGTTATTTTAATAACATAATGATATTTGAAAAAGTTCCGTCTAGACGGGAGTTTTGACATTATAGCTTGTTTATATTTTAATATTTGAAAAAGTCCCGTCTAGGCGGGAGTTTTGATGAGTTATTTTAATAACATAATGATATTTGAAAAAGTCCCGTCTAGACGGGAGTTTTGACATTATAGCTTGTTTATATTTTAATATTTGAAAAAGTCCCGTCTAGGCGGGAGTTTTGATGAGTTATTTTAATAACATAATGATATTTGAAAAAGTCCCGTCTAGACGGGAGTTTTGACATTATAGCTTGTTTATATTTTAATATTTGAAAAAGTCCCGTCTAGGCGGGAGTTTTGATGAGTAATTTTAATAACATAATGATATTTGAAAAAGTCCCGTCTAGGCGGGAGTTTTGATGAGTTATTTTAATAACATAATGATATTTGAAAAAGTCCCGTCTATGCGGGAGTTTTGACATTATAGCTTGTTTATATTTTAATATTTGAAAAAGTCCCGTCTAGGCGGGAGTTTTGATGAGTTATTTTAATAACATAATGATATTTGAAAAAGTCCCGTCTAGGCGGGAGTTTTGATGAGTTATTTTAATAACATAATGATATTTGAAAAAGTCCCGTCTAGACGGGAGTTTTGACATTATAGCTTGTTTATATTTTAATATTTGAAAAAGTCCCGTCTAGGCGGGAGTTTTGATGAGTTATTTTAATAACATAATGATATTTGAAAAAGTCCCGTCTAGACGGGAGTTTTGACATTATAGCTTGTTTATATTTTAATATTTGAAAAAGTCCCGTCTAGGCGGGAGTTTTGATGAGTTATTTTAATAACATAATGATATTTGAAAAAGTCCCGTCTAGACGGGAGTTTTGACATTATAGCTTGTTTATATTTTAATATTTGAAAAAGTCCCGTCTAGGCGGGAGTTTTGATGAGTTATTTTAATAATATAATGATATTTGAAAAAGTCCCGTCTAGACGGGAGTTTTGACATTATAGCTTGTTTATATTTTAATATTTGAAAAAGTCCCGTCTATGCGGGAGTTTTGATGAGTTATTTTAAAAACATAATGATATTTCAAAAAGTCCCGTCTATGCGGGAGGTTTGATATTATAGCGGAAAAATTAAATTGACTTGATATCTTTTTCGTCAACCCAAGAGTTAAATTCGTCGGAATAATTTAACCATTTAACTAGACATTTTTTTCCTTTCTTTTTTATTATTTTTTCAATCTTATACATTTTATCTTTTTTATTATATTTAACTAATTCCGGTTCATAATAAGTTCCTTTTATTTCATCGCCATTCAAATCCTTTATTCTGTAAGTAATTGGGTCAGTGTTTAATATTTCTGAAACGATGAAAATTTCTTCAGTAAAAGTAGGTTGGTATCCGCGGGTAAAAGCAGTCTGGTATTTCGAAATTCTTATTCTATCGTCAACCTTGAATTTCGGTTTTCTTATTATTTTTTCTTCGTATAAATTTTTATAAACTTCAGATTCGTTTTCTGATCGACTCGCCTCGGTAGGTGTCATTCGAACAGATCTATGCTTGAAATTATTATAATTTTTAACTAATTGGTCCAATACATCTATATATCTTTTAGTATTGTTGGCCGCTAGATAGGTTCTAATTTTTTTATTAATTGCCCTATTAAATCGTTCGACTACAGAACATTTTATTTCAACATTTTCAGTTGTAAACCACTGAATATTATGATCTTTAAATAATTTTAAAGTCCATTTATTTACAAATTCGGTTCCTTTATCACTTTGTAATCTTTCAGGAATTCTTTCTTTAAATATCTTTTTAAATGCTTCAGTTACTTCTTGTCCTGTTTTTCTTTTTATCGGAATAGCCCAAGCATATTTACTAAAGATATCTATTACTGTCAATAAGTAATTAGTTCCGTTATTATATTTACTAAAAGGTTTGATAAACAATAAATCTGCTTGCCATTGATCATCGATATGACTGACATAAATGCGTCTTCGTTTAAATTTACGAATTAAAGGCTTATGTCTGGTATAAACATCTTGGCTGTGTAAAAAATCGGTAATTTGCTTTTGACTGAAACCTGTTTTCCGTTTTAATTCATTGATCCCACAATAACCACTTTCAGGATGATAATATATTTTTTCTAAGATACTTTTAGGATCTTTCATCCCTAAGATACTTTTAGGACCTAAGGTTTTCCTAAAAAAACACTCTTTTTAGAACCACAATCTAGACAAATACCTTTTATCATTGGCCTATTATTTTTAGACATTGCATTTTTAATATCTTTAGTTTCTGTGTGGTTTTTACATTTTAAACAATAGATCTTTGTATTTATAGATCCCATACCAAAAGACTTTTTAGCTTTAATAATCGGTTTTATAATTCCCCTTTCAATTCTTTCTCTCATCGTTGGATTTTGAATATTATCTAATTCATCAATCATATTCTTATCGCATACTTCATTTCTACTTTTCGTATCTTTATTTTCTAAATAACATTTGTCATGCTTATATGCAATTTCATCCACTCTGTTAACAGGTTTAGACGAATTTTTATACGTTAAATCTGGATTTAATCGTGTTTTCCCCCATAATAATTGTGTCCCCGGGCCTGTAAAATTGTGGCCAGGTAAATGCATTTCGAAAGGTAAATTACTAATGACTTTATTCAGAAAACCCGATCCAGTTTGTCCGCATTTTAAACATCCGCCTTTAAAATTACCTTTTTTAGTTAAAGACGTAACAACAATTTTTTTACTTTTACAACTCATTTATTTGACAGGAAAAAGCTGACGCTTTCTAAGAAGTATATTTATATCCATTCAACTGTACTTTTTTCACATACTTTTCGATTGGGAAATATACTAAATTATTTATAAAATCTTGTTCTCTAACATACACTTCTTCTTCTGAAATTTTTTTAGCTTTCAACAAATTTAACAGTTGTTTATAAAAATTATAACATTGCTTGTATTCTTCTTTTCGTTCCAAAATACTTAAAGATTTCTCAATGACTTCTACAATTCCAGCACTCAAACTCAAAGCAGCCAGTGGTATTAATACAAAAGCTGATAATCCTGAAGCACTTAGCATAAATTTGCTAACAGATAAGGAAATACTTATCTTTTGATACAAATTGTAACTTTTCCTATATACATATAATCTCTTTTCTAAATATTCTTCCATTTATATAGGTTCAAAATTTTTTCTGTATCTCATTTCAGAATTTACTAAATCTAGCATAAAGAAATTACCCGTACAAGATTTATATTTTTCAAGAAATTCTTTTTTTGTTAGATTTCCGTCTATTTCTCTTATTATCTGATTGATTTCCCTAGGCTGTAGCTTAAAAAATATGAAGTAATTACAATTTTTTCTAATATTTATAGGAGTTGAGTAATAAGACTGCGTTAAATAAATAATGGATGCATTTTTCTTTCGACCTCTTATAAACAAATCCTCTATAACTTTCTGGTCTTTTTCTGTAACACAATCGTCGAAAACAACGAGATTTTTTTCTGAGGAATCTAAATCGTCGACAGTAATAAATTCACTCAAATCTGAAGAAAATAATACATTCTTTTTATATTTATCATACAATTTTAATAATTGCTTTCTTTTATTTTTACTTATTTTTTTACATTTTATGATATCGTCTATTTCAACACCTTCAAACTGTGTATAATTTTCTTGTAATTTAGAATACTTTGGCTCGGAAATATCTTTTGCGCATAAATATAAAGTGTCGAAATCTAATCTTAAATTACTAGGATTCTCAAAGCCGTTTAATAAATTTATTAGTAAATTTGTCTTTCCACAACCTGATGGGCCGATTATTAATAATCTGAAAGGATGTCTGGGTAAAAAACGATGTTGTTTAGGGTCAGGCAATTCTTCCGGTTCTGTGTAATCTTTAATTTTAATCATTTATTAGACAGCGAAAAGCTGACGCTTTCGAATGTTGCTGCCAGTAAAAACATATTAGCTGTCAGTAAAAATAGACGTCTAAGCTATCGCTTCTAATTAGCTGTCAGTAAAAATAAACGGCGAAGCTGTCTCTTCTAATTTTAAAATAGAAAGCGACAGCTTTTCGCTGTCTATAAATGGATAAAATAAACGATTTAGAAAAAGATCGAAATAAGAAACAAAAAGAAGAATTAAAAAATGCAATAAAACTTGTCAAATTACAAGCAGATATTAGAAAAAATAATGAAGAACAGCGTGATAGAAAGCTAGGTATAGACAAAAGTTTAACTGAATTTCATAAACCTGTCACTAAAAAATTAGAAGAACAGGATAAAAGTAGAAAAGAAAATATTAAAGCTATCAACGAAAAATTGGACGAATTAAATATATCTTTACAGCCTATTGCAGAATCATCTAGAATTATTCCTGAAGCGATCGAGGATGTCAAAGAATTATATAAAGAACCACCGCTTATTTATAATGTTGATCAATATTTAAATACAGATTATTTAATATCTGAAAAATTATACAGGCCTTCGAAACTCCTAGACAATAAAGAAAAATTAAATGAAATGTATGCAAAGGCAAAGCAGTTAAAAGAAGAATTATCGAGGAAAAAAGGCAACTTACAAAGCACAATTACGCGGGCTAAAAATCTTTCAGAGGAGGAATTGAGTCAGAAAAAGGATGAATTAGACGCTGTTAAATCTAAAGAAGATGAGCTACAAAAATATCTAGCTAGATTAACTACAATTCGAGGTAGTGAAGTAATGAAAGTCGGTAAAGGATTAGATTTATTATCTGAATTAATTGATAAAATATGTCAAGGTAGCAAGTCGAAAAAATTAAAAAATGAAGTCAAACTGCTAATAGACAAACTTATTAAAACTAAAAAAATAACTAACGGAGATAAAGAACGATTATACAATCAATTTCTTCTTTGAAAGCGTCAGCTTTTTGCTGCCTAATAAATGAGTTATGTAAAAAAGAAGATTCATTTGAGTGACGGACAGATTAGTAAATTGAAATCTGCTCTCAGAAAAAAAGAAGAACTGACACTGCAGATAGACAATTCTAAACCTCCCAATTATGAAATGTATTTAACTAAAACACAGATTAATCAGATTAGTAAAGGTAAAAGAATAAATATAAGCAAAACTCAATTAGATAAAAACGGTGGATTTTTACCTTTTTTAATTCCTATTTTAACATCACTAGGACTCGGTGCTGCGAGTGGTGCAGCGGGTTGGGGAACTAAAAAAATCCTGGATAAAATTTCGGGATCTGGAGTTTTTCAACCTTGGGAAAACAAAGGATCTGGTCTTAAAAAAGCGCCCCTTTCTAAAAAAAAAAAATCCCGATAACAAAATTGGGTATATCAGATGAAACGATTAAAGAAAATATGAAAGATGAAAAAGGATTCAGAGGTGTTTTCTCTTCCGATTTACTTCCTAAAAAGATTGGAAATTTTGAAAGCGGGATTATTAATTTAGATATTTCGACGGGTCCTGGAACACATTGGGTTTGTTACTATAATGATCCAAATTATAATTATGTAGAATATTTCGATCCTTTCGGGGAATATATATATAAAAATATTAAACTCAAACAAAAATATATTCCTGAAAATATTATGAAATTTCTTAAACTTTCCAATAAAAAAGTCAATATAGCTCACAATGATAGTTTCTTACAAAAACCTACTTCTGTCAAATGTGGATTATTTTGTATGAAATATATAAAAGAAAGAAATAAAGGTAAATGTCCGGAATGTGTACTTAATTCATTTACTCAACAGCCTAGCGATTATAACGAAGAGCTTGTTTTTCATCTTTAAAGATTTTTTCTGTCTAATAAATGATCAAATTGAAACCAAAAAGTAATGAAAAATCAGAGGATTTCACTGTTGAATTTCCTAAAACTCTTAAATTAAAAAAAATAGCATTGCAATCTTTTACTATGACAGTTTCATGGTTTAACATAACCGATAAAACTAATACGTTTGACCTGTACACAGATGAGAATAATGTTAAATCTATCACTATTCCTTATGGTAATAAAAATGTTGAAGATTTAAACATAGATGTAATGAAAGCGTTTGGTTCAGACGATCCTCCGGTAAAATTTGGTAGGATACAATCTAGACTAAGAATGCTTATTAAATTAACTAAAGGTTGGAATATCGATTTAACAAAAAGCGATTTTCATAAACTAATAGGCTTTGAAAAAAAAGTTTATAAAAGTCATGATGAAGAGACTGTAATAGAAGGTGAAAATATAGCAGATATAACAAACGGAAACGACATTATATATATTCATTGTGATGTAGTTAATGGATCTTTAATCAACCAGAATAATTCAGAAGTTATTTATTCTTTTACACCGAGGGATGTACCGGGTGTTATCATTTCAAAAGAATTCAATAATTTAATGTATTATCCTGTGAATAGGGATTCAATTCGTAGAATAAGGATGAGAGTTACGAATCAAAATGGTGAATTAATCGATTTAAATAACGGTTTGATTGAATATAATTTTAGAGTCGTAGAGGAAAAAGAGGACTATGTTGAAAAAATATATCAATTGATATTAACTAAATTTTCTCAGTAAATAAATGAATAAACACAGATTATATAGGAAAAGTAAAAGAATTCAAGGAAAAGGATTTTTTAAATCTAAAAAAGTAGATTTGAATGAAAAAACAGTAGTTGACAGATTGACTGATGCTGACATATTGAATGAAATATTTTCAAAAAAGATGAAAGGAACAGGTCTAAAAATTCTTCCTAAATAAATGGAAAAAATTTATGATCTAAGAGATACTCATTATTATTATAATAACGATATAAAAAGTAGCGAATTAAAAAAAATAAGATTGCCTAGTACAAGCCATAATGACAAAAAAGAAAATACTACGTTTCATTTCGAAATTACCGATACAAATGATCCTATTTCATTATCGGAGAGTTACCTTGAGACAAAGTGGAAAATTATAAAATCCAGTGGCGATTCTATAAATGATGATAATGTCACAGCTGTATGTTCTATGAAAGGCGTAAAACTTCAGATAGGTAAACAAATAATCGAATCAGTTGGAGACTATCACTCCTACATTCTGCAGGTTAAGAGACTGAAGGATTATACCAGAGATTATTCAACATCAGAAGCCACCAATATAGGTTTTTATCCAGATACCAGTGATAGTGCTGATAGAAATAAAAGTTTACTTCAAAGCGATGGTACGATAACTGCTACCACCCCTATAACAGATATCGTCAATAAATTAAAAATTGTAAAAAATGAAAACTACAATAAAGGATTTAAAAAAAGATGGGAATTGTCGAAAAATAGTAATTCAGTTACAACATGGACGCCTTTAAAGGAAATTTTTGATTTCGTCGCAGAATATAAAAAAGCCATTTCTGGTTTCATAATAAGACTGGAATTCCAAAGAGACGATAGTAGAAATATGATTTACACAGATCTGCAAATCCAGATTATAAAGTAGAAATTGAAGACATAGCGCTGTGGGTGAGATACGTCGACTTTAAAAATGGTGCTGAGATTCTCTATAACGAGTTAAAATTATCTAATACGGATATAGAAATAAACTGGAATCAGTATGAAATTAACAGATCTAGTCCTATTAATAAATATAAAAGTGGTTCCGATTCTATATCTGCTACATCCGATGAAGTTTTAAGATTATTCGTCATACCGCAATATTTCGACAGAAATGAAAATCCTAAAAAAAATAATATGATATTTGATAATTTGGATATGATCGAATGTTGGTTGATGATTAACAGATCGCCGTTACCTGCAGAGCGATATACTATGGATTTTGGTAAAAAAGAATATAATAGATTATATGAATCTTTTCTGGAATCAGGTCTCAATAATCTAAATACAGAAACCGGTTGTATGGTAAATTATTCAGATTTTGGTAAATTATATCCTGTAATTCATTTTGATTTGTCAAATCATGTAAACTACACCACTCTTGAAAATTTGAGAATAGAATTCAATTGGAAATTAGAAAAAGAAACAACCAAAGAATATGTATTTTACTACATTTTAGAAGTAAGGAAGAAATGTATATTAAATATGAATAAAAAAGAAATTACTATGATTAAAACGTTAGGAGAATAACATTTTTTAGTCTTTATAAATGGCTGTTTATTATCCACCGTATGATAATCCAGTGCGAAAAGGCCCTATCGCACCCCCCGGTATAGGTTTTAAATTAACGGACGATGGTCATTACGATATGGAAAATAGGATATTAAAAAATGCTTCAGATCCAATCGATGATTTAGATTTAACTACTAAAAGTTTCGTTTTGAATAAAATAGAGAATAATCATTTCCAATTAAGAGATTTTATAGAAAAAAATAATACTAATTACGATAGTAATTTTTTAACCTTCGCTGAAGAAACTGGTAAGAGAATTAAAGAATTGGATGAAAACACTTTACATCTAATCGAGGGAAAAGCTTACGACGCTAAAGGAAAAAGAATAGGAAATGTCGCAGATCCGAAAGATGATAAAAATGTTGTGAATAAACGATATTTAGAAAAAAATGCGTTAATATTAAAGAGTGATAAATTTGATGCAAAAAATAAAATAATTACGAATATTTCGGAACCCGAAAACGATACAGACGTAGTCAATAAAATATATGTAGACAGTAAAGATATCTGGGTTACTATAAAAGATGATTTTCAGACTTTTACAGATAAAGAATTTAAAAAAGTAAATTTCGACTTGATAAGTTCTAAATTACTGGATCAAGAAATGCGATTATCTACTGATATGGATATGAAAATTACTATATATTTAAAAAAGAAACAGGTAGTCATGCATAATATTTATGCTGATTATGATCTTAATACGAATGCATTGATAAAATTAAAAATCAATGATAAAATTATTTTAGAAAGAAGAATGGCTGAAAGAGATTCAGCAACTTGCTTGGCCTATGGAAAACGCAATGATATCATTACATTTTCAATATTGCCTGATGGCGAATCAGACAGTTTAAAACCTTATATTCATATTGAAAAAATCCCTTTTTAAAATATGTCCATTATTAAATGGATATCAACTGGGACGAATTTTCTAAAACGAAAAATTTATCCGAAGATGTCCTACGAAATTTGAAGGATCAACTCAATTGGAAGTTAGTTTGTAGATATTCAGTATTATCCGAATGTTTTATGGAAGAGCTCATAGATTATATTGAATGGAATGTTATATGCATTTTTCAAAAACTTTCGGAAGAATTTATCGAAAAGTACAAAGAAGAATTAGATTGGAATTTAGTTTCTAAAAATCAAAAGCTGTCTGAAGAATTTATATTAAAACATTCCAATTATATAAATTGGGTTGTTATTTCCCAATATCAAACCTTAAGTGACGAATTTATTCAAACCTATCATGAAAAATTAGATTTACATAAAGTATCCAGGTTCCAAAAACTTTCAGAAAACACTATGTGCACATTAGAAGAAGGATTGAATTGGTTGCTAATAACCCGCTTTCAAACATTTGGTGAAAGGTTTTTAGAAAAATATATGCATAAACTCGATTTTTGTAATCTCATTGAATATAAGTTTGATCAATTACCAGATAATTTTTATAACGATAAATGGAAAAAAATTCTTTCCGTTCAACTTGGTGAATTAAATAAAAAATTTGGCCATTATTATGAAGAAGAAGAACCTCTTAGAGAAAGATTAATAGATGAAGTTTTGGAATTAAAAAATATTTTAATACGATTTATTAATGAATTGCGACTGCTTTTAAATAAAGACGAAAAATAAAAGTGTTTATAAAAATGCTTCTATATAAATGGGGTCGGCTCAAAGATTAGACGATATTATAATTCATAAATATAAAGATTTATTTATCAATTTATCCCATCATAAAACATTTCATACATTTATTTCATTATATATGAATAAAATTTATCTTCATTTAAGTAAAAATATTATGAAATTGCCCATTGAATTTATAAGAAAATTTAAGGATAAACTTAATTGGAACTGTATATCACAGAATGAAAAATTATCAGAAGATTTTATTAGAGAATTTCAAAATAAAGTTGAGTGGCGGTGTATATCATTTCATCAGACATTATCCGAAGATTTTATTAGAGAATTTAAAAATAAAGTTGACTGGGAAGGGATCTCCTATCATCAGGTCTTATCCGAAGATTTTATTAGAGAATTTAAAAATAAAGTTGACTGGGAAGGGATCTCCTATCATCAGGTCTTATCCGAAGATTTTTTAAAAGAATTTAATGATAAAGTTGACTGGGAATGGATATCATATATCAACGGTTTTTAATTAACATTTCAATTTTAAGCCGAAGGATTATATCCTTTATTTGACGTCCAATTTTTTTCTAAATAAATGTTACAATATTTTGTCATAAGTACTTTACTCTTTAATTGTCTTTCGCCTACCTTTCATTATTTTAAATTTGACCCCGTTATTACAAATCATAGCATCGATAACTCTAATAATTATACTATATTTCATAGTTTCAATGATACAATAAAATTAACTTTCACCGCTAAAATATATAAAATGGATCAAGCCTCTAAATTTTCTCAACCTGGTGTTTATTTTTGGATAGAAAGTAAATGTGATGACAATTGGAATATAATACCAGAAACAAAAGAATATTTTCATATTTATATTCCCGGAGATAATAACTTATACTATTCTATAGCTTTTAATGCAACTAAAGATTTTAGGATTGGTTATAATGCCGATAACTTATTATATAACGCTGCTCTTTGCTTTTCCTATCAAGATTATCCTAGAGGAAGGTTGTTTATTAGCAATTGATAGACTATTAAGAAAGGACGTCTGTCAAAATTTTTCATCACAATAATAATTAAATATTAGCATTTAAAAATGATCATTATTTAATCTAAATTGATTACGTTATTATCCCGTTTATTTGATTCTTTATAACCCTTTCTTAAAACTTCTTCTTTACATAATTTTGTAGAAAAAATAAAAATATCCAACCAATGCAAATCATACAATTTTTTATCATTATTTGCTCGATAAATCGTAATAAAATCGTTACAGCCTCGATATTTTAACAGGCAATTTTTTTGAGCAAAATCTTACAAAAATCGTTAAATATTTCTATTTAGTGGAGTATGAAAAGTGTTCCAGAGTAGGCCCCATATACTACTATCCTAAACTCTTATAGATGTTATCATTAACCATTGTTACGTCAGATCCGGAATCTACGACACAGCTGACCTTTTTCCCCATAATTTCAATAATTTTGAGGATTTTATCCGATGGGCAGGAATTGTTTTTGATAGTATTCACTGATTTATTATTATGGAAGTTACTTTGCTCAGCCCTGTGTTCGGTTTCTTTGCCTCTAAAATAAGTTGGCCCTTCTTTTCTTCTGGGACATTGATTTGATTTATGGGAGGCGTATTCATTACAATAAAAGCATCTAATTTTGAAAGGGTTAGCGTTATTCCTCGTGTTAAGATATTTTTTTTCATATTTGCTACTCTGCGGAATGTTATTTCTGTTAAAACTTTTGTTTTCAACATTTTGAGTAAAACGCTTTTTAACATCGTTATTCGGACTTCTCGGTTCGGAGTTTTTCCTGATAATATTGCGAGCCGCCTCATAATCATCAAGCTTACTTATAAAATCTGAGACTTTCGTAAACTTAGGCAAGTCATCAATAAAATGCTTCCTTATCTCAAACGGTAATCTCTTCCTTATTTGGTCAATGACCAAAATGTTTTTTAAGTCGTCAAAAGACGAAATGTTAAGACCTGACAGCCATTGTTCTAAAAAATTAGTAATTTCAAATGAAAAATCTCGCCACGAGGCCGAATTTTCCTTTTTATGGGAAAAGAATTTTTGTCGAAATTGTTCTGCACTCAATTTAAATCTCTTTAGTAATAACTGTTTCACGTAATCATAATCATTAGACAGTTCCTCCTTTTCGCGACCTATTATGTTGACTATTTCCAACGGTAACAAACCTAACAAATAAGTTACCCAATTTTCCTTTTCTACGCCCAAACGCTTGATTTGGCGCTCAAACAATGTAAGGTAAATACTAATTTCTTCTTGGGGGTTGTACTTTGTAATTAATTTCAAAACATCGGGGCTTTTAATCCCGCTACTCAATGTCGGTATTTCCTTTTTATTTTTCGCGGCTATTTCGAGTTCAAGTCTTTTGAGTTCGAATTCGCGTTTGCTCTCTTCTTCTAATAGTATTTTTTTGTCGGCTTCTTCCCTTTCAGCAACAATTCCGGCTAGAAGATTTTTTACAACATCTTCATTATAATCGCTTGATTTAATGATCATGTCCGAGAGTTGTGGCTTAGTAGAGCTTTCTGGAGCTTCTAACCCCAATTCCCGCACTACCCCTAAAAGGTCTACCTTCTTGGCACGTACTAAATGCGCCATTATTTTTATTTCCAGTTTAATATCAATTCTTTATAGCAACACAAACATATAAAAAGGAACTCACTTACTTTTAAAGGGAAAATCCTTTCTTGAAAATATAAAACACAATAATAAAATAAAAAATGGTTTGTGCGAGCTTGTACCACCACCGGTACATTCGCTGTGTGTAAAATGAATATATTTTTTCACATGCGTAAGGGAAAAAAAAGACGAATCAAAGCTCACGACAAAAAAAGCACAGTGAGCCAAAAATTAGCCAAAACAGCCCACAAAAAATAAATCACTAGGCTGAGTAGATCGCACTAAAAACACATAAAAAAAACAACAGCCCACAAAAAATAAATCACTAGGCTGCTTAAAAATGATTTAGTCACACAAAAGCTCACTAAAAAAAAACACACCGTGAGCCAGTAACTATCACATCACTCGCGAGAAAAATAACACAGACTCACACACAAAAAAAAAACACTGTGAGTCGTTCACACCCGGGGATCCTTCGGCCCGTGAAATTAAGAAAATATTACGAGCATTCGTTGCACACAGGTTGTTCTTTTCCTGATTCTTTCGAAGCAACTCCGCAGCTTGCACCAAATCCTTTGGATCCGAGTAGTTGTAGATTCAGATTCCGTCCAGGTTGTAGGATGTTCAAATGTCCAGGGGATTGATTTCAAATTTCAAATCGTAAAAAAAAAAATTGTTAAGTCCGGTAAGTTCATATCCCGGCCGAGCCCCCCAAAAATTGTGGGAGGAAATTCACACAGAGATTGCAACAGGAACTACTACTGTTTAACTCGTTAAAATGTTTAATTGAAACTTTTAAACTTCTAGATTACATGATACTAAACTACTAACATTTATCTGACATACAAAAAACAGCACGACATTTAACGTTTAATTGAATGATATCTCTAGCACGGGTCTACAGCGATCCCGTCTAAAAAAGTAAAAGCGGGCAGCGCCCAATTTAAGATCAGCTAGGAGAGAGCACTGCTCTCCTCCAACGCAGAAAACCATCTCCTCAAACTCCAGCGTTCGGCCTTCCGTTTCCGTTAGCTCATCAACTTCTCGTGAGAAATGGACTTCGCCTTCTTCCGACATCTGGTCTGGGCTATTGTTCGCCACTACATTATTTTTTACGAATTTTTAAAAGAAGTCCCCGTTTGAGGCCCCAGGGACCGAAGAGGTTAAAGGTAAAAAAAAGGCATGTACCTTATTACTCCTAAATATACCATTGTGGTTTGGCAATTGTTACAAACGTGACACCAGATTACCCCTCCAAGGGTAATTTGGTGTTTCCTAGTTCTTGTTTTTTTAAATAGCTCTAACTTACCAAGTACTGACTAAAAGTCCTTCTTTCTTTTATGAATTTGTCCATGAAAAAGTAATGTTTTGCCTTGTACATTTCACTCTTTTTAAAGATCAATATATATATATATATATATATATATATATATATATATATATATATACAAACTATCCAACGTTGTTTGAAAGTATCGTTTGTAATCTTTCTCTCTCATCAGTCAACAGTGACTGAATGGTTAGAGTGTGGGGCTTGGGTTAAAACACTATCGTGTACATGCCTCAGATGAGCGCATAAATCTGGTTTATGAAAAGTCCTCTCACTGGGGGATTGTTAAATGAGAGGGCTAAGATTAGTATGAATAAAGTGGTATGCTGTTTAAAATTTTTAGATGAGTTTTAAGTTAATATGCTGACAAGGCCCAATTAAGGCACATGGAGGTCCTAAGAATGGAATCATTTCGGGATTCGCTACCATTACTATAAGGAAGCTTCAAGCTCTGCACTTTTTTATCTGCCGCCCCTTCTGTATAGGGGAGATAGGGGCACATGTGAACAGTTCGCATAAATATAGCTTTTTCTCATAACTGGATTAATTTCTATAAACAAAAACTACTTAATATAGTAAACAGAACTTTCTTTTACACATGGTAATTTTTTAAAAATCACTTGTATAGTTTTTCTTACATTTTTTAATAGTTTTATAAATTCAAAAAATTGTTCACATGTGCCCCATCAGCGGGGTAGTTGTGAACACACGTGGGGCACATGTGAACACAAGGAAAAAATATCCTTTAACATGCTTTTTATTTTGTTATTCATTTTTCGTCGTAATCATTAGTTACATTACCTTTTAAATTCACCATAAAGAAAAAAATATACATATATTTCTCTAGTTTCTGGGTGATATGTTTAAGCAAAAGATTATAAAATGAAAATAAGTAGATTTGGAGGGCAGAGGCTTAGATGATTCATTAAATATTGTTGCAATAAAATAAAAAAAATAAAGAAGCAATTTTAAAAAAGAAATTAAAACTTTTAAATTTTGCTTAAGGGTTTTTATTTGGGGGAAATTTTAGGGAGGGAAATTTACATAGTATTTATCGGAAATCTGCCGAAATGCGAAAGATTCTCACTCCTGTATTTGCCTTATTTACTTGTAAATTATAGATAAAGAAGGGTTTTTTAATGATTAAAACAAAATCTCGACTATAACCCCCCTAACATCCTTTGCTTTTAAAAGAGGGGAGGGGGGGTGGGTACAATCGGAATTTTACGGTAGTTATCAGTTTAAAAATTTTACTTTCCTAAAATATTATTGGTATTTATGGATATGGTATTTTGAATGGATAGCTCCATTCAAAGCATCATATACATAACTATTTTAGAGATAGAAGTCAGCCATCATTGCAAGGTTAGAACAAATGTAACAGAAAAATTTGCAAAGTTGTTCAAGGTAATACTTTTGTATTAACAATTACATAAAAAAATTATGTTGTAAACCGTTTAGTAAAATAATATATAACACTTATTGCATTTTAGAAAACATTAAATTTATTTAAAGTACAATTGAACGTAAACGAGCTTGTTGCTCTTTATGCATTTGCTGAAAGTTATGTCTGTGGAAGTTTCAATACAAAATAAATTTTGTGTGAGGAAAATATCTTCTATTTCAGGAAACTTGTAGATAATGAAACTTACATTAATCCTCACTAAGTTAACTGAAAGAAACAGAATCACGGAATGATTATTGGGGCACTTATGAACTGTTCATATCTGTCCCAACTAGTCTGTTCACAAGTGACATTGCTGCTTTGGTAAATTGATAAATCATTATCATTTCTCAATTTTAGACGAAAAAGAACCGTATCAAAAATGTTTATTAGTATTCATAGTATATGTTAAAACACTCAAATTCAAATAAATGGATAAATAAATAAAGTTATTCGCTTATCAACTTGGAACAACGATTTTACTTTTGAGATCTGAAAACAGTGTTTTGGCTACAGAGGACAAACAAAATGTCATAGAGCTTCAAAAAATTTTTACCATATGTCTACAGGTGCTATCATCGTTAGTAATTTTTTTCATATAAAAAAACTTATAACTATCGAAAAATTGCGATGTTCACATGTGCCCCCATCTCCCCTACTGAAGGTAAAGTTTGCACAAAGGCTTGTGCACTTTTGAAGTTTTTTGCGACATTTATACCAGGTGTAAATTTTAAAGCACGGTAGCCTTAAAACTTCAGTTCTAAATAAAATATAAATAGATTTTCAATTCAAAATTTTAAAAAATGATACATTGCTCAAAATATTTCTGACAGATTTAGTAAAGATTTCTTTGATAATTATGTATAATGCAGCGTATATCTAACCATAAAACGAAAATTTAAGAATTTTTTAAATTTTCATTATTAGGAATTTCTTTTCGTATTTCGTTAACAAGGCTTTGCACATAAAAAATGCTTAAATTAAGTATCCTCCAGATTGATTTCTTTTAAAGGTACTCGCACTCTTCGCGACACGTCTACTGAGTGATGATTTTTTTTCCATTTTTTCTCCTTTGTCTGCCCCAACTTTTTTGTTTCACCCTTTTTCATCTTCTGTGTTCAGTTTGTTATCATTCTGCGTTTGTTCTTTTTATTTCATGTTAGTTCAGATAATCTATTTATTACTTTCTTCTATCTTTACAAGAAGAAAGTATTGGATTCATGAAAATTTTCGAATTCCGGTTTTCGACGGATTTACACGTTTTAGAGGTCAGAGAACCCGAGAAACATGTTTTTACAAAATGTCTGTCTGTGAGTCTGTCTGTCTGTCTGTCTGTCCGTCTGTGTGTCTTTGTGTGACATAAATTTTGTGGGCGCTCTATCTCAAGAACTAATGCACGGAATTTAATAAAAATTCATATGCAGTTAGTCCCTGATACAAATTCATGCTGATTAGTTTTTGGTGCAAATCGCTCAACAGGTGGCGCTGCTATGCTGCATTTTTTATGATTTCCGAAATGGCTCTATCTCAAAAACTAATGCACGGATTTTCATGAAACTTCAGATTCAGTTAGTCCTTGATATGACTTGAAGCTGATTACGTGTTGGTGTAAATCGCTCAACAGGTGGCGCTGCTATGCTGCATTTTTTATGATTTGTTCAATGGCTCTATCTCAAGAACTAAAGCACGGATTTTCATGAAACTTCAGATTCAGTTAGTCCTTGATAAGACTTGATGCTGATTACGTGTTGGTGCAATTCGCTCAACAGGTGGCGCTGCTATGCTGCATTTTTCACAATTTCCGCAGTGTCTCTATCTCAAGAACTAATTCACGGATTTTCATCAAACTTCAGATTCAGTTAATCCTTGACATGAATTGAAGTTTTGTACAGTTTGGTGTAAATCGCTCAACAGGTGGCGCTGCTATACTGATTTTTTTACAATTTCCGCAATAGCTCTATCTCAACAACTAATGCTTGGATTTTCAACAAACTTCAGATTCATGTATACTTTGATATGAATTAGTGCTGTTTGTGTTTTGGTGCAAATCGCTCAACAGGTGGCGCTGCTATGCTGCACCTTTCAGAATTTCCATTATAGCGATATATGAAGAACTAATGCAACAATTTTCACTAAACTTCAGAATCAGTTAATCCTTGATATGAATTGACATTTTGTACATTTTGGTGTAAATCGATCAACAGGTGGCGCTGCTATACAGCATTTTTCACGATTTCTGGAATCGCTGTATCTCAAGAACTAATGGACACATTTTCATCAAACTTCAGATTCAGTTACTCTTTGATATGAAATGATGCTGACTACGTGTTGGTGAATATCACCCAATAGGTGGCGCTGCAATGCTGCATTTTGCACTATTTCCTCAATAGCTCTATCTCAAGAACTAATGCACGAATTTTCATCAATCTTCAGATTCAAGTACACCTTGATAAATGTTGATATTGATTATGTGGTTGTGTAAATCGCTCAACAGGTGGCGCTGTTATGCTGCATTTGTCATGATTTGCGCAATAGCTCTATCTTGGGAACTAATGCACGGATTTTCCCCAAACTTCATATTCAGTTAGACATTGACATATGTTGATGATAATTAGGTTCTGGTGTAAATCACCCAATAGGTGGCGCTGCTATGCTGCATTTTGATGGATTTACACGATTTCATGGACAGTAATATCTCAAGAACTAATGCACGGAATTTCATCTTTTTAGAATCCTCATGATGAGCATAGATGTATCAAATAGATGTATCACTGTGTGTATCACTGTACAGATGTATCACAGATGTATCACTGTGATAATGAATTTTGAAGTATTGACAAGTATGAGATAGAAGAAAGTTTTGTGATGGCCACAACATACTAGTTTATAAATAGACTTTGTCCAAATTGCTCTTTGATATACGAAACTGGTTTTCGTTCTTCTGTTGTCCAAAAAAAAAATATATATATATATATATGGAAAATAAAAAGGAAAATATATTAAAATGAAAAATATATATAAAGTAAAATTGAAAAGAAAAGAAAATTCCTCATTTTTAAAAATATTTCTTCATTTTCCTCGTGTCTATTCTATCCCTTTTGTTTCACTGTCATTATTGTTTCCTCTTCGGATGTGAGGGAGATTTAAGCCGAGTTCAACCTCTCTATATGGACTTATCGTTGTGGAGTAACTCTAAACCACACAGAGCGACCCGTGTCCATCCCGGCATTTGAGAAAAACAAACACACTGCTTTGGCCTCTGCTTCAAGCAGATGGGAAGTGTATATTGGTCTCGTATGTATAAATCGGTTTAGAGCTGATTAACATTGTCAAAAAATAAGTAAGCAGTCACATTCCAGTCATCACGTTAAGGGTAGAGACTGACATAGGAGTGTTCTGTGAGCGTATGGACAATGGTTATAGTTGGTGTATGAATCTGCATCCCCCTGTTGGGCTCAGTAGCGGGTAGTGTGGCCGGTATTCTTTTTTACCATGGATGGAAGCACTTCACTTTATTTAAATTATCTCTCCCTGTGGAGAGAAAAAACTGTAATATTTTACAATTAAAATCTTTAAAAGCTGTAAAGTAATGATGGTTCAAAAACAAAGTATAAAATGTCTCAATAATACTGCATAAGAACACATATGCAATCCACAGGTTATTAAAAAACGTTGTAAAATCATGTAGGGTCAAGTTCTTCGAAAACAGAAATTTCTTCGTCTACACTCGAGTTATAACTATAAATTATACTATTCTGATTCCATAGCCTCTTCCACATAGAGAAGCAGCTGTTTGGAATCCTTCATGTTAGCAAGTGCTGGGCTAAGGCATGATTTCTTGTGCTTTTTCTTCACAGTTTTCCACTGTGAAGATACTTGAGTTCAAAATTTCTTTCTCTCTTTCTGTGATCAAGATTTTTGGTTTGGTTGGTTGGTTGGGGTTTAATGGCTAAAATTCCCATTCGGGACAGGTTGCACCAAAAAAAAGAATTCAAAGATGCATGAAAAAAAGCTATAAAAATTAAGGCTTCCACAAAGCTGTAGATGGGGAACCCCATTCAGATATAGCCATGAAAATTTAGAGAAAGAACCTTGTCAATATTTAAAAAGTAAAGAAAATAGGTAACTATGTTAAAATGAGAAATGCTATCTGGATGGGCCAGATGTAGTCATAACAAGTATACCAATTGTTAAAACAGTAAAGAAAAAAGTAAAAATATGTTTCATAATGGAATCCTGCATGGTGTAAAAAAGGGAAGAGTGCCCATGAGGAGCTTCCCAATGAAGTTTGTCAGTGTAGGTGATGATGAATTAAAACATATTCTATACCTGGGCAGTCAGTTAAAAGATGATGAATGGACACGTAATCAAAATGGCAATTTGGACACATGGGTACATCCTCCCGAAGTCCGATATGTTTACGAGTGATTCTGAAGTGTCCGATTCTAATACGAGTTAGCAGAACATCAGTTTTCCTTGGGTAATTAGTGGGCCAAACTGATACTGTGGGTTTAACCCTTTAAGACCGGAATTTTTTTTTCTTTTTTGGTAGAAATTAAAAATTTGGGTAGCTTCCTCTAATACGGTGGCTCCCAACGTGGGGCGTACGCCCCACCGGGGGGCAATTTGACCTTCTAGGGGGGACAATTCCAAATTTCTTACTTACTCATTCGCTATAAGTTTCTTTTATCTTTTTTGGGATAAGTAGTGTTGTAGGCTAAAAATAAATGGAATACAAGCAAACATTAATAAATCAGTTTTTTATTGAATTTTTAAAATATTCTGTATCGAAATTTAAAAATAGATTTAACACCAGAATAATTATGCGAATAATTTTTAAAAATATTTTGATATTATTTTAATTTATTAAAATTGATTATAATTTTTCTGGTGGTAAATTAAAAAATTTTTCGTAACGTTTTCCATTATTTATTAAATGAGTTTTCTACTTCTATTCGCTAATACAATTATCGATATTGGGAAAGGGAAAACAGAGAGAATGTGTTATGCGAAATAATGGCTACTTAATTTGATAAAGATGCGAATATTAAAATACTTCTTGTGTATTGTGTTATCCATAGAAAGAAAAGTCAGTGTCCAAAGCTTTTACGCCAACTCTTAATAAGTTACAAGAATGCATTATAACATGTATGAATTTATCAGTTT
The DNA here is from genome assembly GCA_963932465.1 of Maratus speciosus. NCBI lineage: Eukaryota > Metazoa > Arthropoda > Arachnida > Araneae > Salticidae > Maratus > Maratus speciosus. The sequence continues at coordinate 317,404,677 of OZ010796.1, forward strand.
TAACGTTAAATGTAAGTGTTTATTTAAGTTACTTGGGAAGATAAAAATGCAGACCGTATAACACTTTTCTTTACCATTGAGTTAAATTGGAAAAGTACAACATAACTCGTTTTGGCATGTAGGAAAAGATGTATAACATCATTTCATTTATAAAATTATGTTAAAAACACATTTGTGGTAGAAGATTCACCGCTTTGATATGTTAAAAAATATGAAATGAATAGATTTTATTAAGGCTCTATTACACTTCCACCGTGTGAATAGACTTCATTTTTAAAAAATGAGACATAATTTACATATTAGGGTTGGGGGGGGGGGAAACATAGTGACTTTACGGATGTTTTGGTGGGGCATGGCAAATAGAAGGTTGGGAACCACTGCTCTAATAGATAGGATCGTATTTGATTGAAAAAAAATTAAAAAATACTCTATGTCAGATTATGCCAAGGGAGGTCCCACACAACTGTGTACATTCGGCCTTACTACAGCCGTTTTTTGACTCAACCTACACAATTGTGTAGTTTGGGATTAAAATATACTAAAAAATTTAAAAAAATTAAAATATACTATATATTGGGACTAAAAATAAAAGTTTAAGCAAAAACCGTTGCTATTTAATAAGATAATTTTCATCAGTCACAATGAAAATGTTTGAAACATTTTTTGCTTTTGGACATGCATAAATAAACATCACGTTTCTCGCATCTCACTCTTGTACGGCTGGAACAGTTTTGAAACCGGCAACTCCTGGTAGTTTTAAAACCTTCGAAACAAGGTCAGTGACTATTTGCATCTTACCTCTTACTTTCAGATGGCATCTTTATGGGTGGATAGTAGAATTTGGATCTGCATGAGTCAGCAACATCATCTTCAATATCTTCTTCTTTGCTGTCGCTGAGGGCAGCCCTTGAGCTTTTCTTTCTTGGTAATGGTACATCCAATAGGTTCTCAGCCACACTTAATCGAAACGATAGTAAATCAAGTGGTTTTTACGTGGTAACTTGTATGCTTTGGCATCTCGTTTGTAGAGAAATGAACCGTTGTTTTCAAGGTCCGCTTTCTTGTTTTAAACTGGGTTCGATGTGCCTCCATTTGCTGATCACAAATCTCCACACCTCCCATTGATGCGTTGTAGCTCATAACGCTGGCTGGATAAGAGATATCGACTTTCAATTTTTTTCCTTGGACCACCGCTTGACGGTTTGCAGCGGGTTACGTCCTGTACATGTGGGCGACAGCATTGTCTTTCTACTCGACAACTACAATTCCATTTTCTGAAATGGGATCAATGCTTTCACCTCTCTTAAGAGCCATTGGCGTGACAAATGGGATGCCCTTCACTCTATTTGTTTGGATTGGGCTTGTTACTTCAAATTTCCTTTTTTAGTTCTCCCAGCGGTATTGTGTTTAAATACCGATCGAAGTGCATAAAACTAGATCTGGACCAGAGTAAGGACAAAGCCTTGTGACCAGGTCTGTACTTCCCCACTGGTATACTATAAAATTTAAAATTATTTCAGTTGATGCTGTTACAACAAAATTCTTCCCCTCACAGGGTGTGGTTTGTTTTTTACATACTGCTTTACTGGGAAACGTCCTAAAAAAGAATCATCTGCTCATCTATAGAAAAATGTCCTTGATATCTAGGTAAATTCAAACAGACACTACGGAATCTGTCAAGCATTTGCTGAACTTTCAATAATTTATTATTCATTCCTGGTGGTTTACTTGCTGTGTCGACAAGATGGAATGAATTTCTCAAATTTAAATATCTATCTCGTGACATGCATATAACACATATAAATATATAACTCATATGTGGCATACATAACTCAGAACAGAAACATACAGTTCGTTACACGTGCATATTATTTATCGAATAGCATCTATTTTACATAGAAATCATGAATACTACAAACCTATTACTTTAAAATTAATTAGCTTTAAAAATGAAATTAATAAAAGATAAATTGCTTAAAACATTTCTTTAAAACATTCACTTCAAAATAAGAATTTTATTAATATTAGTAATTGCAACTATTTTTGAAATGGTAAATGCCGGACTTACACAATTGTGTAGGTCATTAGTTTTTTCAACTTTTGTAAAGCCTAATTAAATTTATCAAGGCCAAAATCACTTGAAATCATGAATAAAGTATATGAAAGGAAAAATTAAATCAAAGCAAACACTAAAAATCATATTTAAAAGAAATTACGACAGTACTTACTTTTTGTCTGGTGCTGTCAGATGATATAGTCTTCTTAAAAGCAGAAAATATAATCCTGTCTTGCAGTTGATGCCACATAGTTGTGCCTTATCAAAACATCTGAAGTCAATTAACTCATACAAATGTGCAGATTCGGCTTTAAATCGCACAAAAACAAAAAATAGTCTTTTTCTTTTACTTTAGAATCCCCTACACAATTGTGTAGATCATGGCTTAAAGGGCTAATAAGATGCAATTTGTTATTTATTTCAGTATCCCAAATTTTTTGCCCTTTAATAAATAAAAAAATTGATAATATGTTTAACATCCATAAGAGGAACAAGATGGTATAATGGGTTAAGAACACATCTTGCTGCTTTGTCTGCTTTCTCATTACCTGGAACCTCATTATACGAAAAATATATCTCTGATTTTTTTCATTATTTTTCCTGTGTTATAAACCTTTCCGAGTATCATATATAAATTTTTCGAAACAAATAAAAAATCGCGCATTTAAGGGTTAAAAAGATCGCGAAGGATGCCTCCATGTCTTGTCATATGCTTTCACCATATCAAAAGACACTGCAAACAGATGGTAGCGTTTTAAATAAGCAGTCCGTATACCAATTTCTAAAAGAATGAGGTTATCAATAGAGGACCTACCACGTCAAGATCTGCTTTCGAAGGCAGCAAGGAAATTATTTGACTCTAAAACATGCACCAGACGGCAGTTAATAATTTTTTCTAAAAGTTTGCAAAGACTAATAGAGAGTGCGATTGGCCTGTAATTATTTGGGTCGCTGGAATCCTTTCCTGGTTTAGGAAAAGGAATAACAATGGCATTACACCAGGCTTTTGGAAAAGTTTTTTCCATCCATATCCTATTGTAGTATGCAAGAAGATTATTCAGAGAAGTCCTGCAGAGATTTATAAGTGATGCCATTGTGACCTGGAGCAGATAAATTATTTTTTTGGAAACATTTTAAGAACTCTGGAGTAGTAAAAGAGCGATTATAATAATAAGTGTGACGAGAATTAAAATTCATGCTGGTAGTTTCCATTTGTCTTTTGTATGATAAAAAAGGTGCCGGGTAAGAGTCAGAGACACAATTAGATGCGAGGGTACTAGCTATTGTCTCAGCTATATTTTTGGGCGATGCTATAGTTTGGCCACTGTGTTTTAATATTGAGATGTGATTTTCAGAATACAGACCGATAAAATTTTTCACTTTTTTCCGAAGAACTTTACTTGACATATTCGAGTTTATGTTAGAGATGTATTGCATTCAAAATTGAAGTTGGCTTTTACGTCGCACTCTTCTAGCATCAGCTTTTGTTTTTTTTGTATGCAATATAATTAGGATACCTCCGATTGATACCTACGGTAGATGTCCCAAGCCTTGTTGATTTTTTTTTTTTTTTTTTTTTTTTTTTTTTTTTTTTTTTTTTTTTTTGCTTGTTGGCAGTCATTATTCCATCATGGTTTCCTGTGTCGTGGTGTAGAAAATATTTTAGGTATGTTAATATTTGCAGCATTGATAATACATTGGGTGATATTATCAAGTGCATAGTCAATGTCACCTTCTATCAAATTGCTTGATATTTTAGCAAGATCTGTGAAAGTTTGCCCCATCATACACATAGCGTTTCAAAAATTGGACTGAAAATAACTCCACCAGCAAATCCCCAGACCGCATTTTTTAAAGTGAATAACCATCTTCGAAAACAGACTGAAATGTTTTTACGACAAGAATTCTCTTGAAAGAACTATCAGAGAGATTGTCAGTGCATTTAATTAGAAAGAAGCGAGTGAAACAGTTGTTCTGTACAGTTTTTTGCACTAGAAATGGGAGAGAAATAGAGAAAAGTAAGGTACTTCCATCCATAAAAGAAAGTAAATAAAATTCAGAACCGGGCCGCATCACCCACTACCGAGCCCAACAAGGGGATGCACATTTACGCAACAGTGCTAACCAGAGCCCATATGTTCACAAGCCAATTCTATGTCAGTCTCCACCCTTAACGAGATGACTAGTAATTGACCGCTTACTTGATCCCTATCCAATGTTAATCAGCTACCAGCCGATTTATACATTCGGGACAAATATGCACCTTCCGTCTACCTGAAACAGAGCCCAAAGAAGTGTATTAGAATCCCTCAACTGCAAGGATCCAGCGACACAGGTGGCCAGAAACATGTGTGTGTTTTACAATTCTCTATAAGTCGACAGGATGGTATCGGCTTATGCAGAATTGCCCTTACCCCCAAAGAGGGAACTACAAGGAGAGTGAAACAAAGAGAAAAGTATAGAAAAGTAGAAAAATGAAAATAGAAAGGTCGCTGAGGTGTCCGGGATTGCGATAATTCATCTGAGGACTCTTTACGGGGACTGTGTGGAAAAAATCCAGGAGATTACGTCTTGCCCCACCATTCGCTAATTTTATAGATTGCAAATAGCTGCTTCTCTATGCGGAAGAACCTTTTGAATTCGGGAATTATAACTTTGATTCTTATGCAGATGAGAAATTACTGATTTTGAGGAGCTTGTGCCTGCGTGATTTTAAATCGCTTTCTTTTAATAATTTGAGGTTTAAAATAAACTTATTTATGTTATTTAATTTGGACATTTTATACTTTTTTTAGACTAATAGACATATTTTAAGTATGGAATTTTGTATTTTATAACACTATATTATGGTTGGTTGATTGATTTGATTAAATGGCACAAAATCATTTTAGGGACATGCTGCGCCAAAAAAATTTTCAAATAAAAACATAGATTTATATTTTAAAATGTTCTATTAAAAGCTTGTCATAAAAACAAGGTGAGCTGGAACAACACAGTTTAATGAAAAGGAATGTGATAATACGTATCGTTAAAACTATTTAATAAAGTCAAAATGCTATAGTTAAATCACAAGCAAAATCTTCACAATTAAAATCTGTAAAAGCTGTAAAGTAATGATTTTTAAAAAACAAAGTATAAAATTTCGTACTAATAATGCATAAAAACCAGGTTATAAACCACATATTCTTAAAAAACAATGTAAAATCACGTAGAATGAAATTCTTCAAAAATTATTTTCTTCGTTTACACTCGAGTCATAACTGTAATAGTCTGATTCAATAGTCTCTTCCACATAGTGAAGCAGCTGTTTGGTTAGTTGGTTGGTTGGTTGTATGGGGTTTTATGGCGCAAAATCCCTTTGGGGACATGCTGCGCCAAAAAGAAGCAAAAAAACATCAGAGACTAATAAAAAGTGAAACAAAAACATTATAGGTAAAAAGTAGATAAATATGATAAAAGGAAAAGAAGAAACGCTATCTGGATGGGGTATCCCATCCAGATGTCATAAAGGTGTAAAGCAAAATCCTGAATTATCTAACCAATGAAAGAAACAAGAGATTATATTTCAAAGTAAAATCCTGCATGTTTTAAAAAGAGAAAGACTGCCCCATGAGGTGTTTCCCAAATGAGGTATGTCAAGGTTGGTGATGATGAATTAAAATAAATTCTATACATGTGACGGAGGCCTGGACAGTCATTTAAAACATGATGAATGGTAAGGTAATTATAATGCAATGTGGACACATGGTGCATCCTCCTGAAGTAAAAGATGTTTATGAGTGATCCTTGAATGTCCAATTCTCAGACGAGCCCGCTTTCCTTGAATAACTCGAAGGCCATGTCATGATTTTGGTTTGATATGGTGCAGTTTATTATTGTATTCTTAATCCCAACTTCCTCGCCAATTATTAAGAATAAAGTGTTTTATAAGTAGTTTAACGTCCGAGAATGGAATTTAATGGTGTAACGGATTAAGAGCACGTTTTGCTGCCTCGTCAGCTTTCTCATTTCCAGGAATACCCATGTGCCCAAATACCCAGCAAAATAAAATTTTATAACCACGCCTTGTAAGTTTATTATAAAAATCCAATATGGCTGAGATATAGGGGTGCTTATTAAATGATTTTACAGCGTCAATAGAACTATTTGAGTCAGTATAAATGCCAAACCCTGAAGGAAGTGTTATGATGATGAGGATGTATAACATGGCTTTCTCTATCGCAATCAACTCGGCCGTAAACACAGAAATCGAAGAGTGAAGCCCATAACTCAAACTGGTATTATCACAGAAATCCCCACAGCTAACTTTATCGCTACACTTTGATCCATCTGTATAAATAACTGTATAGTTATTGCAATTAGAGCGATGTACAACAAATAATTGTTGAAAGACAGTAGGTTCTGAGTTCTTTTTGTCATAGCCTTTAAAAGGATGCAGGGTGGTAATATTATGAATTTAACAGGGAGGGAACTTGCGCAATGGGCATGGGCTCACTTTGATATTGCTCAAATGCCTATTGTTAATAATATTTCCCATTCTGACTCCAAATGATGGTGTGCAAGAGGGTCGATGCTGATAAAACATATTGTCTGTGTTTAAAATATTGGTATGAAGCGGATGATCATGATGCAAAGAATGCCATAATACGATTCTAATGAAAGCTTTTTCCGAATATGATGTAATGCTGGTTCATTACAGTCAACATATAGACTTAAAACTGGGGATGTACGAAATGCACCAGTGCAAACACGAAGTGCACTATGGTGCACAGTGTCAAGTTTTTTTAAGAGCGAAAATGCAGGACGAACCAGGGTCATTCCATGCAAAATGAGCAAATCAGCTGTGGCAGACATGTCAAGGATTTTAATGAAAATCAGTATATGGGGCATTCTGACAATCTTTTGACTTTTGGGGGGAAAAATCTGGCGAAATTAAACTTGCTAAAATAACATTTTAATCTGATAGACGAATGCCTTAATGATTCAAAATAAAGAAAAAATTGTCAGCAGCGAAATTTTTTTTATTTAACTGAGGTTTAGGTTAAACTTCCGAGTTTAATTTTCCTTACCATTTTACCCTTATAACTTTTTATTTTCTTCTAAATTTTTCCTTATAATGAATTTGCATAGTACCCACAGGACATTCAAATAGGAAATAATAAAAATGTAGTACTTTTAATACAGAACTTTTGTATAACAGTGTCTTAAAGGGGTGTTAAAGAAGGGACGGTAAGGTAAAAAAGGGACGAAATGGTAAAAAAAGAGACGGTAAGGATGGAACGGTAAGGAAAATTACCACCTATTTTTTGGAAAATCATGTTAAGACTAAGTGATAGCCACAATGTTCATTGATTTTTCGAAACAATTGTTAACATTGGATTAAATTAATTTTTTTTAAATTTACCTCGAAAAGTGCAGGAATAAACCTCGGGGACGGTAAGACTACCAATAAAGCCAAGGTGCTTGAAATTGATATTTAAATGCTGATTTATGTTCTGCAGTAAATTCCCTGTCGAAGAATTTTAGATATTCTTTCTCTAGCATACTTCTGCATGAGCAAAAACTTGAAAAAAATTCTGTCGCTGCATCTGAAGTGATTTTCTGTATAATTTTAGAAGAGGGATGGTAAAAAATCTAAAACCCAGGGACAGCGTTCAAATAATAATATCAACCCTAAAAATGTGTGCAGATTAATTTTTAGCTACATATTTATATAAAACAATAGTTCCAGTTTCAGAAAAAAATTAAATTGAATTATTTTTATTGAAGCAATTTTATCCAGACAGCTCCAAACTTCAAAATCAGCATCAGGGACACGGGACGGTAGATGAGTTTTCCATGTGTTTGGACCTCCAACATCGTCCAAAACTTATTTATCTCGTTAATATTGTTGTGCAAACATGCAATGGGATGTTCCCAAGTATATGAAATAATAAAAAAACACAAAAAAGTGCATTAAATAAAAAAATATTATTCAGGGACATGAAAGTTAAAAGATTGTGAGAATGCCCCATATAAGTAGATCATATCTGTTTATGAGTAAATATAAAATAATAGATTTCAGGATTGTTTATTTAAGTATTAAAATTTACATTAAAAGTGGATGCAAAATCGAGGTTTTGTCTAAATGCTTAAAATTTCAATTTTGATTATTAGATTTAGCAATGGAAAGACTATATTAAAAAATTATTTATTATTAGGAATGAATAATAAGTAACAGATTGGCTTAAGTTAGTAATTGTATTTTTATTCCGTAATGAGAAAAAAATTATTTTTCAAAAATTTTGAGGGGAAAATGCAATGTCTCTAATGCTTGTTTAAGCATGAAGGACAGCTCCAACGAGTTTAAATTTTTTTGACGTTATAGCTAAAAGCATATATTTTAAATATCGAAAATTTCATTCTCGCCTTTTTATTCCTTAATTAGAAAAAAAATATATAGTAAAAAATGTTGAGGGTAAAATGCAATACTTCTATCACTTCTTTGAAAGTGAAGGGAAGCTTTTTAAATCTTTTAAATTATTTGACATTTTAGATAAAAGTATATATTTTAAGTATAATAACTTTTATTCTTGCCTTCAGTTTATTTTTACCTCAATAATATATTTAATTAAAGTAGAAAAAAATGATTCAGTTTGGACAAAAAATTACACATTAATCCTAAATCCAGATACAACAAATATATGGCAGCACCTCATTTTTTTCATCTTGAAATCGTGCAATATTTTAAGAAACGAGCGCAGATTCAAAGCTGGTGGAATGTATCAGATATTACCTTTTTGAACCCAGTTTTGCTATGTTAGGAATCAAAAGACAATCTAGAATTTTCTTGAGCATATCCTGGACTTATTGTTCTTTATGTCTTTGCAATATTGTTAATGTCAGACCTTTCCTTTATTTGTATTTTTACTCATACTTAAGAGGAAAAATTATGATTTTGTAAATTTTTTTTTAAGTTTCTAAGTTTTTTTTTTTTTTTTTGAAGATGAAGGAAATAAATCGCAACTTTCAAACTTGGGGAATTTTATCTTTATATGTAATACTACATCAGACATCAATTTCACAGATGTTTTTGAATTCCTTTGATTTTTATAACGTTTCTAATTTTCTCAAAATTCACAAATTTTCAATTTTTACAACCAATTAAAGATTAATCATGGTGTCGCCAGATTATTATTACTCAATAAATAGGAAGATAATTTTTCAGAGGTTACAATATTGCAAGAAAAAATTCATTTCTGTTAAATAGTTTTTACGATACAGAACTTCAAACTTGTAATTTTGGACGATTGCACACATGTCATTCTTTATCACAAATTTTTTAAATGTCCAAAACTGCTAAAATAATTAATTTTTGTGAAGATATTTTGCATAGCTCTATTTTAATATGAATTGAACCTGCGTATAAAATTTTATTAAAATCGGTTACTATATGGCCACGACTTTTTTTACATGTTTGCTCATTTTACGTCGAATGACCCACCATAGACCTGGCAGGCAAAGTCAATTTTAGTGTGGATTATAGAGCGATAAAGCAGAGAACCACGGTCTGCTCCCCAGGATGTGTTCGAAAGCACCTTAAATAAATTAAGGGATTGCTCGCATTTTTTTCTGTAATTGTAAAATATGTGGTGTGAAAGTCAGTTTCTTGTCAAAATATAGGCCCAAAAACCGAACGCAGTCAACAACAGAAATTTGATGTGATTAATAAAAATTTCTGGATCTGGATGCAGATCCCTACGTCTACAGAAATTCACACAAGAAGTTTTGTCTTGGGAAATAATAAAACCATTTTTATTTGTCCATTGAATAATACGTTTGATAGCTATCTGTACTTGTCTTTCAATAAAGCGCATATCTTGTCCTTTACATAAAATTTAAAAATCGCCAACATACAGAGTTCCGTGCACACAGGGGGGCAACTGGTCAAGGATGCCATTTATCTTCATAGCAAAGACGGTGACATTCAGAACACTACCCTGAGGTACACCCTCTTCTTGCACATAGAAACTGGTCAAGATCCTCCCAACTCGGACTTGAAAAAGTCAAATGCCAAGGAAGTTCTTAATAAAAATCGGGAGGTTCCCACGAAAAAAGGAGGTTCCACGTTAAACAGATCGCGAAGGATACCTCCAAGTCTTGTCATATGCTTCCATCATGTCAAAACACACTGCAACCAAATGGTTGCGCTTTAAAAAAGCAGTCTGTATATGCGATTCTAAAAGAATGAGGTTATCAGTAGTGGACCTACCACGCCGAAATCCGCTTTGGAAGGCAGCAAGGCAATTATTTGATTCTAAAGTATGCACCAGGCGGCAATTAATCATTTTTTCTAAAAGTTTTCAAAGACTAATAGAGAGTGCGATTGGCCTGTAATTATTTGGGTCGCTGGAATCCTTTCTTGGTTTAGGAAAAAGAATAACAATGGCATTACACCAGGCTTTTGGAAAATTTTGTTATATCCATACCCTATTGTAGTATGCAAGAAGGTTAATAAGAGAGGTTGTGCAGAGATATTTCAGCATGGTGTAAGTGATGCCATTGTGACCAAGAGAAGATAAATGACTTTTTTGTAAACATTAAAAGTTCAGAAGTAGTAAAAGGGAGATTATAATCATAAGAGTGGCAAGAGTTAAAACTGATGCTGGTAGTTTCCATTTGTCTTTTGTATGATAAAAAGGGTTCCGAGTAAGAGTCAGAGTTAGAATTGGATGCGAGGGTATTAGCTATTGTCTCAGCTATATTTTTGGGAGATGTTACTGTTTGGCCATTGTGTTATAATATTGAGATATCATTTTCACAATACAAACCCATACAATTTTTCACTTTTTTCCAAATAATTTTACTTGAGGTGTTAATGTTTATGTTGGAGGTGTATTGCAACCAGGATTCACGTTGGATTTTACGCCGCACTCTTCTAGCACCAGCCTTTGCTTTTTTGCATGCAATATAATTAGCATTATTGGGATACCTCCGGAAGATGCCCCAAGCCTTCTGCTAATTTTTTTTTTGCCTTTTTGCATTCATCATTCCACCATGGTTTTCTGTGTCGCGGTGTAGAAAGTGATTTAGGAATGCTAATATCTGCAGCATTAATAATACATAGGTGATATTATCAAGCGTATCGTCAATATCATCTTCTATCATATCGCTTGTAATTTTAGCAAGGTCTGTAAAAGTTGGCCAATTGGCTCTATCATAGATATAGCGTTTAAAATAATTATTAGAATCCCTGTCAAGAATAATCTGTGAAATAAATGTGGGAAAATGGTCACTACCGGGCAGATCATTTGAGACCCAGAAGTTCCAGAATGGATAAACAGATGGGGAGCAGATTGTAAGGTCTATTGCATGAAAACTGCGAGTTGGCTCTTGAAAATGTGTATGATCACCATTTTTGAGCAGGCATAAGCCGTTGTCAGGAATCATTTTCTCAATTACATCACCACCTTGATTAGAGTCATTATTACCCCACAGTTGACTGTGTGCATTGAAGTCTCCAACAAGGATGTAAGGAGGGGGAGTTGGAGAAGGAGATTATCAAGATTTGCAGACTGTATAGGTTGATTTGGAGGCAAATAAACAATACAGATAGTAAGTAGTATATTTATATGTACATGGACTGCAATAGCTTGAAGATTTGTATTTAAGTTGATATGATTATGGGGTAAACTGTGAGAGACAAAAAGAGCCACTACTCCACCGGTGGCCCTTTCATTACCTGTAAAATCTTTTCTATAGTTTGTATAGCTGCGTAATTTCGTTTTGTTACTGAGTTTTAAATGGGTTTCCTGCAGAGCTAAACATACAGGTTGACGGTCGGATAGAATATTACGGATTTCGTCATGTTTATTATGATATCCACGGTAGTTCCACGAGATAATATTAGTCATGATTTTTTTTTAGATAAATTTATTTGCGTCAATTTATTCGGAGATAGTAGACATACTATCTCCATCGTTAAATTCATCTTCCGATTCCGGGTGAAGAGCTACAACATCTTCCTCCGCCCTTTTATCATTCTGTTTTGGATGGGTTTCATGTTTGGATGTTTTATTCTTTTTCTTTCTGGCTGTATTTTCAGATGACACAGTGGATTTAATTGATGGTAAGTTATGTTTTCTGCATCAGACCTACGGTTTGGTTTTAAAGGTACTATTTTGGTTGTATTTTGATTTAGTTGTATATCTTTTATGGAGTGGAAGTTTAGAAATAAAAGATTGTGATGATTTTGAAGAGGCATTTTGTGATGATTTAGAAGGAACAGATTTCGGTGACTTAGGAGGAACAGATTTAGGTGATTTAGGAGGAAGAGATTGCGTTGAACTATTTGTCTTGCCAGAATTATTAGACATGTTGTAATCTTTTTGATTAGATTGGTTGGTTGGTTGATTGAATTTTAATGGCAATAACTCCAATTAAGGACATGCTGCGCCAAGACATAGTTGAAAAACAAACACAGAAATATATTTTAAAAAGTTAAAAAATGGTCATAACCATATCATAAGAAAAACAAAAAAGAATGAAAAACAGTGGTGATATGACATGAGTTAAAACCACATATTAAAAGAGTCAAATTATGTTAGTTAAGAATACAAGTAAAAACTGTAAAAGTAGTAAGGTAAATATAATGAAAAGAATGCAATATGATGCTAAATTTAAAACAAGTTGATGAAACAAAGAAAGTATTAACAGTTAAAATCCGTATGGTCTATAAAAAAATAAGTCAATAAAACGAAGTAGAAAATGTCCAAATACAAGATAAAATAAAAAATAATTAAAACACAGATTATTAAAAACCGTAAATACAATTAGGCACATATTCTTCGAACACAGTATTTTTCTCATCTACATCCGAGTCATTACTGTATGACTCGGATTCCATAGTCTCTTCCACGTAGTGCTGCAATTGTTTGCGGTCCTTCACATTGGTGATACATGAGCTCAGAGATGATTTTTTTCTTTCTTTTTTTCACAGTCTTTCTCTGTGAAGAAGCTGTAGTTGATGATTTCCTTCTCTCTGTCTGTGTACAAGATTTTTGTTTTACTTTCAAAATTCTAGGGGAATTAGGTTTCTGTAACGGTATAGGAGATGCAGCAGCCTTAGTTTCAGTCTGATGTTCGGATGACTTTTTGGATCCAACTGGGGATTTCTGTGACTGAGTAAGTTGGTATTCTATTACAACTGGTTCTGAGGATGGTAGCAAACGTTCTAATTTTGGGGTAGCATAGAATTTACTACCACAACAGACATTACGGGTTTCTCTATTTAAAGTGCTGGTTGATTGTGTAATAGCTGAATTAATTGGCGGAAAAGAAGAGTCTGTCTGATTGCTTATGTGCCTTATGGATTTTGATTGTTGTCTGAGTAACTAGAGTATGAAATCCCGACAGACGGGGTTCAAGACTCAACAAGTTTACGAGCTTCAGGATAGGAAATTTTTTTGGTTATTTTAATAGCAAGTATTTCTTTTTCACGAATTCAGTTTGGACAAGAACGGGAGTATGCTGGATGATCACCCTTACAGTTTAAGCAGCGTACAGATTTTTCACAGGATTTACCATCGTGGCCGACTTCTGCACAACGAGGGAAGGTAGCAGAAACACGACAAGTACAGATGAGTGACAAATAATACGAACACCTATGACACCAATGGTTTACGAATATCAACTCTTCCATAAATGTTCAAGGCATGAAGTTCCCTTTGGACAGTTCTTGCTGAAATGTGATTCTGGAGATAAATATCTATCTTTGTAGTTGTCTGGGATAAAGATTGCCTGCGTTTTCGGACCGTTATGCGGGTCAACTCTCTTTTATCCCTCTCAGAAAGCTTTCTCTTCGTCCACTGTTGTACTTCGCAGACGACACTTTACCGCATTTCGTGTACGCTGTCATAACGGCTGACACAGTACTCCTTGCACCTTCCAAATAATTGGCTGTTTCCGTCACGGAGAAACCAGCGCACCGCATTCCAACTATCATACCTTTTTCGAACTCTGACAGGTCAGTCATTATTGAGTTTTCCAGAGCGTATGGTAAGCGCATGCAACACCTATGACTGATGTTGAGCGACTGATACATTTCCTTTTTATAACCACTAGATGGCAGAATTGAGTGCAAAGTGGCATGTGCATTCTGCTCCTTTTAAATGGACCATGCATTTTTCATGGGTGTTCGTATTATTTTGTCACCCATCTGTAGTATTGGTATGCCATATCGTTGACACTTGAAACAGCGGAGAGGATTTGGGATATAAGGCCGGACAGGACAGCTTAGGTAGGCAGCTTTAATTCTAATAGGTAGAGTAGGACTATTGAAAGTCAGAATGATGTGCTTTGTGGGAAGCACTTTCTCATTCCGACGAATTGATATACGGCGCACGTCTATAACATTTTCATCTTTAAAATTTTCTAAACGTTCTTCTATTGTAGACAGTAAAAGGTCAGGTTCGGATATTACACCACGACAAGTATTTAGAGTTTGATGTGCCTTAACAGAAACAGAGAAAGATCCTATTGTATTACAGCTAGAAAGAAGTTGAGATTGCTGGCTGAAGGGACCTCAACCAGCACATCTTCAGAATGTAGTTTTTTAAATGAACAGTTGTCACCAAATACAGAATGAAATGTTTTTGCAATAAGAAAAGGTGAAGTTCTCTTAAAAGAATTATCAGAGAGACTGTCAGTACATTTAATAATAAAAAATCTATTGAATGAAATATTCTGTACATTTTGTTGCTCTCCACATGGGAGAGATTTAGAAGGAAATTAAGTTTTTCAATCCATATTAGAAAAAAATAATAATTCAGACCCCGGCCGCACCACCCATTACCGAGTCCAACAAGGGGATGCACACTCGTGCACCAATGCTAACCAGGGCCCATACGGTCACAAGACACTCGTATGCCAGTCTCCGCCCTTAACGAGATGGCTAGTAAATGCTTGCTCACTTGATCCCCAGCCAGTGACAAGTCAGCTGACCAGCCGATTGATGCATACGGGACCAGTATGCACCTCCCATCTTCCTGAAGCAGAGGTCAAAGCACTGTGCTGCTTTCCCTCAACTGCCAGGATCCCCTTTCCGACACTTTGGCGACACGGGTCGCCCCGCACGGCAAACACGTGGGTGGTTTACAATTCTCCGTGAGTCGATATAGACAGGATGATATCGGTTCATGCAGAATTGCCCTCACTTCCGAAGAGGAAACCACATTGAGAGTGAAACAAAGAAGAAAGAAAGACAAGAGAAATAAGAGACAAAGGAAAAAAGAAAGGTCGCTCAGGTGCCCGGGATTGCAAAGCCCGTGAATACCTAAAGAAGGTATCCCCCTGGGGGACTTTTGATTAGGTTGGCTATTAGTTTTAGTGGGGAATTCGGTTTGAGTTGCAATAGTTTGATAAGTTTTATGGACGGTTTTAGATAAGGCAGTAGCATACGACACACCAACTTTGGGCGTCCTAGATGCAACTGTTTTTCTTGCTTCAGGATAAGATATGTTATCTTTTGTGCGTATGGTCTGTATCTCTTTTTCCTTTTTGTACTGTTCACACGATTTAGCTTAAGATGGATGATCTTTTTTGCAGTTGACACAACAAGGTGGAGCATTGCATTGCGCACTTTCGTGGCCAACTGCACTGCACCGACCACAGGTGGCCTTATTTCGGTATTTGGTTTTTGAGTCCCCAAAACGTTGACATTTAAAACAACGCAGTGGTTTTGGTATGTACGGTCTAACGGAACATGACAGATATCCAGCTTTTATATATTTGGGTAAATTGGGTGTGTTAAATGTAAGTATAATGTGTTTGGTAGGTATCTGCATTTGAGTAGAAGGTGTTTGTTCGTCCCGACTGTAGATTTGTATTCTTATCGCTTCAATGACGTTTTCGTCTTTTAAATAGCCTACTATTTCGTCTTCAGTAACATGCAAGAGATCAGACTCTGAGATCGCCCCAGAAGATGTGTTTAAGATTCTATGTGGCAATATGGTGACTGCAATGTTTTAAAAGTGAATACATTTTTTTCAATTCGCTGCATGTGTGTTATTGCTTATTTCGATTAAAAGTTTACCTGTCCGGAGTTTTTTTATTGTTTTTGGTTCACTAACCAATCCAAGGATAGAGTTATTTATAAAAAAAGGCGATGTTTTGTCAAAACTTCTATCTTGGCGTTTCACTACAAAAAATCTTTCTTCATCTTTACTTGTATTAGAGTTGGCGTTTTTACATTCCGCATTTAAGTAAATTCCTCAACTCTCTCATCTCATGATTGTTTTTTGCTCTGAGTAACAGTTACTTCTGAGTCAGAAGTAGTTTTTGAGCCAGAGCTCAATGCATCATTCCTCTCTTATTCGATTGTGGGCCTACACATCACATGTTTTATTTCCTAATGTTACAACCATAGTGAGAGAAAAAAATAGAAAAACGCCAGGCATCGGGCCTGGTCACCGACCCTTCTTCTTTAAACTTTCGACCCCTACATTAGGCGCAGGTCTCAAAAGGGTGAAAACTATTCCCAACAAACTTCCACGGTTTTCGAACGTTGGATTAAACTCGATAGCATTTCCTAATATCTAGTTTTTTCACATTGGAACCAGGTAGTCAGTAGGTAAGCCTTTACAGCTCTGTCCCACCTACAACCCCTTACGCCGAAAGGCACCAGTCTCCCGGTGTTGGCCCTAACCGCTGCCATACAGTATGGCGTCCTCCGATCACGGAACCCGAATTCGGAAATGCCCTGCACTCTGGGGCTCGAGATCAGCCTAAAAAGGTAGAACTGAGGCGATGAGACTAAAAAACCTCAACACCCAGAGTGACTCACGTTAAAATAAAAAAATTCACTATTGTACATACGAAAAAGTAATGTGAGAGAGAACTTAGAAACAAGGTGTATTTTTTGTCTTTTTAATGCTTTTTAATTTTTTTTCCTTTTTCTTCTTTTTAACCACTTCACCGGCGACAGGTATGGGGAAACAGTGCTTTTACCCCCATCTCGGGCAAACAGTGAAGTGGTTTAACAAAAGAACGAAAACAATGTTAGTAGAACAAAGAACAATTTGAACGAAAAAGTTAGTAAAAAATCAAACATGAACAAGAACAAAGAGGGATAATAAACTGAAAAGAGACGATTGAAAAGTGTGAAACAAAGAAAAAAGGATAGAGAACCAAAAAGAGAGGAAGACAGGAATGGAGAAAGATAGCTCGGGAATCCGGTGTCGCAAAACCCGTAAATACCTAAAGAAGGTATTGCCTGAGGGGGGCAGCTGTTTGGAATCCTGCATATTAGCCAGTGCTGGGCTAAGACATGATTTATTGTTCTTTTTCTTCGCAGTTTTCCACTGTGAAGATGCTTGAGTTCAAGATCGCCTTCTGTGCACAAGATTTTTTGTTTGGATTGAAAAACATCAGGCTTCTGCATATTGCTTACAGATGAAACAGAAGTCTTTACAGCGTCATTTTTGGATTGAACTGAAGATTTTTGCGTTCGCCTTCGACTAAGAAGGTATTCTATTTTCACAGGTTCTGATGATGGTGGTCAAAGTTCTATTTTTGAAATAAGTCTTGTATTAGTGGTAGAGTGCACATTGTGGGGTTTTTCTTTATAGTATTGGATGTTAATGTGATAGGTGAATTATTTGGTGGAAAAGAGAATTCACTTTGTACCTTATTTATGTACCTTACGGATTTTGAGTGTTGCTTGAGTTCTTGAGTAAACTACAGTAAGAAACCCCGACAGATGGAGTTCTGGATTCAACAAGTTTGTGATAATCAGGGTAAAAAGCTTTTGAGTAATTTTAACAGCAAATATTTATTTTTCAAGGAATCAGTTTGGACAAGAGCGAGTGTATACTGCAGTCACCTTTACAGTTTGCGGGGTGTTCCGCCTTTTTGCAAAGTTTACTGTCATGGCCGAGTACTGCAAAACTTGCACAGGTAGCGGAACCACGACAGGTTGTCATACTATGCCATAATGCTGACACTTAAAACAACAGAAGGGGTTAGGAGTATAAGGCCGGACGGGAAAGCTCAAGTAAGCAGATTTAATTCTAGTTGGTAAAATAGGTCTATTGAAAGTCAAATAATATCCTTCATAGAAAATATTCCGACAGATAGTAATGTGGTGTGCATTTATGACATTTTGATCTTTTAAATTTTGTAGAAGTTCTTCCTTTGTAGAGAATAAAAATTTTGGTCTTGATACTACACCACGGCTTGTATTTAGAGTTTAATGTATCCGAACAGAAACAGAAAAAGGACCTATTTTTATGCAATTTGAGAGAAATCGTGACTGGCTGAATGACGAAACCTCAACCACCAAATCACCAGGCTGTATCTATTGAGCGAATAATTATCTCTAAACACAGACTGGAATGTTTCTGTAATGAGAAATTGCTACATTTTCTTAAACGACTATCAGTGCGTTTATTTACAAAGAAGCGAGTAAATGATTTTAACTTTACAATTTGTTGCACTTCACATGGAAACAAAATTGAAAGTGAAATATTTCCATGCATAGTAGAAAGTAAATCCAATTCAGAGCTCGGTCACACTGCTCACTACCAAGCCCAACAAGGGAATGCACATTCGTGCACCGGTGCTAAACGGGGCCCACATTTTCACATGACACCCTATGTCTGTCTCCGCTCTGAACGAGATGTCTAGTAACTGACCGCTCACTTGATCCACTGACCAGCCGATTGATGCATACGAGATCAATATGCTTTTCCAGTCTACCTGAATCAGAGGCCAAAGCATTGTGTTGGTTTCCCTCAACTGCCCGGACCACCTTCTCAAGGAACGCGGGACGCCGCGCACCGCACAGCAAACACGTGGGTTGTTTACAATTCTCCGTAAGTCGATATAGACAGGTTGATGTCTATTTATGTAGGATTGTCCTAACCTCCGAAAAAGAAACCATAATGAGAAGGAAACAAAGAGGAAAGAATAGACAAGAGAAGGGAGAGGAAACGGAAAAGAGAAAAATGGCTCAGGCTTACTCCCTTCGCATTTGAAAAACAGCCTTAAAATATTGTGAAATTTGTCAGTCCTAAAGTTACTCCCTTCAGATTTGAGAACAGCCTTAAAATATTGTGAAATTTGTCAATCTGCTGGGGAAAAAATCATGAAAATGAACAGTCAATCGTGGGGGGAAAAAAATAAGATTCTTCAGTCGGTTTCAGAAAGTTAATGTGATTCGTTGTTGACCGATTTCTTACAAAAAATCTTAAAATTAGTCGCATTAACTGACAACTGAATATTAACTTTGAATAATAATTAATGGAAAAAAAAGTAAAAAGAATGCATAACATTAAATTAGGGGAATGACGAAATTCAATCTGTTACAGGAAAACACTGCAAAATTGTATTGTTATAAAAATATATCCTACATAAAGGACACATTTGTACCTTGTAAAGAAAAGAAAAAAAAAACAATATTTGGAACTGGCCTGTTTAATGTCCCCATTTCTCAACAGAATTTTTTTATATTTTCCCACGACTGATTGAAATTTGTCAATTGTCCTCCCAAGCAACAGACAAATGTCACGGTTTCTTTCTCCCGTAATCAAATGATGAATTTTGCTATTTTTTAACCCGGGAGAACTCGCTAGTGAGAATGCCCAATTGCTTTTCTTTTACTTTACATTCATATAATATCAACTTTTTTTGGTTGGCTTAGTACTTTTATTCACAAAATAGGTAAAATAATTGAAAAACATTTTGAAATTTTAATTAAAATGAAAAATGATTTAAATAAGAGTCTTAAAAAGTACGACTGTGAGAGAAAATCTCATGCAGCGAGTTCTCCCGGGTTAAACATGTAAATTTCATTATTAGGTATTTGCGAAGCCCGTGAATACTAAGAGAATGTATACCCCTGATGGAACCTCATATTATTACTTCCTTAAATGGTTTTAACTATATCCTTCATCACATTGTTTCCTTTTCGTTTCAATTGATTCTCATAGCAACGTTTTAAGTTAATTTGAGAAAATATTTTGTTGTTTGTTTTAAATCTCTTTTTGGAGCAACATGTCCCTAAAGAGTTTTGTGTCCTTAAACTCCATACTAGCACCCAATAAACCTTAAATTGAGAAAATCTCAGATAAAAATTCGAAAATAATGAGATGCTTATGCACATGAGACTTTTTTCTTCTTCATGTCGCTCAAAATCTACGGAAATGATTGAACAAATAATTTTATGAGAAATACTTCAAAACGTTTTTGCTTATTGAGCCTTGCATACAGCGTTAGGTGCCAAGTACATGCCTTAGGTGGCAAGTTTCCACTAATCTTCGTAATATGTGGGCTAATTTGACCCAGGTTTACTGCGTTTCGAACCAGTTTTTTTTACACCATTTCTACCACGATTTTGTGTATACCTATTTCTACCAAAAGGTGTCTTTTGATGTGAATAATTGCCAAAACTGTTGGAATTTCCAATTATTAGTTAAATATAGAAGATAATTTAAGAAATATATTTATTATTGCATTCATACGTATTTAATAGAAATTATTTAATCAGATTATAAGTTTTAGCATAATTCAACAATCTACAAAACATAAATATTCATAAATGTAAGCAAACATGTTTTATGTCATCAGGAACAACAATTAAAAAATATTATTTAGGGGAGACCGGGGCAAGATGACGAATGTCTTAATTTTTCCGTTTTCCAAGAGGTGGCAGCATCAACCGGACACTACTGGCTCTCCTATCGGCCGTTCGTTAAACGATAGTATAGAGGCGCTGAAATCGCCCTTTTTCTGTTAGTTGTGCAGCTTTGATTGTTTACCGCTGCCACATTATAGCTTTTATGCACGTGTAAATAAGTTCTACTACAAATACAGGTAAGATATATCGTTTCTCTTTAATATTTATGAGTAGTTTAATTTAAATACTACCTATTACCATGAATAAATATTAATTAATCGCCTTCCTTCATGGCAAGGAAAACGAATATTTTTAAACAGACAATCCGGGGCAAGATGACGACCCTCCAGAAGAACCAAAACATATAGCAAATGTTGATTCCAATGCACCAAAGAAGCCTGTCAGTGTTTTTGATTTCAAACCATTGCCTAAAGCAACACAATGTGAGAAAAAAAAGAAAAAGCAAAACACCGAGCTCAAGCAGTCTTACAAGCACACTCATGAAAGAAATGCTAGAACAAAGGGAAGAACAGGAACGTTTAAAAACAACGAAAAGAAGCTCGTGAAATTAAAAAGGGAGTAAAAAAACTCAAACTAAATTCCTGTAGGCGTAAGTCTACACTGTAAAATATTTGCAGCAGAGTAGCAGGCCTATCGACCGTTTATATAAAAAAAAAAACGGGTACATAACAATAAATTAACTGTATTCTGAGTATAATATGGACAATAATATGGTCAGAATACAGTTAAATTACGGTTATATAACCGTTTTCTATAAAAACAGTCGACAGACCTGTTACTATGCTGCAAATTTTTTACAGTGTATTAAATCCAGGCCAAACAGTCCAGTTGCATCAACTTCAAAGGATGGTGTTTTCAGATGCCCTGCTTGTGACGCACCAACAGAAGAATGGATCCAGTGCTGTAAACGCCAAGAGTGGTGGCATGAGGAATGTTTCAATTATGAAAAGGGCATTTTTATTTGTGACTATTGTTAAATGCACAACTAAACACTTCAACGTTACGTTACAATGCATTATGCTTAGTTTGATACTTTGTAAGATGTAAAAACACAGTTATCATTTGTTAAACCATGTAACATATTCAAAAGATAAAATATGTTCAACCTTTTTCAGTGTTGTCATCTTGCCCCACTACTGGGGCAAGACGACGATTTGTTAATGTTATGAAAAAATAAAATTATCCTTTATTTTATTTTTATTTGAAAAATTAAATGGTAATATATTTAATACTACAAAGGAATATTATAACAGTTCATGTACAATTAATTTTACTATATTTAAAAATAAATTAATAAACAACAAAAATTGTTAACATAGTCCTCTTGCCCCTGTCTCCCCTACTTCATTTTTATAATTTTTATTTGAAAATCAAACATTTCAATATTATTAACTTATCAATCTTTCAGTATAAAAATTCATCATAAAATTTCTCATATATAAAAATTCAACCTTTGTAACAAAAACAACAACAACAACAATAATCATAAAAACAGCAAAGTAAAAAATTATTTCCTTATTAAATATCACAATTTTTACACGAATTAAAACAAAATTCATATGTATTGAACTCACTAGTAGAATTAGAGAACAAAGCGCGTTATTCATTTTTTTAGAACTAGTCACTGCAATGATCTATGCTAAAATGCATCATGGAGGGAAACAAGCTAATATCAAAGTTATGCAGTAACTCTGCTATTTTACTTTACAACTGAAATCTGTATTCTATAATATGATTTTAATTGATATGATGCTGTAAATGTTGATATTTATATGTAAAATTGTTTAAATTAGAAATTATGAAATCGTTAGAAATTACAAATTATGAAATCCTTAAGGTGTCAAAAGACATCTCATGGTAGAAATAGGTATACCTTATTCATATTTTTAGATCCAGGATAGGCTGGAGGAAAATGATACCGCTGAATTAATCTAACAACTATTGTACGAAAAGTCAAAAAATTAATTGTGGAGTATGATTAAACTTAGAGAATAATTTTAAGTTAAAATCCTTAAGGTATCTTTTGACACCTCTTGGTAGAAATAGTGTTAACCCGGGAGAACTCGCTGCATGAGATTTTCTCTCACAGTCGTACTTTTTTAAGACTCTTATTTAAATCATTTTTCATTTTAATTAAAATTTCAAAATGTTTTTCAATTATTTTACCTATTTTGTGAATAAAAGTACTAAGCCAACCAAAAAAAGTTGATATTATATGAATGTAAAGTAAAAGAAAAGCAATTGGGCATTCTCACTAGCGAGTTCTCCCGGGTTAAGAAATAAAATTAAATAAATTCCACTTAGAATCCTGAAATTAAATAAATAACGATTCATCAAATAAATTTTCTTGTTCTAAACATTGTTAACCTGGTCAAATTAATCTACATATTACGGAGTATTAGATGGAGGTAGGCAGCTATGCGAAAAGCATAATGTTTTAGTATAAAAATCAAATCACTTTCAAATGACTGTGGGTCTCCCCTCCTTTATACCCACCCCCGAAACAAATATGGGTTCCTACTGTATTAGGCCATAATCAGACCCTGTATGCAGATCGGTACGGTATCAGGTCTCTTCTCTAAATAACGATCAAAATTGTGAGGCTTCTTATATCTTTCGGGGCGACAGGGGCTTCGGTCTGCCTATAAACTCGTATTGGTTAGGAGTTAAGATCAAGTATTCCTGTCTAATAATGATAATAATACAAAAAAGAAAGAAATCGATGCCGACAAAAAAGCATGTTTTAGGGGAAAAAATTTAGTACTGAGATTATTGGAAAGTTAAAATGATCGGGTAAAACCATTTAAAATTTTATGTAGATTCTGCGATAAGTTCTTGGGTAACTATAGCAGCACGAAAATAATAAAATTTTTCTAAAATATAAAATATTTCTTTAAAAGTGCATTGGATTTTGAGTCTTCAGAATCGTCATAAAGCAAATATTTCGGCTTGTGAAGCACGTTCCTAGAAAATTTTGCATCTGTGGATGATTAATCTATAGAGTAGGTGGGGGTAAAGATACGCACTTTCCATACATTTTGATTTTTAACGCACACATTGGTCTAAACTTATGTAATGAGGGATTAAAACCTTAGACTAGAACCTTAGGCAAGTGCCACCATCAACTGACATTCTGTCAAATTATAATAATGTGAAAAATTGCAATTATTAAAACACATTGCTCTGCGTATCTTTTCCCCATCGTTTGGGGTAAAAGTACGCAGTGGTGGGGCAAAGATACGCAGTGCGTATTTTTGCCCCATTACTGTGGGTTTTTGCCCCATTTCCAATAAAACGAATGAGTCATGCAAAAGCATTAGTACATTTCACTAATATTTATGGTTAAACTGAAAATTGTAAGTTAAACCATGAAAAAAAAAAGAAAAAAACAGCGGTCTGTGAGATCGCAAAGAGCAGTTAACCTCTAACTACTGTGACAAAAATTGTTACATAAATACAGTGAGCGGTCCCAAAGACCCCTTGATCGTAGAATGAATAAAGGGTTGACTTACTCATAAGGTACTGTTTTTGCGCTAAACTTTATGTAAAGGCCTATTATAAGAAAAATTCTCCTCATTTAGAAGTCTTTAGCGATGCTACTAAGTTTCCAAACGAATCAAAATTGAACTAACATCAATAGTTAAATTGAAAATTACAAGAACTATGAAAACTGAATGTATCAGCAGTCTGTGAGACCGTTAACCCATTACTCGCTGGTATTGCGTTCACGCAACAGTCAAAATAAATGCAAATATTTCAATTAATTGCATACCCACCACTATTTTTTCAACTACAAAATTGGCCTTACTTAAAGACACAAAATTTTAAGATCAAATAAAGCGAAAATTACCTTTCAAAGTTTATGGTGGCAAACGACGTTCAGCTAAAAAGTTGAAAAATTCAACCTTATAGTTTTGGCGGTTAATGGGTTATCAGGAATTAACGGAAGCAGGACGTTTCGGTCCCGCCATTTCGGTCCCGCCGTTTCGGTCCCGAGACATTTCGGTCCTGAGACATTTCGGTCCCGAGACATTTCGGTCCCTGGCCATTTCGGTCCTGAGACATTTCGGTCCCGAGACATTTCGGTCCCGAGACATTTCGGTCCCTGGCCATTTCGGTTCCGAGACATTTCGGTCCCTGGTCATTTCGGTCCCTGGCCATTTCGGTCCTTGGTCATTTCGGTCCTTGGCCATTTCGATGCTCACCACCTTATAACTCGGATTCTAATTGTCGTGGGCCCGCCAAACGCTGTAATTTCAACATTATTTGGGCCCTTTAAAAAAAATTTTATCACCCCCCCTCCCACTTCTTCTCAAATTTTATCTAAAGTTGAATATAACAGTCCGATAAATTTAAACTTTTATAACTCGTGATTATGAAATCACAGCAAGCTGAAAATTTGTTTGATTGAACAATGTGATATAATTTTACAGGGGACATTGTCTTTATTTTTACTATTATTATTTAACCGAATGGATTTTTTAAGTTTTATTATTTATTATTATCATTAGGTATTTTATGTATATTATAAACTGCTATAAATGTTTGTTTTTTTTTTGTTTGTTTTTTTTTTTTTTTGGTTGTTTTCATACATTTTTTGAACGTTCAAATTATCATTAATTAAATAATTAAACTGTGCTTAGTGTTTTTCTTCTTCTAATTAGATTAATCATAAATGTCTTGAATAATGCAATTAGACACTTATAAGCTATTATAGGGAAGTATTTCCTCAAATCATCCCTCTACACCCTCTCCTTTAATAATTTAGAAATGAGAGATATTTATTGAAGCACAAATTTAATTTTTCTTATTATTTTTATAATACAAAGTTGCATCTTATAAATTTGTTTTCATAAGTTACTTTACCATTATAAACATTGGGAAAACAATAGTGATTTGGTAACTAGGCGTGCTATGAAAAATATTTTGTTTTCAGAAAACTCCACCCACCACTTCAATTTTTTTCTTTTTTTAAAAATAATTATTGCTTGCAAATTTTCAAGTCTTCTCACCCTTTAAAGACGATTTTTGTGACCTAATTTTATCGAATTCTATTTCTTTGTAATAAGATTATTATTTTTAATTTTATGTAATAATGTAACTATTATTTTAATTAATCTTATTTGAAAATTTTAACTGACAAAACTAAGCTTTTTTGTATTTGCCGTTTATTTATTTATTTTTTATATTACCTTTTCCCTCCCACTTTCCCAGAAAGAAAAATAATTTTTTATTTTAGTTTTATTCTTAATTATATTAATAGTT
Source organism: Maratus speciosus (assembly GCA_963932465.1). Classification (NCBI taxonomy): domain Eukaryota; kingdom Metazoa; phylum Arthropoda; class Arachnida; order Araneae; family Salticidae; genus Maratus; species Maratus speciosus. Next base: position 317,430,671 of record OZ010796.1, read on the forward strand.
TTACATTTTAGTAACTTTAAATATACAAATAAACAGGTAAAGAATAAATTTCAGTTTATAACTACTATAAAATATAATGATAAAATGAATATAAAATATATTATGTATTTAGTTTATTTTGAAGTAAAAATTTTTAAGTATAATAATAATGTTATTAATTTAATAAATTAAGGATACATTAAATTAAAAAATATATCTTTAATAAAATATTAATTTAATTTTTTTTACTAAAATTACTAACTGCATTGAGAATTAATTAATAGCCATTATTCATCACTTAAAGATTTTTTTCAAAATTTTTGATTTATTATTTTCAAAAAATATTTTTTTTTTGTGAAAAATCAGTCAAAAACATAAAGTCTAAGTAATAATTAATTAATTAAACATAATAATAATAATAACAATAATGCAACATTGTACAAATACATAAAATTAATTTTTAATCGTGTTAGGTGACATTATTGTCCAGATGCAGATTTAATTTTTATATAAGCACAGTTATAGTTTACAATTCGCAAAAAGAAAGATATTAATTAATTATAATTAAAGAGCAAGAAAAATATTATAAATTAACTAATAAATAAATAAACAACATATTTATCTTCAGAATCCTTATCATTTTTATACATCTCAATGAAGTTAATAACATTATAATAACCAAAAATTTAAAAAATATATTTGCATTTACCCTAAAATAACTATTATATAGTTCATGTAATAGTTTTTAAACAAGAAATTTATAAATTAGTTATATAAACAATTAATAATTAAAATTATTTTGAACTGTTATTAATAAATACGTTTAATAAAAACAATTTAATTTTTGAGATTTTTTTTATTTAACAATTTAACTATGAATGTTTTCAGTCTTTCTAAGATGATATTAATCAATTAAAGGTGTTCTCAAATCCAAAAGGGCAGCATTCTGACATAAGTTTGAATTAATTTTTGTTCGAAAATGCATGAAACTAGCTAGTGTTGTTGTTCAGAAACTAGGTCATCGAGCTGTTTTTTCCAGTTATTTGCAAACGCAATAGATCTTTCAGGAAATAGTGTCAAAGTGGAAGTTTTGAACCGAATTTCCGCGCGATAGTAGAATAACCACTCAGAAGTGGGTGAAAACGTGTTTGTCACGTGATCAAAATCGCTTATATCTCAATAGGTAATTTATTGATCAAAAAATGGAAAACACAGTTCAATTCCAAATCGCTTCCATGGCCAGGCTTTCCAGTTTTATATCTTTCTGTTAAAAAATGAATTTGTAAATGTGTCAAAACGTTTTGCACTTGTTGAGCAGAGCAGTTAAGAATAGGCTTAAAGAAAAAGTAGCCAAATAGTATGATAAGATGAAGTATGATAAGGCGAAGATATAGTTGATATTTTTCCTGGGATTACCTTTCAACCAATTAATCCTTATTACTGGAAAGCTGGAGAAATTCTTGTCTATCTTCTTGTCACTGTTCGAGAGGGGATTTAAAAGTGGGCTCTATTTAAAAGCTTGTTCTGTCATCATTCAACACTTTTCTGGGAAACCAATCCTTTTTAACCCTTTAACGGTTTATTCACAATAGGAGGGCGAGGTAGAACAATGCTAGGAAATAAGAAACATTGATTTCAACTTGAAGGAAAGATCGTCCTCTTGCATGATGTCCCAGGAGTTTCTTTTTTAAGCCATTAAAGATGAAATGACGCGTGGCCACAAAAAAGCGCCGGTTGACCAGAACAAAGAGAGCGCGAGAAGAATAATACTTCTATTTGGGGCTTTATTTAGCATAGTCAAATGGGGGAAGTCAGGCAATCTACACTTGACGTAATACAGAAATATTTATGTATATATACTCTCTTAAAAAAATTCAGCGATTTTAACTCCGACTGAGTGTATTTTCACTCCTTTTCAGTATTGAAAATGCACTTATCCTATAGGAGTGAATTTCATCCATCTTGCGGAGTGGTTAAGTTTTAATTCCTTTTTGATAAGCTATTTTCGCTCTTTTTTTCGACTAAATTAATAGGCAAAACGAGTGACTGCACTCATTATTGACAAGTCATTTTTAAACCCCCTTTTTTTTGTCAAATTTAATAGGCAAAATATATCATTTCCCTCTTATTTTCAGAATTTTTTTTTATTTTGTTTTTTAACATATATAACTCCCCAGTTTGCAAAATGTATTATTTTTAAAACTCCATTTTGTTTTATTTTAAACTAGATGCAGAAGAAATTTTGTTTTCATTTCCGAAAGATAAATTAAATAATAATAATAATAAAAGATAGTTCGCGCCATAACAAGACAAGATTTTCTACCTTGTCAATATCCTGAAGTTCGCTGCGTTTACTTTATCTTTCTTATTATAATTTTTTTTCTTTTTAATATTTTCACATTGTATATATAATCAATACAAAAACCCTTAACGGGTTAAAAGTTTGTGACGCAGCACTTTATCTTATGCTCTAAGAATTTTAAATATGGAACTTAAAAATAATGATATCAAATTTTGAGTGACGCTATGCTATTAATTATAATCTTTCTCTATATTATTTATTTCATCTTTTTATTTTTTTATAATCGCATGTGCAAAAATTATGTTCAATTTAAAAAAATGTATAAAAGTTTATTCATTGATGCTTTAACATTTACACATCTCATAAATTCCAAGTATGAGTTTTAAAAGATATGATATCAAAATTTTAGTGACGCTTTGATGTGGCTTTAAGCGATTTGTTTTAAAATTAAATTTAAATTATTTTTGTTTTGGCTAAGATATATTCACACATCTAAATAATAGTTTTAATTTTCCAATATACTTTAAATATGTCACTTTCACTGAATTAATATAATGCATTTAAATGTATTTATTTGAATAAATTGATTTATCCTTTGTCCAATACTATAAAAAATTTAAAATAAGATTTACGTAAATAATTTTTTGCGTCATTGTATCCAAACTAAGTGAAATGTATTCAAATAGATACTATGAGGCAAAAAAATTATTTACGTAAATCTTATTTTAAATTTTTTATAGTATTGGACAAAGGATAAATCAATTTATTCAAATAAATACATTTAAATGCATTATATTAATTCAGTGAAAGTGACATATTTAAAGTATATTGGAAAATTAAAACTATTATTTAGATGTGTGAATATATCTTAGCCAAAACAAAAATAATTTAAATTTAATTTTAAAACAAATCGCTTAAAGCCACATCAAAGCGTCACTAAAATTTTGATATCATATCTTTTAAAACTCATACTTGGAATTTATGAGATGTGTAAATGTTAAAGCATCAATGAATAAACTTGTATACATTTTTTTTTTAATTGAACATAATTTTTGCACATGCGATTATAAAAAAAATAAAAAGATGAAATAAATAATATATAGAGAGATTATAATTAATAGCATAGCGTCACTCAAAATTTGATATCATTATTTTTAAGTTCCATATTTAAAATTCTTAGAGCATAAGATAAAGTGCTGCGTCACAAACTTTTAACCCGTTAAGGGTTTTTGTATTGATATAATTACTTTTTTGAGGTTATTGAAAAAATAAATAAAACAATAAACACACACAAAAAAAATTAAATACCAATACAAAGAATTCATAGTCGGGATTTCCATTCACCTTCAATCTCTCCCCCCCCCCCTCCCTCCCCGCAAAAAAGAATGACCATACTTCAATTTTAAAGAGCACCGTGCAATGAGATTTTTATAAGAATTATTTGGCAAGATATGTAAGTAATGTACAACATGCATGTTTAGAGGGTATTTCTGATGGTTTGTTTCAGAGATATAAAAAGCTATGTTAAATTTTACTATATAAAAAATTTACTTTGTTAAGAAAAATAGCAAGAAATATTACTCTTTAAACCTTTATATATATATATATATATATATATAACAATCATCGCTCACTTATAAAAGTAATTACATACATTTATATTAAATCTACAATTATATTAAAACTACAAATTTCTGCTTCTCCCTTTTCTCATTCCTAGTGCAAAAAAATTAAACATTGTTTAATTTTATATAAAATAATCTTTCACCATCCCTATTTAAAATTCTTCATTAATAATAATAATAAACCATACAAAATAATTCCCTGAGCTCCGAAGATTCCACTTCTGCTTTTGCACCCACCTCTCCAGCATACCTAAATAATAAAATCTTTCAAAAATTAGTTTGAAAAAAAAAAAAGAAAATCTGCAACATTTATTGCTCACTAAGATAAATAAATAAGCACTAACTTCCCTAATGTATGGTCATGGGATAAAAAAGAAAACACTCCGTACTAACTCCTCAACAAATTACCGTAGAAGAAAATTACTGGTACCGAACGATTGGAAATAAAGTCTACTTTTAAATGATGTATATAAAATTTGCTTAAGGGGTCATCTACATATTAAAACGAACCATAACTTTTTTTTTTTCAATAGCAGTACACAATTCTTACAGCATAAATGAATTCTACACCATTTAATTAGCCTAAATACAAATTTTTATGCAATTCATACTATAAGTTTCTGAGAAATTAATTATTTTAAAACGAGCGTATTTTAAGGTCTGTATCCAAATTGAAGTTCGGTACTCGATTGTTAACCGAGAGAGCCCCCTTCTTGATCAAGGCACCTTAAGCGTCACTCAAGCAGTCAATGAAGTCTGCTAGATTACAGGACAGCGTAAGACATTTCAAAATATCTAGTCACTTCTATCATAGACGGCCCCTTAATCCATCATTTTGCCGTTTTTTAAGCATAATTTGAAAACTATTTGGAAGAAAAATGTGAAATTTTGGATTTCCATAAAGCAGGACTTAATAAATCTAAATCCATCAAAAAATTGTAGGTTACAATTCATAATTTTTTCGAATATTAATTTCATAATTCATATCATAAAATTATAAAAATTGCAAATTCAACGTATTTATGTTTGGGTATATTAATATTACTGCTACACAAAAAAATTAGCACATTAGGAGCATAATTTCAGGAGATATGAATAAAAATATGAAAATGTAATTTAACATTAGAAGCACTAAATTTTGAATGTTTATAATTCAAAAACTTATTATTCAAATGACTTGAAATTTGGTGCCTAGGCATAGTTTGAACCGAAGATTTGAAATATCTCGTTAAAATTGGGTATTGTTATTGAAAAAAATGAAGTTTGGATTTGTTTTAATATGTAGATGGCCCCCTAAGCAAATTTTATATACATGATTTAAAAGTAGACTTTATTTCCAATCGTTCGGTACCAATAACTTTCGTCTACGATAATAATTTGTTAAGGAGTTAGTAGAGGGTGTTTACTTTTTTTTTCCCAGGACTGTACATTTCACCTCTTCTCCCTCCCCCTACTTCCCAGCATTAAAAAAATTTAAACCTTTATTTTTATACAGAAAATTCTTCTATATAAATTATCCTCCTATTCCTCAAAATTACCACTTTCCCACTCCAGCCTAGAGATTGCAATCTTTAAAGCTTTTTAGAAAAACGGATCTGCAAAGTCTGTTGCTTAATCTATATATATAAAAGCCGTTCTCTGTGTGTATGTCCTTTATACAAATCTTCAATTTTAGACGGATTTGCACGAAACTTGCTGTATATACGTTTTAGAACGTGGAAAAGATCCCTGTCTACTTTAAAAAATCATCAGACCAATACTTATCCCTTTTTTCTATCATCTTTCATAATTTAACATTATAGAAATATCTCATTTTAAATTTTCAAATTCAATAGCTTCTTTCCTGTTGCCACACATCTAAAAAACTGCTCAATAATTTTTAAAAAATTGATAACTCGAGTACTTTGTTTTATTAGCCAATAAAAATTGAGACTCGACCGCTATATTTTTACATTTTTGAAATCGACGTCATTCTATTCAGAAAATGCACATTTTTCATATATTTATGTAAAAACTTTAACTAAGCATGTTTTAAAATGACCTTAGAAGTACTTTAGTTGAATCTAAAAAAATCTCTTTTAATGAAGTCGTTTCAATATCAAGAATCAATTAAGGAAAATGATGATAGTAAAAAAAAAAAAAAAAAAAAAAAAAAAAATCGTTTGCTAGATATGACGTCAATGTCGTCAATATAATTTCAAACTGGCTCTAAAAACTGGATGCTACAATTTTTCCCTATTTCTTTGTAATCTTTAATTATATCATTTAGATAAATGTTTTAATACCTGAAATGCAGTGATAACATTCTACGATTTGTATCGAATACGGTTATATAAAATACAATTTTTCTACGATTTATATTAAATAGAAATTATAGCTACTATTTTTTAGGGTAAGCTTTTTTTCTTTTTTACACAAAATTTCATGACTGACAGACTTTTCTGTTAGACGTTGAAATAACGGGATGCATGATGTTTAGAGTTCAAATTGCATTAAAAGCGTAATTTATGATACGGTTAGGTTGTTGCCACCAACAATATGGTGCTAGGCGTTACTCATAGATATGTCTTTTCTTCATAATATTGCATTAATAGCAAACGGATATATCTTTCTGAATTGGGTTACAGGTATATTTAAAAATATATCCGTGATTGAAAATTAATTTAAAATGGATAAACAATCCGTAAATTGAGATAAGCTTTTCAAAAAAATATTACTGAAAGTACTTTTTGTATTCTATTAGATTTTGGAATAATCTAATGTGCGATGTTTAAAGGTCAAATTGCAGTAAAAGTTAAATTTATGGTTGGGTTAGGTTGTTGCTACCAACCATATGATGCTAGAGTTACTCATAGTTCATCAATGTCTTTACTTTATAATATTGCATTAAGAGCAAACAGGTATATCTTTCGTAATTGGGCTGCATGTAAGGAAGAGATTTCCACGTTTTTGCACGCTGGTATATTCTTAAAGAAAATGTTGTTCTGTTAAATCAAGAGAGTGTCCCGATTAAATGAAATATCATTTACTCTAACAAAATACTGGTGTGAAAAAATGCGGAAATCTTATCCCTGGCTGCATGCAAATCAAAAATATCCATGATTAAAAATTACTTTAAAATCCATTCACATGAAAAAAAATTGAGATACAATTTCCAAATAAATATCATTTGACAGAAGCTTTTTCTATTCGACAGTGTGAAAAACGAAATTGTATGATGATCATAAGTTAAAAAATTTTTAGTAAAGGCAAAATTTATGGGTTAGGTCATTGCCATCATCAGTATAATGTCACAATTGGCATTGTGTTTGTAATTTTATATATATATATATTCTGAAGATGACTCAATGAAAGAGTCGAAACATGTAAAATTTTAATATTTTTAATGTTTTTGTTTTATTTAAATGACGCTTTTTAAGCAAATAATTGTACATTAATATATGTTATGACATTTGTTTGGAATATACATTATTATGGTATAGTTAATAGTAGACGCAATTAAAACTATTTTACTTATATTTCTTATCGGTCTTTTAACGATTCATGGACGGTAATGCACCAATCTCAGTTATTGTCATTGCCGTATTATTTCATTTTAATGTATTTTACCCGGGTGGACCCTTATTATTGACACGAGCGAAGCCGGGTAGATCTGCTAGTAATAAAATATATAACCATGTACACTTTTAATTATTTTTCACACAATCAATTGATGTCATGATCTGAGCGAATATTGTGTTGGCTGGGCTGTCGTACAGATAGCTCAATTGGAAGAGTACTGGCAATTAAAGGCAAGGGTTATTAAAGTTCACTGTAATTCAAGATGTTTAACCCCTTCGCGACAAGAGCCCTTTGGTTAATTTTTAACCTTTTACTACAGGTTTTTAAAAACAGAAAATTTTCTGTAATTGAATCACAGAAATGCCCCGATTAAAGAAGGTAAACTTTAAAATTAAAAATAAGTGGTGAGAATAATGAAGGATTCTGAACACCTTAAGTGGCCAAGTATACCGGTCGCTCATCCCCAAGGGCTTAAAGATGCTTTTTTGCTATTATAACCTTTAGGATTTACAATATAAAAAAATCTTAATCACTTCTGAGGTAAATAAAGACAGTGGAAAAAAATCAAGATGGCAATGTTTTGATTGGCAAATTCTAAGCTGAGTAATTTGTGCTACAGAATGAAAAAAATATAAAGTTGTAATAATGTCCTCTTACAGATACTAAATCTTTAAGGTTTTTGATGTGTGAACTACATATGAATAAAGTAGAAGATCTTTATAATGCACACCTTGGTATGAGAAGTTGTGCGTATTATAGAATTTTGCATTATATAGATCATATTTCATACATCATTAAATTTACTTCGTATACATGCTTTAAATTACATTCCTTGGAACCAGAAAATGTGCAAATTATAAAATTTTACATAATAGGTATAGATCACACATTATTAAATTACCTTAAAGATATTACCTTTAAATATAGCATCCAAATATGCCTGGGCAAAATCATTATAAATAGTGGTAATTCATGACTGACAGTTTTGGGAACACTAAATGCATGGTTGGCAAATTTATTCTTTTTCACTATTTTTAATAATGAAATCTTTGCCTTATTTTTAGCAGAATTTTCTTCCATTAAATAAGGCAAAAATTTATTTAAAAAAAAAAACTCTGGGAAAGCATGCCTTTTAGTGCTGCAAGAAAAACCTGTCATGAGCTGCTACTGATTATAACACTCATTTGCAAAAAAATTTAACATAATAACAATGTTTTCATTACTCCAAAATAATGTGTTAAAGGCGATAATGTATCATATTTAGTGTTCCAAGAAATAGCAATATTTGTAAAATACATGTGCTTCTTAATTGCAAAATTCATTGTTTATATCTGAGAAATACATTACATCTTCTGCATTAAAATTGTTTAGTGGCAGGCTTTTGTGATTGAACAAGGACTGCTTGCAGAGTGCTTTTAAGGATTTTACAATATAAAATTATGGCTCTTAAACTACTATTAATCCAATACAGTAATAGGGATAAAAAAAAATCATTAAATAGTTCATTTTAAAAAATTATTTGTATTTTCATCAGATATACCGATTATTACTACCATATGATGTTATATGTAACATATTTATTAGAAAAGTTACAATTATTTTGAAGTTTTGGATCCCCCCCCCCCCTCCCTGACATACTGTCAAATTTCGCGAGGGTTTCTTTTCTTGTGATGTTCCTCCCCCGACCGAGAATGGAGCGGGTTTTTTATAATCAACTGATTAATTTTGTTTTTCTTTTATTGCTACTTTTTTATGTTAGTGTGGTGATCTTTCAAATGCTATTGCACAACTAGGCGATAAACGCGCTACTCTGTAAGTGGCACGGCAACCCTCCAGTGTACAGGTGGAATTGATAAAAAGAGTTTTTGTAGTCGGAATATGCGGAATGTTAAAGAATAGTGAATGGTTTAATGAAAGCAGAATAAAAACTTAAATATTTAATTTAAGATGCGAGTCAGATTAATATATTAATTGAAATGGTTACTGGGTAATTTACTTTATTAGTTTATACAAAGTCTAATTATCATGACAGCTACAATGCAGCTGCTAATGAAGTTTTGTGAAACCAATCTTTTCTAAATAGTAACATGTTCTGAATTGTTCTTATTTACAATAATACTTCATTACCACAAATACCATATAAGGGATCTGGCTACTTTTATATTTTTTAAAAGTAAATTATTTAAAGCTTTCTTTTAAGCATATTAACTTTAAAATTAAATAAAAACAAGTATCTTACTTTTTCAAAAAAGCTGTTTTATCTTATTTATTTATAAACTTTAATTACTAAATAAGGAAAAGTATCATGATGAAATTTTTACTTTTAGGAGCTCAAAACAACCAGTCAGGATAAAATGGTTCATTTTGAACTAATTGTGATGCTTTAAGTATATAAAGTAGAATTTACTATCAGTCAAAAATATATCCAAGACTGAAATCAGTCCTGAGACTGAAGGTCTTGCACCCATGGCTGTAATCAATTAGCCTAAAAGAAATGCTTCAGGGTTTTTTTGTTTTTTTTTTCTGTTTTTCTTTTGTTACAGAGATAAACGGCAATAAGAATTTTTTTCCCCTTTAGGTTTAATTTTATAAAAATACTACGATGCTTTAATTTTTGAAGCTGAAAAGAGTTATATAAAAAAAATAAATAAATAAATAAACGAAAGATACCCATATTTCGAAAAAGATGTCATTTTAAGACAGTTTTCGTTTATAATGTTGTTAGAAACGATTCGCAAATGAATCATTTTATAAACGGGATTAGAAATCTTAATTTTGATTTCGTCATACCTTTTATTTAAATTGTGCGTTCTTTAAAAATGAAAAATTTTGTTTAATGTCTTTAAAAGAAAACTCAAAACACGAAATTAAATTAGTAATCTATCTGTATTACACTCACATATCACAAGAAATACCTAAGCCACACATGAACGTTATTTTGTAAGGAAAACTGTTATAAGTATTGTTGAAAATAAAAACAATTCAGAACATTATACTAATTAGAAAGGATCGGCTGCAAAGAATGCTGTCTGGATAATTAGAAATTGTACTCACTTTCTACAGCTTGGAATACCATTTCAAGATCTTTGATATTTCTTATTTCTTCAGTCAACTTCGCGTATCGCGTTGTGATACATGGCGAAGTCTTATGGCGAACGCGATGAATTTTCATTTCAATACGAAAATTTTCGATAAATATCGAATTTCGATACGAGAATTTTTTTAAAAATGTGAAATATTTTCTCCTTAAAAAATGTTTACTTACTATGAATAACAATGAAATAAAATACATATAATTACAAAATACTGCTCCATTTTAAAAAATCAGTCTAAGTATTTTAAAGCACATAATAAACTGTTTTTGTAGTTTAAAAAAAGATTTATTGCCAATATTAAGATTTTTAACTGTGACCTAAACTGCGCAAAACCGATGTGCAACGTTCTATCTGCTAGCCCATAGAATAACACGGAATCCGCGATCCTAAGAAGTCCAATTTTTCATTCAGATTATATAAAAATTAAGAGTTTTCCTAGATACTAGGTTAGTCTTATCCACTTCATCAAAAACAGATTCATTTTATATATTAATGTTTTAAAAAAAATCTAGACCGTTTCGGAGAAAAAAAAGACAAACTTACACTATCGAAATTGCTTTCAAAATGGGTTTACAGATCTGAAAATATACTGCACGTAGAATTGTAAAAAATTCAGAATAGGATTAGATTGCAGATATAAGACTGTTTTAAAAAAATCAGAACAATAGGACCTATATTTGCTGAGTTATTAACAGGCGGCTTTTCGCATTTTCTTTGATGTCGAGTTAGCTGTATATATGAGTTCCGCCATCTACGAATTCTACGATACGATACGATACGATTTTAGGCTTAAGGCTGCGTCACTCGGAATACTACCGTCTTCCATGATTTTAACGTTATTAGTTTTAATCCGGAAATGTCGATTTCTTTAATTATATCTGATATTATTATACCTTAATAATATATTTTGCTTATGACACAGATAAATAATTATGGAATATAGAATTCATGTGTTACATAACTGCAGACTTTTTTTTAGTTAAACTTTTGAATATGAACAGAGCGAAGTATAACACAAAAATAAAAATTCACAAAATCACAATTTAAAAATGGGTGAAGCTAGTTGTGTCATAAAAATAAAATAAATTGATAATATTTTTTACTAATCTATTATTTTCTGATACTTTTTTTTAAATTATCTTTTACATTTCGCACTATTTACATAATACTGTGGCAATTAAAAAAAATAATAAATAAAGTGTAGATGTGTACAACTATCTAAATGAACACAATTTATTAAATACTTGTACTTACTGAAACATAAAAAAAAAAAAATAGAACATATATCATATGTTAATAATAATTTAATAAATTTTATAATCATGGGTTGTGTTCCGCAAATATTTCTGAGTGTCATGAGCAAAGTAGTATATTAAAAATCTATAATATAAGCACAAAATGATATATGTTTAATAATGTAAACACCAATTAGCGAAATTTTACACAATTTGAATACGAGAAAACTACATATCTAAGTACATTTTATTGATTATAAAAATTATGGAACAGACGCATTAAAAAAAAAGAAAAAAAAAGTAGTTTAAGAAGTTCATGGTTCCGGTTTAAAAGTAATAACGTTAAATAACGCAAAAAATCATATATACAATGTGAAAATACAACAAGGAATGGCGAAGGAATTACAAGAAAGATGAAGTAAAACAGCGTACTTTACCTTAGAATTTTCAGAATCAGTAAAATCCTAGAATCGCCGGTAGCCATCTTGGTTTTAGCTGGGAAACAAAAACGAAATTTATCCAGTACTTTGTGATGATTGCCCCCCCCCCCCCTCTGCTTTCGTGGACATAATCCATCTATCTTATTCTATGCCATTTTTAAATCAATCAAATTATAATTGTAATATTGTTGTTTTAATCATGTAGGTAACGCTAAGCTTTGACGCTTGAAATAAACAAGCGACTCCCTTTTCAAAACGGTTCTCCCTCTGCCAAGCTATATATCGCGTTACAGGATTTCAACCAATAGGGAAGCTTCTTAAACCGCTCTTTTAGAGATATTTTTCTGTTCCGATCTGAAATGAGCTGCCCTGGGATGCTACTCCTAAAAGGATGATTTGGCAAACCAGTTTTTTGTGGAAAATGTCTCTTTTTGATAAAACAGATACTCAGAAAGAACAAAAACACGCGTAAAACTTTTCGTTCTTTTGTTGAGTTAATAATTCGTTCTTTTGATTTAAGAGTGTATATTCTTTTGAATAAAAAATATATCGATTAAAAAAAAAAAAAAAAAAAAAAAAAAAAAAAAAAAACTTGTTTTCTAAATTACCAAATTTCTTCATTGAAATATAATTATAAAATTTCACGTAAAAATGATTCACCATACATTACTATTTTGAGATTCTATGTTATTTTTTTTATATTTATATTTATATTTTTTATTTGTCATTAAAATATGTACGCTGTTTTAATTTTAAGTATATAAGTCAAATAAATAATAAGGAAATATTTGAAATACAGAATTAATTTTAAATACAAAAAAAATATTTTATGATTATTAGAAATTTGAACCTTTGTGTCCCAATTTAACAGAAAAGTCATTTCTTTAACACTATTTCTAGCGGTGTCAAATGACGCCTTTTTAAAATTTTTGATTTATGTTTATTTTGCTCGTAGTTCTTGAATGTAATAAGCATAAAAAAGTCTTAAATGTATTAAAAAGGATTTGTAATTGTTGCAACTTAAAAATTACGAATGAAAAACCTTAAATCGAAATCTTTTTAAAGGTGTCATTCGACACCGGTAGAAATAGCGTTGATATTATTGTTACATAAAAAAGATTAATGCAACCTTTTAAATAGTTTTTTTAAATAGTAAATTATAATAATTATTAAAATGAAATAAAAAGTTGTAGTCTGTTCCGATGCAAAATTTAAAAAATAATGTGCCTTTATCACAATTCCATGTTAAGAAACCCCTTTTAAAAAATATGTAAAATACAATATTCATCTAAAATTCGCGTGCCGTTAAAAATAGAATCAAATAAAGATTTGTAAAAATATTTGCAGATTTTTTTCTTTATTAATCACATAGTGACTAAATTATATGCAATTGAATATGTGCACTGCATGGGCATTTGCATACGAAAATTAAAGCTCGACTTATAAATGTTTTTAAATTGTCTGGACTTTATATCTATGATAGGCTAAAATATGAGGAGCTTCTATAAAGAATCCACAGAACTCCTCCTTCCACCCACTCCTAAAAACGATTACTTCTACCATATGAAATTTGCATGGGGTGCTACAATTTGGATCCGAGTTAATTGTAGCAGATCGTGTTTGCGGTTTTCGGGCCCTTATATTCGGGTTATACTAAAATTTCGAGGGTTCAGTTTAAAAATCCGATAATGTCCCTCCTTTTATAAAGATTACGTTTACCATACAAAATATGAGTGTTTTGCGATAATTATCGATCGAGTTATAAATGTTTTAATTTATCAGGACCTTATACTTATGATACACTAAAATATAGAAAATGTCAATTTCCCCCTCCCCTGCTTTTTAAAATGATTAGCATACGAAATTTGTATGGGCTGTTACTACAATTTAAAGACCTTCATATAAAAAACTGTACAATGCCCCCTATAAAATTATGTCACCTATTTCAAGTGCACAAAATTTCAGCTTGCTGGAAAAGGGACCGAAATGGCAAGGGACCGAAATGTCTCGGGACCGAAATGTCTTGGGACCGAAATGTCTCGGGACCGAAGTGGCCAGGGACCGAAATGTCTCGGGACCGAAACGGCGGGACCGAAATGTCGTGTACCTGGAATTAACGGTTAAGGCTTAAAACAAAAACATTTTATGAAACAAGAATATTGATTTTTAAAAGTAGGTAGGTAGATACCTATGTTCTATATTAAAGAAATTTAACTAGACAAAGAGAAAGGTAGTTAACTAGCTTATATTAGTTGAGTAGCTATTATATTTTATACAATATAAAAAATAAAACTTTCCACAACGTAATTGCGGAAAGCTTTGCATCTAGCTAAAACGATAAGACAAAGCCCCGAATCTTAAACTTGTGCGTATCTTTTCCCCAAGACGGATGCGTACTTTTACCCCATTCTGCAGTATTTTACTTAACCGGCAATCGAAAAGGTTAAACAAATGCGATGGAGGTAAACTATACGGCATTTAGAAGCTATAGAGCTTCTGTTCTCCACTGAATTTTTGGATTTGTAAAAATTTTAACTATTGTCAGCTAAACAATAATGTGAAAATTTAAAAATATTATATCAAAATGCGAAAATTTAAACTTATTTCATTTTCTTGGCACGGAGTGCTACTTTTTTCTCAAAGTTTGAACACACAACTACTACACTTGAGACCAAACTACCACCTAGCGGTCATGATAGTAGAAAAGTTTCTTCATATTAAATCAGCCAGTGCGTATCTTAACCCCGTGCGTATCTTTATCCCCACCTAATCTATGTGTCTTTTATTTATGTATGTGTGGGTATATATATATATATATATATATAAACGGTGGCGGCTCGTGACTGGCTTTTTAGGGGGCACTAAATGCATGGCTGTCAAATGTATTCTGTACCGCTAATCTTTAAAAGAAATATTTGCCTGCCTTATTTATTGGCCAATTGTTCTGCCTATAAATGAGGCAAAGATTTCTTTTAAAAAATAATGGTATGAAAAGAATAAATTTAGCACCCATGCATTTAAGTGCCCCAGGAAAAGGCAGTCAGCAGTAGCAATATAAATATATTGGTCTTCCGTTTTATTAACCCTCTGTCTACCAGAAGGGTCCAATGGACCCGACATGTACATTCAAAATATTTATTCAAACCAGAAATTTCTTCAAAACAAACTAAATGTATAAATCAGACAATAATAAGTTAAATAAACAAATTAAATAGTTTTAAGTAAAAATTCTGGTGTAGAATGTTTTTATAAAACTTGAGTAAAATTTCCGGTAGTTCTAGGGTTAAGTAAATATCGGTTAAAGCAAAGGGAATTCTTTCCACATATTCCATGTTGTTATTCTTTAATGACTAGACTATAGTTATTACTTAATATATAACCTTTCGTTCAATCTAGATACTGCTACAAAGATCTTGGTACGAAATACTTTTTCCCTAAACCCTTCCAATACGTTATTTTGAATAGAAAAAGAAGAAAAAGGGAAAACAAAGAATGAACAGGATCGTGTTTGTTTTCCAGTCTATCATTTTTTTCTCTTGTAGCCCATATTTCTAATACTTAAGGAAGTTTCGAAGATACATCATCTTAAGATAGATTAACAAGAGGTGTTCCCTAGGAAGCAGCCCAAAAGATTCAGGGGCGTATATAAAAACACCTCGGGGAGATGACAAGTTATAGTAACTCAAAGAAAAAAGGGGACAGAAATTAAACTCACAAAAACGATGACATGGAACTCAGATCACTCATGGCACAGTCATAATGAAGTCTGGTACACCAGATTTTTTATGATAGAAGATTTTTCCATTTATTTCTGTTGCTATAAGAAAGTCACATATCTTTAAATGTACGCAGTAAATTGCTTATTTTACAAAAGCATATTTATGCAGTAAAGAAATTCTATTCTTATAAACGTTGAATGAAATTTTTTTCTAATAAAAAATATTCATTTTTATGAATGGATGGATGGGTAGGGTTTAATGGCCAGGGACATACTGCGCCAAGAAAAGAATAAAAAATAATGAAAAAATGTAAGCAAAATTATTTAAAAATAAGTGATAAAACAACAATACATTAACTGAAAGGTGAATAAAAAATTTAAAGATGGGACACCCCATCCAGATATGGTTATATAAGTGAAGGGGGGAAATTATCAATGGTAAAAAAGTTAATGCATAAAAAAATAATGATATTTAAAACGTTAAGTAACTATATCACAAAATAAAAGCCTGCGTGTTTTACAAGGGTCAAAGTGTCCCATGAAGTGTTTCCCAATCAGGTCAGTTGGTTCAAAGAATGACCATTTCCCAAAAGTGGCATCAACCATGCGTCTGCGAGTATATGTCCTCAAATATTGTCTATTTATTGGACATCAGAGAAGTAGCATCAAAATATTATTAACTCCTACTGTTATTTATTTCTCTATACCCGCTGCTGGAGTGACATAGGTAAAGTCCATAGTGGGGAATTCGATGTGGCAGTGTGGATACATGGGTGCATCCTCCCGAAGTAAAATAGGTTTATGATGATTCTCTGAGTGATTCTCTAATGTCCATTTGGCATACAAGTCAGCAGAACATCAGTTTTTTTTAAATAATACAAAGACCAAGTCATGATTGTGGGTTTAAGATGATTCAATTTGTTATTATATTATTTATTCTAACTCCTGCTACTTATTCAGAATAAAATGTTTTGTTAGATATTTAGCATGTATGTATGGAATCGGCTTGTGTGATGAATTGACTGTAGTTTGGCTGCCTCAACTGCTTTCTCATTCTCTGGAATACACTTGTGTCCTGGCACTCAACAAAATAATATATTATAGTCATGCCTTGTCAGTTGATTAAAAAGTTTCAATATGGTTAAGACAAAGGGATGTTGTATAAATGATTTTAATTCATCAATAGAACTTTTTGAGTCATTGTAAATGGTGAAGGATTTGTGATGATGATGGGATATGTATATCAGAGCGCAGTCGAGTGTTATTTTCAGCAATACGTGTGATTGTAAAACCAAAAGATGGGATGTAGGATGGACTATGTTGATAAAGAAGGAAATCATCTGTATTTAGTAACTAGTTGACCCGCCCTGCGTTATTCGGGCCTATGATAATAATCTTAAATATATCTGGAATCAGTGTTGAATGATTTTATATATTAAAGCGAAAATAAATTAATTCATAATCAGAGTTGGGGGGCCCGCTGTCTTTGACAACGGACATACTTAGTGCCGGCGGCGGGAGGAGGGACCTTCACTCATAAACCAATCTGGAAACTCAGATTAACGAATTAAGTCTTCTAGTCTTCTTTCATGTGTCTGAGTCTGGAACATGCTTCATATCATTTTGAGATGAGATCAAAATTGGGGTCTGACCAAGCGATCGCCTGCATAATAACAAATGAAATGGTGAATTTTTTTTTTTAACACGGCGAAGAAGAAAATGGAAATCGTCCCCGATTTCCTAAGGAAAATCTTTCCAAACGAAGTAAGGGACTCCCGGTATAGTGATTGGCGATTTAGTTAGGAAACTGAAATGGCGAAAGAGACTTTCTGAAACGAACATTTTTAAAGGGTTAATATTAAGATTTTTTTAACAGATTGCGCCGTTCGAAAGAAAAATGAAGAGTAATTAAGGGGTTATGTTTTGTTTTTTTCGTATTTTGATCAGAAGCGCGGATGCAGAATTTTAAACATTACAGAAAAAAGCGAAAATCGTCCACAGTAACTTTCGGGAAATATTTTTGAATGGGTTAATATTAATATATTTTTAAACGGAAACCACCACTCGAAGGACAAATGAACGTAGATATAATCTGTTATTTTCTTGTTTTTCTTATTTCCATTTCCAGATTTTTAAACATTGCAGAAAATAGCAAAACCTCCCGAAACGTTGTTCGATTGGTTGGCTGGTTATGTAGGGTTTAATGGTACAAAGTCCCTTTAGAGGCATGCTGCGCCAAAATAATAATTAAAATAAAAAAAACATCAAATCATCCACATACGGTAACTCCAAAACGTTGTCATTAAAATAATTTTACTTAAAAATAAAAATTGAAAACAGAGCTTAACGAGAAATGCTATCTGGATGGAATTTCCCTTCCATATATAGACATACAAGTGTAGGGAATGAATATTGTTAATTGTAAAAACGGTAAATCATAGAATTGACTATATTTCAAAATAAAATTCTGCATGTTTTATAGAAATCCATGAGATGTTCCCTACTTAGTTTTGTCAATGTGAATGATGAATTAAAATGCATTCCATACAAGCACAGTAAGCCCAGGCAGTCAGATAAAATATGGGGAATAGGGAGGGGCTCAAAGTGACAGTGATGACACATGGGTGCATCCTCTTTAAATAAAAGATGCATATAAGTGAATCGAAGAATATCCGATTCGCAGACACACATTGGAGTATTTGAAGCAAAATCCTGGCCAAAATTATTTTTCCTGTGTTTTACAGTTAAATTCATTGCAGTTGACTTGCTATTAGTAAATAAAATTAATTAATGTTATATAGGGAAGCTGGGGGATAAATGGGACAAGGGATGGATGGGACATTCTCAATATTTCATTCAATGAACGTTTTTTTTTAGTTGATTTCTATTCTCATACATGGCCCTACCATAGTGTGCTTTAGAACCAAAAGCAAAACCACATTTTTTTTCCATGTTGCATTTTTTGAGACTCTGCTTAAAAGTAACTTTTTTAAATTTTTGAAGTTGTCAAATATTTTATATAATATAAACATATAAGATAGGTTGTAGTTATTTATTTGAATGTTCAATATTGGTAATTAAAATGAGTGCATATTAACCAATGTGACAAAATAATTTCTGAGGCAAAATAGCGGACAATTGAATCTATGTATCATAGGGATGATTGGGGCAATTTAAATGGGAATGAATGGGACAGTCTTTTTCCTCCCTAGAGATGCTAAAACATTTATTTATTAACTAAAAAATATTATATGGGTTTATAAATTAATGATTTATGTTAATTATTAGTATCAAACTGTACTCGTATTAAATAGGTTGTTTATTATTAAAAATTATATTAAATCTTAATTATTGTATTGTAATAAAGGTTAAATAGTTTATTAAAAAATTGCTATTGAAACATTATCAAAATAGATAAAACTGTTAAAAGTAGCATATGTTTATTGATCAGATGGAGTAAATTATATTGAATTTGAAACTTGTGCTTAAATAAATTCCCCCACTCGCACCTCCCCTAACATAATTTCATTTGTGCATGATATCTAAGATACATTGAATTAATATTTATTAATAAGATGTGAATGAAAAATATTGGTTATGCCGTATTTCAAAGATATTTTTCACTTTCATTTCATATCTAAAATGTCTCGTAAGTGGGAAAGGGGAACAGATAGATAGTCGAAGTTTGCATTACAAGTTAAAATTGCAATAAAAGAAGTTATTAGCAACGCAGAGAGATAATAGCCATATTATAAGATCATATATTAGAAAAATAAATACATATATGTTTATAATTATAAATTTTAACTAGGTAACATTGAATACAGGGAGAAAAAATTGGTGTCCCATCCATCCCTATTAGTGTCCCATTCATCCCTGCTATAGGGAAGATTGGGACAGAGAATAACGTTTTTTAAATTTTATAATATTTTACTGTGTAACTATAATCTAGACTAAATATGGTGCATAGATGTAGTACTTAATGTAAGGTAATGTACCAAATGCCTAATGTATGAAATGTTATATATAATATTGATAATAACTTTAAAAAAAAGTATTAAAAATAAACATTTTTGTAAAAATGTCCCATTCATCCCCCACCTCCCCTACACGTAAAAATATGCATTTACTTAAAAAAATAAATATAAAATACAAAGTTTACTTAACGTTAGTTAGCAGGAAAGTTAGCATTTCCTATTTATATGGGGAAAGTAATTGCTAATAAAGTTGTTTTACTTTACAAGTAATGTTTAAAAAAATGTCGTTAATTTTACTATAAACTTTTAATTATTTAAGTAAACCAATGTATTTATATATTATTGGCATTTAGTATTTAACAAAGTCGAGTCCCTAAAGTTGAGTTGTAGTATAGAGATGCTGGTTTTTGAGTGTTTTTAATAGATTATCAAAACAATTTATATATATAAAATGACAACTATATGCGGAAGATTTTAAGAAAAATTGCCTTCAAAACTATAACCAATACGACTGTACTTCAAAAATGATCCGGAAAACCCCGGCACAACTTTAAAATGCTATATATTAATATATCTAAATTAAAGCTTAAAAGGCTTAAAAAGAACACATTTTTAATTTCTTTTTATTATTATTATCGTAAAAATAAAACTATTGAGTTCAACAATTTATGAAACCACAAAAGATATGTATTTAAACATAATAACAAAGTATAATTATAACAATAAAGCTCGTCTTCTCGCAAAGAACTCTTACTCAGGCTAAGAGCCGCCGGATATGATGGCCCTGAAATTGACATAGATCGACACGCTAGTTAATCAGTTACTAAAACATGTGCTTTTTACAATTGTTGAGCAAATTTTAATTTTTGCCTTTTTGATTAGGTTTTTGCGTCAAATTGCCAACCTAAATGTTTCAATAAAGTGAGTAAAATACATATTTTCTTAAATTGCACTTTTCTGCACATCATAGACCTTAAACCATCATTTTGACGTTTTTTAATCATAATTCGAAAACTACTTTGTAGAAAAATTTGAAATTGAGAATTCGCATAAAGCAGGACATAATAAATATAAATCTATCAAAACAAATGTAGGTTTGCAATTCATCATATTTTTTCGAATATTAATTTCATAATTCATATTATAAAATTTTTTAGACTACAAATTCAATATATTTATGTTTCGGTTTTTTACTATTACAACCACAGAAAAAAATATCACATTAGGATTAAAATTTCAGGAATCTAATTTAACCCTCTCGCTGCGGAACCCGAGATTTTCTCGGGGATGCTTTTTTCCTTCTAATTAACCCGCCTTGACTACTCCCACCAGTTATATTTTTATTTTAAATTTTGCCTTATTTATTCTGAGCATTTTCCCGATTAAATTAGAGAAAAATTTTTGTTTTGAAAAACCGGTGACAAAAGAATAAAAATTCTTAAATACACAATTTTTGATGATACAGTAGCATTCCGCTTAACCGGCCTAAACGGGATCGAGGGTTAGCCGGTTAAGAGAAAAACCGGTTAAACCGGAGAAATAAAAAAAAATTAAATAAGTAACTGCATATTTAATTAATTAAATGTGTAGGATGCATTTAGTTTTTTAATTTTTTTAGTTTTAAAAAATTTCATATTTTCTATATTTTGTGAAATGAATACTAGTTGTAATTAACTGAATTGAAATAAAAATTATCACTAATAACAAATAATGAACAATATTTAATACAAATTAAATTGTTGAAAATCTTGTCGCATACCATTATAAGAAGTTGAAATTATTCTACATTATGTAAATTTGAGTTAATTAACCATAAAGAAATGAGAATCGAAATTTTCCTTTCTGAATTTTGCCTGATGTTGGGAAAAAAGTCGGCCGGTTTAAGAGGAGTTCCGGTTAAAAGGAGGCCGGTTAAGAGGAAGGCTACTGTATTTTGATAAAACAATTACGCAGCGAGAGGGTTAACATTAGAAGCTCTAAATTTTGAATGTTTATAATTCAAAAACTTATCATCTAAATGACTTGAAACTTCGTTTCTGGGCATAGTTTGATCCGAAGTTTTAAAGTATATTGTCAAAATTGCGTGTTGCTATTGACAAAAACAAAGTTAAGTTTGGTCTAGTTTCCATTTTTAGATGGCCCCCTAAGAAATTTTTATGTACATCATTTAGAAGTAGACTTTATTTCCAATCGTTTGGTACCAGTAACTTTCTTCCATTATAATTAGTTGCAGAGTTCGTAGGGGGTGTTAATTGTTTTTTCCACGACTGTACATTGCGATGCCACAGCACATTGTGTAAATTACAAAAAGAGCATCCATCTTATTCAAAATTCTGTGAACAGTGGAAAAAAGTAAAAGAAATACAGATAATACGGAAATTAGTTGAATCCAGGACACCCAAAATTGGAGTATCATATGCTGCAACCGTCTCAAAGACAGCTCATAAAATCTTTCAGACTACAGAAACTCAAGCTGAAAACACAAGAAAGGAACTGCGAATCACAACAAAAATAAAACGGAATCTCTACTACCAGTTTCATATCTAGATTAACACAATCCCCTAAATCATCACAAACTGTCTCCCCAGTCAACTGTTTTAACCAAACTTCCACACCATAAAAGAAACTCCCAAAATACCACTAAAACACTATCTTTAAAACAAAACCGTAGATCTGATGCGGAAACACATAACCAAAAAACAATTACCGTATATACTCGCGTCAGTGGCGTGGCGTGAAAATTTTCGGTGGTCATCGCAATTATTTAAGTTTGTGGTGAAAAATTATTAACTCTAAAATTCAATGGTTGAATGTTCAAAAAAGAAACTTTAAATCTTACCTTCACTTATACATAAACTCAAAATGTTCTGCTAAAACTGGATCGTAGAGTTTTAAAAGCTTATTAAGAGTTTTAAAAGCTTATTAAGAGTTTTAAAATATTGCTTGGTCATCGCCGCATCCAGCGATGACCGGACGCCACGCCACTGACTCGCGTATAAGTCGAGGAATTTCTGACAATTTTCGGTAAGCAAATTTGGGGTGTCGACTTATACGCGAGTCAATTAAAAAAGCAAAAACAAAAACTTCTAATACTGCAAAATTATGGCTTTTTATGTGTATGAATTAAAAAATAATGTATAAAATATACAAATAATAATTATTTATCACTTTAAAATATTTCAGTGATTTGTTTTTGTTTACCTACTACCTTTTCGCATTGGCAAGTGAAATCTTTGGTTTGATTTTGTGCAAAATTGAAGTAAAAAGTTTGGGGGTCGACTTATACGCGAGTTTTTGATTTTTTCCAGAATTTGCATTTGAAAGTTAGGGGGTCGACTTACACGTGAGTCGACATACGTGAGTCAACTTATACGCGAGTATATACGGTAAATCAACTATGCCATATGAGAATACCTGCAAAAAGAAAAAGAATAAAACTTCCAAAATTGAATGAAATCCAAAAAAGGATGACAAAGCAGATGAGACGTCTATGGAGGATGAAGACTTTATACTCCTTCATCCTGAATCAGATTTAGATGAGAACGAAGAAGATAGTATGTCTACTACCTCCGAACAAAATGACATAGATAAATTTATCTAAAATAACAAGACTAACATGACTAATATTATTTCATGGAACTGCTGTGGCTATCATAATAAATATGAAGAAATCCGTAATAGTCTCCATGACAACCAACCATTGTGTTTAGCTCTACAGGAAACCCATCTAAAGCCCAGCGACAAAACGAAATTACGCACTTATGCACCCTACAGAAAATACTTTACAAATAATGGAAGGTCTACTTGTGGAGTAGCTCTTTTTGTTTCGAGAAGTTTAACCCATACTCATATCATTTTGAATACAAACCAACAAGCTGTTGCAGTCCGTGTACATATAAAACGACTTATAACAATTTGTTCCATTTACTTACCTCCAAACTCAAATATCCATCTTGATAATCTCCTTCTCCAACTCCCTACTTCTTGCATCATTGTTGTATATTTTAATGCACACAACCAAATGTGGGTTACCCGTGACTCTAACCAACGTGGGGATATAAAAGAAAAAAAATCATTTCTCACAATGGCTTATGCCTTCTAAATAACGGTGATCATATTTATTTTCATGAACTAACACGTACCTTTCAAGCAAAAGATCTTACTGTCTGTTCCCCATCAATCTATCCATTCTGGAACTTCTGAATCTCAAACAACACTGACAATTTTCCTAAATTTATCTCACAGACTAGTCTTGACAGGGAGTTTAATAATAATTTTAAACGCTATGTTTATAACAAAGCCAACTGGGTAACTTTTACAGATCTTGCTAAAATCACGAACGATACGATAGATGTAAAAATAGCAATAGATGGAGTTAGCAATGGTGGCAACAAGCATGGCGATTTTCAGCTGTGTGACAGACATGACAAGTTTTCATGGAATTAGCGTAAAGTGATACCTACTTTAAAGTACCGTCAGTACACTGTGACTAAATTCTCGTAACAGAAAACCCACAAGGTATTTCAAATGGCACCAGAATTGTGGTAAAATATTTTCGATTTAATAAGTATGTGAAATATAGCCTTTTTTTTTTTTTTCAAAATATTTTTTTGGCAAATTCCGGTGCCAGTCATTTATTTCAACACTTCAGCATTTTAGCTCCAGAAAGGGTTAAAAACACTATTTTTTTTAGGCTTCGATATTGTTAGCAGTCCTTTAGTTATGCGACGTCTAAATTCCAGGGACAACATGTTCTGTCGCATCTTCACATATGCAATATATGAATTTACATATGCCATTTCTAGCATAGCAAAAAAGAGCCGGTGCCATAAATTTTCCGATTTGCTATAAAAAATATGATAATGGAACAGAAAAGAAATACTAGGAAAATTATTACTACACTACATTTTAGTAATTACATTTTAAATCAGATGAAAACGATGGATAACCACACAGACGAAAAGTAAACAAGAAGTTTTTCTCCAACACCGAGTGTATTGACGGTACTTATAAGTATCACCGAGTAATTCAACTGTTAAATCAAAAATATGCACCTTTCACCTAAAATATCTAATCAAATTGCATTCTAAGATCACAATGAGCACATTAAAAAAAAATCCAACATTTATCTTAAATCCTTTACTGTGTTTGCAGAAATAAAAAGACGTGCATGACAATCTATACAAACTGCGGGCGCAAAACACATCGACTCTTTCAAATATAGCCTCCTTCCTCGCTAAAATAACAAACCTAGAACTACTGCTGCCATGCATCTGGATAAAGTGGAGTTATAAGAGTGTTTTTGCAAAGTACCATTAGAATATTAGTAATATTCACTATGGGATGAAAGTTTAAAGTGAGTGGTACTTATAAGTACCGTCAGTAGATAAAGGGTTAAAGACCTATCGCACACTCCAGTAGTCTTTGCAAACTTTTAGAAAAAATAGTCAATTGCCGCCTGGTGCGTGTTTTAGAATGAAATAATCGCTTTTGCAGACTTTCAAACTGATTCCACGTGGTAGGTCTACCTTTGATAACTTCATTATTTTAGAAACTCATATGAGGCATTCTCACAATCTTTTGACTTTTAAGTCCCTGAATAATAATTTTTATTTTAGTACATATTCTTGGGGTTTTTTTATTTCTTAAACACGAAAACATCCCATTGCATGACTGCATAACAATATTAACTAGATAAATAAGTTTTGGACGATGTTGGGGGTCCAAATATACCACGAAATTCCTACATCGTCCCGTGTCGCTGATGCTGCTTTTTAAGTTTGGAGCTGTCTCTATAAAATTGTTTCATTAAAAGTAATTCGATGTAATTTTTTTCCGAAACTGTTACTATTGTTTTACAGAAATATGTAGAAAAAAATTAACCTGCACACATTTTTACTGTTGTTATTATTTTTTTAACTTTGTCCCTGGGTTTTAGATTCCTTACCATCCATCTTGCTAAAATTATACAGAAAATCACTTCAGATGCAGCCACAGAATTTTTTTATCTTTTTCTCATGCATAAGTATGCTAGAGAAATAATGGCTAAAATTCTTTGACAGGAAATTTACTGCAGAATTTAAATCAGCAATTAAATATCAATTTCAAGCATCGTGATTTTATTGGTAGTCTTACCGTCCCTAAGGTTTATTTCACTTAGGGACTTTTAGGCACATTAGGCACTTTTCGAAGTAATTTTTTTTTATTTAATCCAACATAAATAACTGTTTCTAAAAATCAATGAACATTGTGGCTATCACTTAGTTGTAACATGATTTGCCTAACAATAGGTGATAATTGTCCTTACCGTCCTTTTTTCTCCTTACCATCCCCTTCTTTTTTCTTACCGTCCCTTCTTTAACACCCCTTTAAGACATTGTTATACCAAAATATTGTACTAAAATTACTGTATTATTATTTATTCTTATTTGAATGTCCTGTGGCTACTATGCAAATTCATTATAAGTAAAAATTTAGAAGAAAATAAAAAGTTATAGTGGTAAAATGGTAAGGAAAATTAAACTCGGAAGTTTAACTTAAACCTCAGTTAAATAAAAAAATTTCGCTACTGATCATTTTTTCTTTATTTTGATTCATTCAGGCATTCGTCTTTAAGTTTAAAATGTTATTTTAGTAAGTTTAATTTCAGCATATTTTATTCCTAAAAGTTAAAAAATTGTGATAATGCCTCATACACGACAGCTTTTTTAAAACGCAATCATGTGGTCATAGTATTCTTCGACATGAT
This sequence comes from Maratus speciosus, assembly GCA_963932465.1. Classification (NCBI taxonomy): domain Eukaryota; kingdom Metazoa; phylum Arthropoda; class Arachnida; order Araneae; family Salticidae; genus Maratus; species Maratus speciosus. The sequence goes on from OZ010796.1 coordinate 317,457,351, forward strand.
GAAAGCATATCGCACCCTTGCTACAAAAGTGTCACAACTCAAAAATTGGCTTTTTTTAGTTATGGCTGCCATTCGGCTTGGTTTTTACGCCTCTACCAATCACTTAAACTGCCAGATAGTGCAATGAAAATTCAGCCACTAGGTAGCAGTTGTGTCGTTTTTTATGTTTGCAAGATGGCCACTGACCATTCTAGAAAAGTGCCACATCTTCAGTTGTGACCTAACCTTCATACGCGAACGTGAGTTCAAAAGTGCATTATTTTGAGTTGTGGCGTTTTTAATGTTTCAAGTGGTGATGATCTCTCAAATGATTTCGAATTGTGGCAGTCTAGATGATTCATGTTTAAATATGTTCTGTTTCCTATTTTGAATTGTGACATATTTTATGATCGAGTTAGGTACAGTTGTTGGTTGGAACTCTAAATGTGTCTCTTTTGATGTTCTAAACGAAGAAAAGTAAGAAGACAGGAAAAAAGTAGGAGGGCTGTTTTTATTAAACTCGTTGCAGCTACACAATATGAACTTTAAAAAGTTTTCGTTTACTTAAAAGATAACAGATAACAATAATGTAGATATTTCAAGTTTAAAATATACATTTTATTTAAATTTCCGAGTACTTTCGGTCTGCAATCCCGCAGCAAACTGCATGGAATATATTGATTAATTGCCGTTCCATTCATTTAAATACGTCACTTCGTTTGAAATGGGACATTCTACTGGTGTGTTCATGGCATAGATAAACATACAAGATAAGACATTTACAGCAAAATCTGTAATGACACTGTTAAGATGCGTCACTAGCGACAAGGGGCAACAACTAACAATCTTCCTAAATTTTCCTATGTTTGTCAAATTTCTTTATGCTTTATTCTGTACTATTAACACATATTCTTTGATTCGATTGTATTCTTTTCGAGGCAGACGATTCTCTCGAAATTTAGCGTTGGAATTTAAGTGTCTTTTTATTATTAAGGAAATATTTTTTCAAAACTTTTTTAAATCTTACATATGTCCGGCTATTGTCTGCACATAAAATCGAAACATTATTTCGCTGCTCGGATCGTTTTAACCCCCAGCAGAGAGAAAAAGAAACTCTGTGATAAAGAAAAGGATGATGACAAAAATATTTCAAATGCAGTAGAGTAGGTGGGGGCAAAGATCTGCCCTGCTTGATTTAATATGGAAAAACATTTCTACAATCATGACCGCTAGGTAGTAGTTCGGCCTCATGTGTAGCAGTTGTGTGTTCAAACCTTATGAAAAAAGTAGCACTCCGTGTCAAGAAAATGAGGTAAGTTTATATTTTCGAATTTCGATCTAATATTTTTGAAAATTACTTTATTGTTTAGCTAACAATACTTCGAATTTTTACAAATCCAAAAATTCAGTGGAGAACGGACGATCTATAGCTTCTGAATGCCGTATAGTTTGTCACGATCGCATTTGTTTAAACTTATAGGTAACCGGTTAAGTAAAATACTGCAGAATGGAGTAAAAGTACGCATCCGTCTTGGGGCAAAGATACGCACAAGTTTAAGATTCGGGGCTTTGCCTTATCGTTTTAGCTAGATGCAAAGCTTTCCACAATTACGCTTATGGTAAGTTTTATTTTTTATATTGTATAAAATATAATAGCTACTTAACTAATATAAGCTGGTTAACTACATTTTCGTTTTTCTAGTTACGTTTTTTTTAAATATAAAACGTAGGTACCTACCTACCTACTTTTAAAAATCAATATTCTTGTTTCATAAAACGATTTTGTTTTAAAGTCTTAACCCTTAACTCCTGTTAACCCCTTGAGGGGCGGTGGGATATATTTTATCCCACCTACGATTACTGAAGATTTACACCAGAAATATTTTATGAAATTTTACTTCTCTAACTTTGGTGGAAAAAATTCGAAAAATTGCTTTTCCTTGTTTTGAAATAATTTTTTTCTAAATTTCCGGTGGGAATTCAGCATTACACAAACGCAATTGCTTGCCCCTCAAGGGGTTAACGGTCTGACAGACTGCTGCTATATTCATTTTTCATAGCTTAATTTGTAATTTTTAATTTAACTATTGATGTTAGTTTAATTTTGATTCGTTTGGAAACTTAATAGTATCGCTAAAGACTTCTAAATGAGAAGAACTTTTATTATAATAGGCCTTATCATAAAGATTAGCGCAAAAACAGTATCTTATGAGTCAGTCAACCCTTTTATTCATTCTACGATCAAGGGGTCTTTAAGACCGGTCACAGTATTTATGCAACAATTTTTGTCACAGTAGTTTGAGGTTAACTGCTATTTGCGATCTCACAGACACCCTGATTTTTTCTTTTCTTTCATTGTTTAACTTACAATTTTCAGTTTAACTATAAATACTAGTGAAATTTACTAATGCTTTTACATAACTCATTCTTTTTATTGGAAATGGGGCAAACCCCACAGTAATGGGGCAAAAATTCGCACTGCATATCTTTGCCCCACCACTGCGTACTTTTACCCCAACCGATGGGGCAAAGATACGCAGAGCAATATTTTTTAAAAATTTCAATTTCTCACAGAATTATAATTTGACAGAATGTCGGTTGATGGTAGCACTTTCCTAAGGTTCTAATCTAACATTTTAATCACTCATTACATAAGTTTAGACCAATGTGTGTGTTAAAAATGAAAATGTATGGAAAGTGCGTATATTTGCCCCCCACTCACTCTACACATTGCTGTTTACGAAATGCAAGCAGTGATGTCAGCGCCGAGAAGTTTTTAGTATCGTCATTCTACTACAAAAGTAAAATGAAATATTGTAATTTCATCATAAGTGATTTGTGCGCAAAGAATGCGGAATGTTACTTCTCGAATGAAACAGAAGGTAAACAAGGTGCAGTGGAAATCGGAAGTAGTGTGGTTCGATATCTTAAATCACTGGTGGAAACAGCGCAAAACACTGACGTTGATGTAATAGTGTTATTCAGACAATTGTTGTGGGAAATAGAAAAATAAGTATTTGCTTGCTGCATATGCACACACAGTACAGTGCTTCGGAATCTGAAATATAACACACAATTTCTACTACACGAACATTCTCAAAACGAGGGTTATAATATGCATAGTGCCATTAAGAAGCAGATTGCAAAGAATCTTAAATTCTCACCAATATACGTAACAAAGCAATACGTCACGTTGATACAGATGGCGAAAAAGAGAGGACCCCCTTACCATGTTAATGAGCTCACAAAGTTGCTGCGAAAAAATGGGGTAACAACTTCAACGTGGACATAATTAAAATGAATATGAAATGGCAAGAAATCAAGATGTTCCGTGTCGAACGAGATCCTGTATTTTTCTATGAAACATCCTAAAGAGATGAAAATTTCAAGAAGGTGAACGTGTACATTAAGAAGATCTCAAGAGGATTTTAATTCTGTTGCGCTAGTTCGGGCCTATATTCATGTAAAATTCCCTTATCTGACAATGCAAAATATATTCAAGACCTCATTAATAAAAATATAATCCCGAAATTTTATTTTAATTCGTTCTTCAAAAATGTTTTGAGATAAAGCAGCTAAATATTTTTATCCTCAACCAGACCAGAAGACTGATTTATGTCTGTTATTTAGAAGCTTTTTTAACTGTTGGGTTAAAATTTAATGCATTTAGTTATAATTTAATGATAATAATATTATATTAAGTACTGTGTGCCTAGTTCATTTGCAAACGTAGATTCGTTTCGTAGTTTAATTTTATAGGTAAAGGTTATTAAGGTTTTAATACATTAAAATGTTATTTAAAAAATTCTTGGTTGGTTATTGATTTCGTGTTGAAACCAGTGAAAGTACTTTAATAATTAGCTGGAAGCTTACCTTCCACTTATGGAACACTCAGGAACAAATGAAACAAACCTGTAAGCTCAATAGGTGCTGTATACTAAATGTTAGTCATTTATCTTAATGTTTCTATTTGAACCGTTTTGTTTTACTATGTTTAGAGTTAAAATATTGCAAAGGAATACATTTTCTTGAAGTTACCTAAAGTCAAAATAAAATAATATTACTCAATCATGTTTCCAGCTTCATTCATTGACCCAAAATGAAATGCTATCTAGAGATGACATAAAATAAATACATAAATCCTTGTTAATGAAACGTCATAGCTCAAAACCCAATTTTCTGTCGAGTCACTAAAAGTGTCACATGTCCAGAAAACAAACAACAAAAGTGTCACAACTCAAAACGATCACGCATTCATTAGACAGTGTTGGGCGGCAAAAGAGGCACAACTCAAAAAATGGTATTTTTAGTTGAAAATGCGAAAAATCTGCAAGAATGGCAGTCTATAAAATCATTATATGCACAGTTCTTCTGAGTGACATCACTAGATCAACTAAAATTTACCTACACAGCCCGGAAACAGTTTTCGCATTTTCTGAAAAACGGAGTTTTTTGAGTTATGCCACTTTTGTAGTAAGGGTGCGATATGATAAAACACAGCGGTGTAATATCCTTCGGGATCTTTTTAATTTGGAAATTCGTGGAAACCTCCCGATTTTTATTAAGAATTTCGACTTTTTTAATTTAGAGGAATTTTATCTGACTTTTATAATCAAGAAGCGGTAGTACCTCAGGGTAGCGTCCTGAGTGTGACTCTCTTTGCAATCAAAATAAACGATATAATTAATCAATTCCCTCCATATGTACATGGTACGTTATACGTTGACAACTTTAAAATTGTTTGTAAAGGACAGGATATGCGTTTTATCGAAAGAACATTAAAGAGATCTATCAATAGTATAATAAAATTGACAAATAAAAACGGTTTTTATTATTTTCCAGGGCAAAACTTCTTGTGTGCATTTCTGTGGGGACCTGTATCCAGACCCTGAAATTTTCACTGGAGCATTTCAAATTGCTGTTGTTGACTGCTTCCGCTTTCTGGGCTTATATTTTGACAAAAAAAAACCATTTTCTTGCCACATATCTTACTATTACGTAAGAAATACGAGCAGTAGCTTAATTTAGTTCACGTGCTTTCGAACGCTTCTTAATGAGCAAATCGTGGTTCTCTCCTTAACCCCTTGGGAACGAGCGACACGTATACGTGCCGCATGAAGCGCTCAGAATCCTTGTTTTTCCTCACCAGTAAAATTTTACTGTAAAATTTGCCTTATTAAATCAGCGCATTTTCTCGATTCAAGAAGACAGAAATTTCTGTTTTTAAAAAACGGTGACGAAAGATTAAAAATTTCGTAAAAGGCTCCCGTCCCGAAGGGGTTAAAATTTATCTGCTGTAATCCGCTCGAAAATTGAGCATGCCTGACTGGTCTAAGGTTCTTTATGTAAACCAGTTCTTAAAAATCAGGAAATTGTACAACATAGTGCACTTCTTGTTTTCTCTGGTGCATTTCGAACATTCCCAATGCTAAACCTCTATATTGAATGCAATGAACCTGCAATTCAATATGTTCGTGAAAATCTTTTCTTGGATTTACCCTATCTTATCCTTTCACATCATGACCACTCTCTCCATGCTCACTTACTAAATACAGATGTTGGTTTTCTTTATCAGCACTGCCCATCATGCATATCACCTTTTGGAAACAGAATCAATATCGAGCAATATTGAGGGCCAAGCCCTCAGCACTTAAATCCTCCTTAGGATTCTTTTAATATTATCTCCCTTCATCCTTTCAATACATTAGACAAAAACAGTCTGGTTCCTGTTACATTTCAACAAGTTTTTGCTGCACACCGTGCACACTTCAACAACTATATAGCCAAAAATATAGAAAGGTCAAAATGTGGGGATTACGTTGACTGTGGTATCGTTTGTAAAAATAATGTCATCAGCTATGGCTTACACACCTCTACTACAGTGTTTACCACAGAATTGATTGCAATAGAAAAGGCTATGCTTTTCATCTCACATCATCATCGTGCATCTTTTACCATGTACAAAGATTCTAAAAGTACTATAGAAGGTATGAAAGCAGCTATACAACATCCCATTGTTTCATCCATTTTGAAATTTTTTAAGCAACTTACCAAGCTTGATTAAAGTATGCTCTTTTGTTGGGTGCCCGGACACATGGGTATTCCAGGTAATGAGAAAGCAGACGAGGCAACAAAACGTGCTCTTCACCCGTTATATCATCAGATTCCTTTTACGGATGTTAAATATGTCATCAAATGTTTTATTTATAATAAATGGCAAAATGATTGGGATACAGAATACAATAATAAATTAAAATTAAACCCACATCATCAATTTGGCCCACGAATTACCCACGAAAAACTGGCGTTCTGCTAACTTGTCTAAGAATCGAACATTCCAGAATCACTCATAAACATCTATTGGTTCGGAAAGATGGACGCATGTGTCCACATTGTCACTTTGATTTTCTTACCATTCGTCATCTTTTAACTGGCTGTCCGATTCTCCGGCACTTGTATAGCATATATTTTAATTCATCATCGTCCACACTGGCAAACCTCATTGGGAAAATATCTCATGGGCACTTTTTACCTTTTTAAAGCATGTTTTGGATAGGTGCCCCATCCAGATAGCATTTTTTAAATTGAAATATTATTTTTATGGTTTACTGCTTTAACCCCTTAATTTCGCTCCCGTGATATTCACGGGCTGTGTCAGTCTGAATAAAATATTCAGATTGATTCTCACCAGTTTTACAAAATAGTGCAAATGGCTTTATTATGGTACCATTTTACCTATCATTAAATAAGGTGAATACTTCTTTTTCAAAAAAGTGGCGCCAATAAGCAATTTGAATTTTTAAAAGGTAATTTAATGCGACCGTTAAGGTGTTAAGGATTAACAATTTTAGCTTTCTACACTTGTAGACTCTAAATCCAGACGTAATACCCAATCCAGATATCATATTTTTATTGAAATAATACTTTTATGCTTTACTGTTCGATTAATAATATCTTTAGTCAAATAAGAACGTTGACTTCCAGAATCTATCAAACAGCGTACTAACATATGTTTATTTTAATCTTTTAATTCTAAACGGTCAGTTAAAATCTGCATTAATACTGCGCGATTACAAGTTTTATTTGATAACGACGTGCTTTCATTATTTTCTAGTGGCCTGGCATTTTCTTTTTCGAGACATAAAATACTATAATGCCGTTTTGAACAATTACTGGATTTAACAAATTTTCTACAATTTTTGGCTATGTGCCCTGCATTTTTGAGACAAACAAAACAATAACCATACTGCTTTAAAGTTTCCTTCTTACCCTGTAATGATTAATTTTTAAATAATTCACATTCGATCAAAAAATGTTTTTACTTACATTCCAAGCATTTAATTTGTTTAGAAAATGATACAGTTTCATTAATTAAACTAGAAACAGTAGGAATCATTTTAGACGACTGCTTGTCGCGCACTGGCCTCTCAGACGTAGTGTCAGCGTTCGAAGATTCTTGATTAGAGATTAAAAACACAGTTCTTTCTTAGGAAATAACTTCCATTTTCCAATACTCAATTATTTCCGTAACTTTTAATTCTTCATCATTACAATTTTTTTTTGTTATTTGCAACACTATGTCAGAAGGTAATAATTTAATTAGAATGGGGGCGAGCAACGCTGAATAATTTTCAATCTCTAATCCGAGAGATTTCATATTTCGGTCTGTCAAGTGTCCAACAATCTGCGGAGTGCATAAACATCACTGGATTTCTTCACAGAACTAAGTGATAAAAGTTTATTAAGATCTGAGTTAATAACCAAATGTTTTTTTACCGAATCGTTCTTTCAGAGTTTCTATAGCAGATAAATAGCTACTATTAGTTAAACTATAATCTTTTATAGAGTTAGCAGCATTTGAAGTTAGATATGACTTTAAATAATTGAATTTTTCTACGCCAGAATATTCTGAATTTTTATGAATTGTAGATTCGTATTGATCCCAAAATCGTTGCCAATTCAAAGGATCGCCGTCAAACCTTTCAATTACTAGTTTGGGTAAATTTATGCGAATGGATTCCAACCCCCGAATTGCAACTCTTTCTTCACAGTTATTCATTATCGTAGTAGAAACATTCAAATTAGATTGACTTTCGAATTTTAATTTGGCCCATTTTACTTTCGTTTTCTAAATTACTAAATTCGAATTATACTCATTACATTTCAAGATTTCAGCTTTTATTCATCTAATTTAACAGTTTTTTGAATTTCAATATCGAGATAATGAAGCTCTTTTTCTTTCAAATCTAACTTAACAAGAAATTGCACTAATGCTTCATCATCGGCATTATTTTCTGAAATTGCCGCTTCCATTCTATTAATTAATTTCGTGGCTTGAGATCTAACAGTAGTGCATTTAGTTTTATTAATTGCATCCATTATCTTAAATCAATATTATAACTCTCAATTCATCAAAAATAAAAATATTTGCAATTATCTTATATAAACAAAGCACTTCGATAAAGATTCTAACTCAACGAAATTCTAATTGTTCTGATTCAAATATTTTAGGCAATCGCTGTTTCGGGCGCCAGAAATGTCGTAAACGCAATTTATTATTTCATGCAAATCTATAAAGTTAAGTAAGAAATACTTACCGATCCAAGGTAGGCCGCCTTCTTTTAATCAGAACTCTAATTATTAGGAACAGAAGTGAGCATCTAGTAAAATTCCCAAGACGATATTCCAAAATAAAGATAACATTTCTTGGATTTTATATTATTTATATCATCTGTAACTTAAACAAAAAAATATATACATATGTACATAATTGTAGAATAATATCGAATGCGACATTTATTATTTTGATCGGGAAAAACCCGCATCTCAATTCAAATCATTCTTCGTTCTAAAAATAACATAAGTATTGTTGAAAAAAGGCAAAAACAAAAGTCCTCATTCGCAAAGAAAATGTCCATGGAGTTCTGTGATTTCCGATAGTACCAATTTTTATTTCGAATTTATTTTTAGTTATACATTACTTAACTTCGTAAATAATTTAACTGTTCTTCTAAAGTAAGTATATCATAGTGAATCTGATATAATAATCCACAAGAGTGAGGAAATCATATCATTTTCCACTAATTGAGGACATTTGGGTAGGACAAGTTACCCAGGTAGTACATGACATTATTATAGCGTTGAAAATAAATTTGGACTGTTGAAAAGGGGCTACGTTGTTTTATGTTCTTTGAAAAATATACTTTATTTCGCAAAATTTTTGACTAAACAATGTGGAACTTTAATCCGTCATAGAAAATACTTTTAAGAGACTTTTTTATTAATCATAATATTGCGTTTTTTGTTTGACTGATTTTCAACGATTAAAAGACTTGATCCTACAACTGAAATCTGACGAATTAAACATTCTATTTCGGCCAACAGTCGGCATTTGATTTTAAAAAGGCAATATTAAGAATCTTAAACCAAGCTCGACGATGAAACATTTATTGAAAAAAATCTAGATGGAAAATTAATTATGTTGTATAAATAACGCTCTGTAGCGAAGCAAAACATGAAATAATTTGAAAAGACAGCTCATTAGTCAAAACACGTTTTGTTATATTTAAATTTGTAAGCGAGTTTAATTTGTGTTGATTTTATATCGTCATCTACCTTTTACCCGGCACTTGCACCTGCGTATCACGATTGCATTCTCCATAACACTAGGCTCTGTGCTTTTGTTTGATCATTTGGATGTGGATTTTAAGAATATTGAATGAATTGTACAATTCTAGGACAATTTTGATCTATGTATTTAGATAAGAATTGTTCTTTAAGATTCATTTAAACGAAATTTTTTATCAAAATCATACTCAGCATGTCTACGATTATCTACTTACAATAACGAAAACAAATGCATTTAATGCAAGTCATACATTATAGTGGCAGACATTTTTTAACTTAATTCTTTGTCTATTATTTGGATATCTCTTTCAAAAGATAAAATTTTACATATAATCTTATTTTAAGAACTTTTTCGAAATCTTGATTCATAATGTGGAAAGATACTGTGGGAAAAAACCGAAATCTTCAGCTTTATTATATTTTTTACAATTGAGGACGTGAGTTTCAAAACTCACTTTATCCAGAATTTCAAAAAATCGAGTTTTTTCTATCAATCTATTTTATTGGCGAACCTGCATCGAAAAAACACTTACAATATGCAAAAAAAAAATAGTTTTATCGAGTATTTTTGGCATTATAAAATCTTAGTTTACATGAAAACCAATGAACGCAGTCACAGGTTTTCCGCGATTTCCCAAAATTTGATTTTCTTGATAAAGCGAGTTTTGAAACTCACGTCCTCAATTCAATTTTATTATTTGTTAAAGCATTTTTTAGATATGATAAACGTAGCATTCTAAGTTATTGTATTTTTTTTTTTTTTTTTTTTTTTTACAATAATATTTTGTGTGTGTTTTATTAAAGTTTGGGTATTCTTTCGTGATGATTTTACTAATTTATTTCATTTTTAATTCAAGATATTATTTAATTTTTGTATAAGCTTCCATTTTGGATATAAAAATGTTTTTTAAAAGAAACTTGTCTTTGCATTAAATCATTGTCTTCTTTACTTATTCAGGTAAATTCAGTTCATTTTGCTTATTACTGAGTTGCGAAGTCTCCAGCTTTTTGCGCATCATTATTATCTCAGAGAAAATGCTGTTCTTTTAAATCGCCCAAATGTTCCAATTAAATAAAAAAACATTTTCTGTATTAAAATACTGGTATCCAAAAAGCCGGAGACTTGGCAGCTCTGTTATTATTAATTTTTTGATAGAAAATATTTATCTTCGAAATGATTTGCATACTCTCATTATTATTTATATAGTTATAGATTGTTGATATAACTTCAGTTGGTGCATATAAAAAGTAAATTTGCAGAGGTGTTACTTTGTCACTGTTATTTAATCGATTGATTCCATTGTAATATGTTTATAAAAATGATGATTTGAATGAATATTTATCTGATGTTTTTTAAATAATTAGCTGTTATACGTGTGTGTGTGCGCACATATGTTAGCATTGTGTTAATCCTATTGAATTGTAAATAAAATACTAACAATCTTTGTATCAACAGATAATTTGCTTAGTTTAAAATCTGTCATAATTTTAAAATAATCAGATAACTTATTAATCGCTACTGAGATCCAAGTATACAGTTCGAATAAAATATGTGTATGTGTAATACTCAGTAGTTAAATATTTACTTTTCGGAAAATTATACATTTCAATCAATATAATTACAAAAATAATATTTGCATAGCATATTTCATTGGAAATATTATTCTTAATTTAAAATTTACTCTTTACTGAATTGTTCTAAAATTTCAAGTCATATATATTAATAACTAAAATGTTGCGAAATTTTTACCCAAGTTATTAAAAAATATATTATTAATAAAATAATATTACAGTCAGTTATTTGATTTTCAAAATAATGGCAAACTATTGGAGTTCAGTTTTTGTTGATTTATACCCAATGACATACAAGAAGTTTATTACATAACAGCAAAATTATCCTAATACGCTAAAAGAAATAATTATTCGAAATATCTTATATGCTAGTAGTATAGTAGTATTCATATTAACCTAATTAGCACCAAATCTTTCTTTAAACATTTAAATCTGAAAGAAATTTACAGATTTGAACTGGAGTTATTCCAGATTAAGGAATTTTTTAATGTTACATTTAAATTTCTTGAAAAATTAAAAACATTTCTAGCAACTACTGCGCAGATTTTTATCGATAACAAATATGGTTGTTTAAATGGGATTTCAATATGTGTTTCAAAGTATATTTTTATCAAAATTTTTTTTAGAAAAAAAGGTATAAATTAGTTGTATTTAAGTGTATTTCTAATTACATGTTTTTAAAAAAAGCATAGAAAAACTCAAATAGCTAGAATATATCCAGCATACATCAAAAGAGTTGAAAAAAAAAACGCACGTGAAGGATGTCCTTTTTTAAGCCTTGAAATAGATATAAATTAAATTTTCTGTCAAATTTTTGCTTTTCTTTACACTGATTTGTACACCGTATATATACACATAGTAGCATGCAATATTTGGTATTTAATTTATCAACTTTTCAATATAACATTTAAAAATATTTTTATTCCCAAATCCCCAACCGCTATTTCCGTCATTTCTTCCAAACAATTTCCGAATTCGTTTATTTATTTATGGGAGCATTGGTGGAGGTTGGTTACTGTACCGCAGCAATTCCCTTTTGGGTCTGGTGATAATTTTTGTTTTACTAGTCGCCGGTATATTAACATTGGTATGATGTAAGATTTAATAATGTCTGGTGTATGAAATTTAGTCTGATGCATGAAATTGCCTGAAAGATTAAGGAATTAACAATTTATACGTTTAGTTGGATTTTTGTTGAAAAATTTTGCTAATATATTATTGAAAAAAATATTGCTAATATATATATTGAAAAATAATACCTAATATGACTGAAATATTAAATAAAGAAGTGCCTCTTATATAAATTATTTCCATTTTAAGTATTACGAGTACCCTCAATACACTTTCTATTTCGAAAGCAAAGTTTTTAAAGGCACTCTTTCATAAAATCGATTTTACATAATTTTATTTTTCGATAAACTCCAATACACTTTTATATAGATGCTTATGAAACTTTTATACCTTGTTTTTTGTATCTCTGCAACAAACAAAAAATGGGGATGAATGCGACAGAGTGTTATTTTACATGCATCTATTAGAATAAAACAAAACTTTCTCAACTGAAATTTCTGATTTTCTTGATAATTTTAATATATTTCAAACAATTTTTGAAAAAACTTCTAAACATTCAGTTTACTACAAGGGACGAGTTCGTAATAACATGTTTAGAAGAATTAAATATTTTAGAGACTGACGTAAATAAAAAAATTGACGTATTTTTTGTCAGTTTCTCCAAATTTTGGTACGTTATGAAGGAAATTTGTTTTCATAATAATTTACTAAAAAAGAAATGAATATTCTTCAAACAGACTTTTTTTTTTAACCTTCTTGAAGAAATAGTACGGGAAAACTGATTAATAAAAATAAAATTAATCTGTTTTTCTAAGAAAGAAAAAAATTGTCTATGATGTTTTTGCAAAAAGTTTTCTATATTTGTAATTATCAACATTAGGGGGGGGGGGGGGGGAATTCAATGGAAAGCTAATTTTATGTTAATAGGTTGACATTTTCTGTTTTCTGCCTATTTTTAAATGTTTTTTATGGCATTAAAATGCCCTTGAAATATAATAAAACTAACAAGACAGTATTGCGGGCATATTCCTATTTTTAAACTTTGTTAACAGTATTAAAATGTTTTGGAAGAATAGTCAAAATAATAATAGTACTGCGGACTTATTGTGTCTCTGAACAACGTTTTCAAGATGGTCGTTAATTCAACGTAATGTGTTGTCGTTTTTTCAACGTAATGTGTTGTCGTTTTTTCAACGTAATGTGTTGTCGTTTTTTCAACGTAATGCGTTGTTGTTTTTTCAACGGTTTAAAAATGAAACTGTGCTACTGCTGTACATCTGAGTGCGCGATTTCAAGAGTTTTTCATTTCCATTGATCGACCGATTTTGGGTACAGCATGCATGTTAATTTCCCTTCAATGCACTTTTCACAAGTTGTTTTATATTTACAAATATCAATGTGGTATCCCTCTCGCAAGTTATTTAGAAATTAATTGCTTTATTGCATTATAATAAAACATAATCAACTATATCATAATTCTATGCAATTTGTTTTCGCTGAAAAGTTATTCAAATAGACTTTCTGAATTCAGATTTTTTTTTTATTACTTCGTTAGGATTTGTTCATTTATCCTTCTAAATACGTTTTTAGATTCGTTACTAAATCCTACAAATGGACGAATGCATTATCCAAAATAAAAGGATAATCTACCACTGCTTTTATTGCGTCAATGTGTGAACATTAAAGGTACTGTTCAAGATTTTCAAAAACAATTCAAATTGAAAGTCGCCATACTTACTCTTCCTCTTGCCTAGAAAGATGCAAAGAACATTACTGCAAGTCGCTGTTGGCGTAAATTGCGTCTTATGATCATGTTTCCAGATGACGAGTCGAATGATGAAGATCTACTTGCCTTTAAAACACTTCCCGTGCCCGACATTTGGATTTAGTTACATGTTCGGAGAAGGTTTCTGTTAGTAAAGAGCAAGTCAGGCTTCAGTCGATACAGGCAATTCTGTCTCCATCACAATATCCCTTGATGACGATGAAATAATCGAACATGTACTAGGAAAATTTTCTTGGTACGTGGAACGTAAATTTTTCTTGTACTAGGAAAATAGAAAGACGAAGATAATCTTCAGACCAAGAAAGTTACATGGAAAGGTTGGTTGGTTGTATAGAGTTCAATAGCACAAAATCCCTTCAGAGATATACTGCACCTAAATAAGAATTAAAAGAAAACATCAAATCATCCGGAAAAGGCAACGCTACAACTCTGTCATTAAAGTAAGAAATAGAAAACAAAGCTTAGTGAGAAATGCTACCTGGATGGAGTTTCCCATCCATATGTCATACAAGTGTAAACAAGTGGATAAGTGTGATCACAGATTGCATAGAGGGTTTCGTTTAATATTCCTTTCAAAACACTTTATCCTTTTGCAAAATCTGTTAGTTCCACATTTCGCAACCAGGGAGCACACACTATTCTAAACAAACCTCTATCCGAACGAAACTCCGTTTTAGAACCTATCCGTAGATATATTAGTCGAGGAGATCGGGCCCATAGCACCCGAGATAGTTAGGTGCCCCCTGGAGATAAAAAGTGGAACTAAAATATGTAAGGCTATGGTGCATAATATGAAAGAGTGGTCAAAGGGGTGTCGGCAAAAGTTAGAAAAGTGCACCCCGGGTGAAAAGGGTGGAGTTTTGAAAAATAGCTTAAAATACACAAGTTAGAGCCCAGACGGGTAAATATAAGACTTTTTCAAAATTTTATGATTTGACATTTGATGTGAGCTGTTCAGCTATAAGTATCCAAAATTTCAAGTCTCCAACATATATATTTTCTGAGAACGGGCTGTGTGACAGGCAAAGGAGTGAGACGAATAGGGTTTCGTCAGATGAACGAAACCCTAAAAACGAATATTGTTAATAAAACTATAAAGCGTGTAAGTAACTGTATTTCAAAATAAAACCTGCATGCTTTAAAAAAGTAAAGAGTGCCCCATGAGATGTTTCCCCAATGAAGTTTGTGAATGTGGCTCATGATGAATTAAAGTATATTCTATATAAGTGACCGTAAGCCCGGACAGTTAATTACCCCTTTCAGAAGCAAAGTACTTTTATTCGTAAAATGCAGAAATGATTGAATGACCAGAATTTACAAACCAATTTATTGGGAAATAAGTAAAAGCTTTTGCTTACGTACTTAATAAATACAAAATTTTCATTTCAAAATTCTGGTGCCAATGTGGCATTTAGGTATTAAAATTAAGTGGTCCAAAAATGAACCACCGCCCTTCAAGAGGTTAAAAGATAATGAATGGGAGATGATGTGAGAAGATCAAAGTGACACTGAGAAGACACATGATGGGTGCATTCTTCAGAAGTAAAAGATGTTTATGAGTGTGTGGTTCTCGAATGTCCATTTCTCAGACGAGTCTGTCGAACATTAGTTTTTCTTCGGTAATTCATAGGCCAAATTGTTATTGTGGGTTTACTACCATGTAAGTTGTATTGTATTCAAGATCCCAACTTTCCTGTAATTTATTCTGAATAAAACATTTTATTATATATTTAAGATCCGTAAATAGAACCTTACGGTATAATGGATTAAGACAAGAATATGTTTTGCCGCCCCGCCTACTTTCTCATTACTTGCAATACCCATGTGTCTTGACACCCAGCAAAAGAATATATCGCACCCTTTCTGCAAAAGTGTCACAACTCAAAAATTGGCTTTTTTGAGTTATGGCTGCCATTCGGCTTGGTTTTTGCACCTCTATCAACCACTTAAAGTGCCAGATAGTGCACTGAAAATCTAGCCACCAGGTAGCAGTTGTGTCGTTTTTTAAATTTGTCAGATGACTACTGACCCTTCTAGAAAAGTGCCACATCTTCAGTTGTGATCTAACCTTTATACGTTAACGTGAGTTCAAAAGTGCATTATTTTGAGTTGTGACGTTTTTAATGATTCAAATGATGATGTTCTTCCAAATGATTTCGAATTGTGGCAGTCTAGATGATTCATGTTTAAATATTTTATGCTTCCTATTTTGAATTGTGGCATTTTTTATGATCAATTTAGGTACAATTATCGGTTGGAACTCTTGTCTCTTTTGATGTAGCAAACGAGGAAAAGTAACAATACAGGAAAAAATTCGGGGTGCTGTTTTTGTTAAACTCACTTTAGCTACGCAATATGAACTTTAATAAGGTCTTAGTTAACTTAAAAGGTGACAGATAATATTAGTGCATCTGTTACACGTTTAAAATATACATTTTATTTAAATTTCCAACTACTTCGGTCTGCGATCCCGCTGTCTTCGTCAAGGAATATTTTCATTAATTGCCGTTCCATTCATTCAAATACACCCCTTCGTTTCAAATGGAAGAGTCTATCGGTCTGTTCACCTATGTAAATCAGGCCGCCCGCGCGGAAGGAGTTTTTGTCATGGAGTAGATCTCACCATAGAAAGGAATTAAAAAAATGAATTATTTCATACTTTTAAGGTTCAAAACAGGTAAAACCAACGGCTACATTTCTTTGTCCTTCCAAAATATGACTTTAGTAATTCGAATGTAGTTGGAAGTAAAAGTAGTGGTGCTTTGGATTAAACTTGGGAAATTATTTGACGGAAGTAGTGTGATTCAATATCTTAAATCTTTGACACAAAAATCCAGCCCAAAACACTGATATTGATGTGATATTTTATTCCGACAATTGTTATGGGCAAGCGAAAAATAAGTATTTGCTTGCAGCTTATGCATACGCGGTACAGTGCTTCGGCATCCGAAGCATAACACAAATTTCTAATAAACAAACATTCTCAAAACGAGGGTGATAATGTGCATACAGTCATTGAGAAGCAGATTGCAAAACATCTTAAATTCGTCCCCAATATACGTACCAGAGCAATACGTCACGTTGATAGAGACGGCGAAAAAACAGGACTGCCTTACCATGTTAATGAGCTCACATTCGATGATTTTTATGATATGAAGTTGCTTCATGAACAGTGGGGTAACAACTTCAACGTGGACACAACTAAAATGCAAGTGAAGTGACAAGAAATCAAGATGCTCCGTGTCGAACGAGATCAACCTCGGACATTTTTCTATAAAACATCCTACACAAATGAGATTTTCAAGAAGGTGAATGTGTGCAATATGAGGAATACACGATCTCTAGAGGATTTGAATTCGGTTGAGCTAGTTTGGGCTTGTTCGTGGAAAATTCCTTTACCTGACAATACTAAAAACGATGTTCAAGACCTCGTTAATAAAAATATAACATCGAAATTTTATTTTAATTCGTTCTTCAAAAATGCTTTAGAATAAAGCAGATAAATATTTTCGTCTGCAACCAGACCAGAAAACTGATTTACGTTTGTTATTTACAAGTTTTTTAACAGGTGCATTAAAATTTAATGCATTTAAATATTATTTAATGATAATATTATATTAAGTACTATATGCCTAGTTCCTTCGAAAACGTAGCTGCGTTTTGTTGTTTACTTTTATAGGTACAAATGATAAAGGTTTTTATACATTAAAATGTTATTTTAAATGAATATCTAGTAAAAGCAGTTTACTAATTAGCTGAGTGCTTATCTTCCATTTATGGAACACTCAGGAACAGATGAAACAAATATGTAAGCTGAATAGGCAGGGCCATTGCTAAGACTTTTTTTTCGGGGGGTGGTGGGGGGGGGGGGGGGTAGAGGACCTTAAATTGCCAAGTCAAATTTCAGTATTTGCCAACTAGATTTTACAATTTTGCCAAGTTAACACAATTAGAAAATATAATATACTTCTTATTTGTGAAAAAAATAATAATATTCCCAATTTGAATTGTAACTTTTGCCAAGTCTATCAGAAATAGAAACTGTATTATAGTTTTTATTAAAGTTTTAAATAAATTTGCCAATTAAGTTTGTAAATTTGCCAAGTATAACAGTATTCACGAATGTTTTGTGTGGGGGGAGGCTCCCCCCATCCCCCCTTAGCGAGAGTCCTGTCAATAGGTACTTTATACTAAATGTTAGTAATTAATCTTAATGTTTCTGTATTTGAGCTGTTTTGTTTTACTGTGTTTATAACTAAAAAACAGCAAAGGAATGCATTTTCTTGAAGTTATTTAAGTCAAATTAAAATAATATTATCCAATCATATATTTCCAGCTTCATTCATTCACCCAAAATGAAGTACTACCTACAGATAACAAAAAATAAATAGATACATCCTTGTTAATGAAACCTCTTAACTCAAAGTCCAATTTTCTGTCAAGTCACCAAAAGTGTCGCATGTCCAGAAAACAAACAAATAACAAAAGTGTCACAACTCAAAATGATGATATACGCATTAGTCTATGTTGGGCAACAAAAGAGGCACAACTAAAAAAAAAATGGTATTTTTAGTTGAAAATTACAAAAATCTGAAAGAATGGCAACGTATAATATTATTAAATGCACAGTTCTTTTGAATGAAATCACTAGATAAACTAAAATTTACCTACACAGCCCAGAAACAGTTTTTTGCATTTTCTGAAAAACGGAGTTTTTTGAGTTATGCCACTTTTGTAGCAAGGGTGCGATATCATAAGCACGCCTGGTAAGCAGAATAAAAAGTATCAAAATGCTTGAAACAAAGGGATAATGTATAGCTGATTTTATTGCATTAGTAGAACTTTTGAATCTGTATAACTGATGAAAAATGCATGAGGGTGATGAGATAATAACATAAGCTTTTCTATTGCGATTAATTGGGCAGTAAACACTGAGATTGATAAGAGTAAACGATAGCTAATAACAGTATTCTCACATACAATGCCACAGTCAACATAATCTCCACTCTTTGATCCATGTATATATAGAGTAGGTGAGGGTAAAAATACGCTCTTTCCATAAATTTTTATTTTTAGCGCACGTATTAGTCTAAACTTATGTAACAAGTGACTAAAATGTTAGATTAGAACCTTAGACAATTGCCACCATCAACCGACATGCTGTCAAATTATAATTCCGTGAGAAATTGCAATTTTTAAAAACATTGCTCTGCGTATCTTTGCCCTATTGGTTGGGATAAAAGTACGCAATGGTGGGGCAAAGATACACAGTGCGTATTTTTGTCCCATTACTGCAGGGTTTTGCCTAATTTCGACTAAAATGAATGAGTTATGTAAAGGTATTAGTAAATTTCACTAGTATTTATAGTTAAACTGAAAATTACAAATTAAACCACGAAAAAAAAGAAAAAAAAAACAGCGGTCAGTGAGATCACAAATAGCAGTTAACCTTAACTGCTGTGACAAAAATTGTTGCATAAATACAGTGAGCGGTCTCAGAGGCCCCTTGATTGTAGAATGAATAAAATGGTCAACTGTCTTATAAGATACTGTACTTGACTTATAAGATACTGTACTGTACTAAACTTTATGTATAGAACTACTATAATTAAAATTCGTCTATTCAGATATCTCTAGTGTTAGTGCTAGACACCTGAAGAAATTAATATGTATAGTTAAACTAGGATATATAGTAAATTCCACTAGCATCTAAAGTTAAACTGAAAATTAAAAGTTAAACCGCAAAAAAAGAAAAAAATCAGAGGTCTGTACTACAGCAAACAGAAGTTAACCCTTAACTGCTGTGACAAAAATTGTTCCATAAATACTGTGAGCGGTCTTCGAGACCGCTTGATCGTAGAATGAATAAAAGAGTTAACTGACTCATAAGATACTGTTTTGGCGCTAAATTTTATGCAAAGACCTATTTTAATGAAAATTCTCCTCATTTAGAAGTTTTTAGCGATACTACTAAGTTACTAAACTAATCCAAATTAAACTAACATCAATAGTTAAATTGAAAATTACAACTTAAACTGTGAAAACTTAATATAGCAGCGGTCCGTGAGAGTGTTAACAGGAGTTGAGGGTTAAGACTTAAAACAAAAGCGTTCTATGAAATAAGAATAAGGATTTTTAAAAGTAGGTAGGTAGATACCTATGTTCTATAGTTAAAAAAATTAACTAGAAAAAGGAAAAGGTAATTAACTACCTTATATTAGTTAACTAGCCATTATATTTTATACAATATACGTTCTATGAAATAAGAATAACGATTTTTAAAAGTAGGTAGGCAGATACCTATGTTCTATAGTTAAAAAAATTAACTAGAAAAAGGAAAAGGTAGTTAACTACCTTATATTAGTTAACTAGCCATTATATTTTATACAATACTAACTTACAAAAAATAAAACTTTCCACAACGTAATTGTGGAAAGCATCTAGCTAAAACGATGCATCTTTAACTTGCGCGTATCTTTGCCTCAAGGCGGATACGTACTTTACTTTTACCCCAATCTGCAGTATTTTGCTTAACCGGCTACCTACAAGTTTAAACAGATGCGATCGAGGTAAACTTCAAGGCATTTAGAAGCTAAAGATCTTCCGTTCTCCACTGAATTTTTGGATTTGTAAAATTTCGAGGTATTGTCAGGTAAACAAAAAGGGGAAATTAAAAAAAAATTAGATCAAAATTAAAAAATTTAAACTTACCTCATTTTCTTGGCATGAAGTGCTACTTTTTCACAAGGTTTGAACACACAACTACTACACTTAATATTAAAAGGATCCCAGGAAGGATTTAAATGCTTCGATAATGAAGCACGAGCTTACTTCGATATTGCTTAGTGGGATAATCTTAATAAGACGTCTGATTCTATTTCCAAAAGGTGGGATGCATGACGGGTGGTGCTGAGAAAGAATATCATCATCTGTATTTAGTATCTGAGCATGAAGTGTGTGGTCATGATGGGAGAGGATCCAATAGTATAAATCCAAGGAAAGCTTTTCACGAATGTAATGAAGTGTAGGTTCGTTACACTAAACATATAGGCTTAAAATTAGGGAAGCTCGAAATGCACCAGAGCAAATATGGAGTGCGCTATGGTGCACAGCGTCCATTTTTTTAAGAACTGATTTACATGGACAGCCGAAGAAAATTCCAGGATTAATCAATTTTGGAGCGGATTATAGCACGACCAATTTTAAGGTGTGAAACACGAGCTGCTTCCAAGAAGTGTTCGAAAACACCTTGAGTAAATTAAGCAGTTGTTCACATTTTTTCCATAATTATAACATATGTGGCAAAAAAAAAAATGAGTTTTTGTCAAAGTATAAGCTCAGAAAACGACTGTATGACGATCGAGGCAATGATGTCAGGTTTATTGCCGCTTCGTGGCGATTAGGCGGTCTCTCGTCCCGATGCCAGGTACTAAACCGTTAAGCTGGGGCAACCCGGCAGGTAGGGGCCTGGTCATCGGTTAGAAAGAAAGAAAGCTCAGAAAACGAACGCAGCCAGCAAAAACAATTTGCGATGCTCCAATAAAAATTTCAAGATGTGGATGCAGATCCCTACGTCTACAGAAATACACACAAGAAGTGTTGTCTTAAGAAATGATAAAATCCTTTTTATTTGTACATATAAAGTACCCTGTACAGGGTATACGACATTTCGGTCCCGGCGTTTCAGTCCCGAGCAGTTTCGGTCCCGAGTAGGCCCAGTAAAGAAAGAAACAGTGGGCCATCAGCTGGAAAAAAGATGGCAGCCAGCACTGCTATCAGCGGTAAAGAGCAATGGTGCCATTACTTAAATCTGTAAAAAAGTGTCCGTGCGGAATGCAGCTGGCCCATTAGTGATGGCCAACAGCAGGCCAGCATTGGTATGCCATCAAATTACTTCAATCCGGCACTTTTCCTGCAGTGCTAGCAAATATCCCTCTGCTATTCCTTTGCTGGCCCAGCACTTTCCTTTACAAAAATTTCTTATAGAATTCTATAAAGAACAAAGTATTATGGCTCTTTTTTCTATAAGCTAGTTTCACCAAGAGCTATAGAAGTGTTCTGTAATAGAAATGTCTATTGAAATACTTGAACTTGCAACGGTTTCCATGCGATCACCCTCCCAAGTACTAGCCACGCTCGATGCTGTTTGGTTTTCGTGATCGCACATGAACACTCTCAGCGTATGCTACGACCGCTCGTAGTTTTCAAGCTCTCATTACACTATTTCAAGTTTGTTTCTTTTGTGATTTACGTTCCAAATCATTAAACTGGTATAGAAATTATTGTATTGTATAGAAATTCTATATATTTTATACGCTTTTTTTTTTTTTTTTTTTTTTGTTATTGATTCTCAACTGTGTAAATTATGAAAGCCGAAATCCTTTGTAACTTAGTAAAACCAGATTTAAGGAGAAAAAAAAAGTGCGTTGAAATAAAGAATTTATTTATTTATTCATTTACTTATTTATTTTGTTGGTGGCAGTGGTGCTATATTATTTACAGTTTTTAAAAAAATTTCACCTCTTAAATTGTGTTAAAATATTCATTTCAGAATTGTGTTCAAATACTCAATGTCTTCGATATTCGCAACGCCACCTAGCGTAAGGGTTCCCAACAATAATACTGCAAAAGTTCGTGCAGTTCTATGTAGTGGTGGGCCAGCGCATGAGATAAAACGGAAACCCACCAGAATTTTATCTGATGATTTCCAACAACAAAGTTGACTGAAGCTGTCCAGCAGTGGTCATGCAGTGGTAGACCATTAGCCAGCACTTCTCCATCATTGCCAGCACCTATCTTGCTGCTGGCCAGCAATTTCCTCTTTGCTGGGGGGTATCAACGATTTTAATCAAGTGATTTAAATCAGTGTTTAAATCGTGATTTTAATCAACTGTTCTTTTTTTAATCATTGATTTAAATCAAAAATTTT
Organism: Maratus speciosus; assembly: GCA_963932465.1. Classification (NCBI taxonomy): domain Eukaryota; kingdom Metazoa; phylum Arthropoda; class Arachnida; order Araneae; family Salticidae; genus Maratus; species Maratus speciosus. The sequence goes on from OZ010796.1 coordinate 317,480,315, forward strand.
CTAAATGTTTAAAATTACATAAAAACATGTTAAAAATCTAAGATGAACATAATTTGAAAAGTTTCTATTGGGATTTTGCATTATTAATAAGCAAAAAAAAAAAAAAAAAAAAGCATTAAATAATTGTTTCTAAGCTTTGACTTATTAAAAAAAATAAGTACAATAAGTTTGTAAAAAGCAAGTTTTTATCTGTCATAAAAAAATCATTTCATTTTACAATGATATTTAAAGCTAATCTAATATACGTAATTTGCAATGTCATTGTTTTCTTTAACCAATCAATTTATTCTTTCTTTTCTATAAAATAAGCACAGCAAGTATAAAAAAAATTTCTGCGAGTAAAAGAATAAGTAGCCAGTATGTTATTTTCTCATTCTACATTTGCAATAATAAATTTATAGCAAATTGGAGCTAAAGAAGAATGGAATAATGACACCTGCTCAACAACTATTATAGAAGAATGTATAAGAGAACAAGAACTAATTGATATAAAAATGTTAAGCTCAGAAAGAGCTTCTTCGGTAGAGATTGAATAAATGTTTTTATTTTTTTTTACTTTTGAACTCATATACACCACATAAAAAAAATTTTCAGGGATTGAAAAGGCAGTTTTTTTTTTTTTTTTTTTTTTTTTTTTTTTGAAGCACTGGAGGCTAATGATCCCTACTGAGTTGTAACATGCTGCTATTTAATATTTTGAGGATTTTAGATATAATTGATCATTCTTATATTTACTCTGCATAGGTGTAACTAATTTTCATATTATTTTTTTGGTTAACATACACATATATGTGTGTAAGTTTACATTTAGGTAATTAATAGTAATATTCCTTAGTACAAATGCAAAATGAGCTGCAAATCATATTTGCTTTTTTTGTTATTTGTGCTACTAACTAATGAAATTATACTTATTTGCAGTTTTTATTAATTCTGTAATTACTTACTGTTCTCTCTAGGCCATTTTTTAAGGTTGCAGCACCTTGCTCCTTTTAAAAGTGGCGAAATACACCCCTTTAAAAAAATATTAGTGAAATTCACCTGTAGTTGTAATTAAAGATTTCTTGTAAAAAACTTCCACCATACCACAGTATTTCTAAATAAGTATGTCCAGGACCTTGCAAAAATTATAGAATTTTATTTCTTTAGAAAAAAGAAGATATTCTTAAATCATGTCGTTATTTAATTGAATTATTCAATTTGTAATTCATAAAATCCTTAAAAATTAATGTCACTTTATTTATCATATTAACAAATTATACACTTTTTTCTTATATCATTGCTAAACACATTACTAATATATTACTCATAAAGTAATGCTCTCTTTTTACTGAACTAGTTCCTTTTATGAGAACTTGCAACCCTTTTCTCTAGAATGAATACTAAATTATCATTTTAGGAATTAAAGCATAAAAACCTTTTTTTCTAATTAGAGAGTTAACTGTTAAATAATGATTAGTTTCAAGAATTGTAACAATTTAATATTAAGTGATGTGATTAATAATTTTAATAACTGTAAATATCAATAGTATTTAATATAGTTTTAGATAATTATTACAAAATATTAATGTATGTAACATTGCTGTATACTTCTAACAAAAATGAATGCAGTTTTTATAATTACACCAACTAATAATTATAATTAAAGATTAAAAAGATAGATTATGTTAGGAATTAGAGGATTAATTGTTTTAGAAACCTAAAAGTATTGGTAGCTAGTCCGTATTTTAATGCAGGGAAAAACATCCTAAAAATCCGATTTAAATTTTAAAAAAAATCCGATTTGAATAAAAAAATCTCATTTAAATAAAAAATCTCATTTTAAAAAAAAACGATTTTTTTTTAAACAAGTGGGTAAGTGTGATCATACATCGCACAAAGGGTTTCGTTTAATATTCCTTTCAAAACACTTTCTTTCAAAACGTCCAGTACATTTATCGCCATGGAATACCTTCTAAATTTTGGCAAACACATCCTAAACTATGTTAAAGTTTCAAACATATTCGCCTTGTTATATTTCCTAATTTTGTTCGCCCCCCCCCCCCCCAAAAAAGAAATGCTACGATGTATCACATGACGGGTATCTGCCAAATTTAGAAAAGTGCCCCCCTTGGGGGGGAGTGGGCAGATGGTCACCATGATTTTTGACGCGGCCTGATTTTAAAAATTTATGTTATGTTTTATAAGCCATATTAAAGTTTCAAACAGATCGTCCAGTTATATTTCCTAATTTTGTTCGCGCACCTCCCTCAACTCCCCCCCCCTCCTCGAAATGCGACGCGCCCTTCTTCTTTATAATTTATTATCGTGTGTTATAAAGTATCTTAAAGTTTAAAACAGATTGAATTGTTAGATTTCCTACTTTAAATGAAATCGCGGTCTGTTAATTCCACATTCCACCACCAGGGAGCGCACTGTATTCTTAACAAAAGCGTATCTGAACGAAACTCCTTTACACAACCCATTAGTAGATATGTTACTCGAGAGGGTGGCGGTCTTCAGCAAGAATTTAAGATAATTGTTGAAATTACTGTTCGGAAATAGTGGTAATTTAACTTTTGACATATTTATATTTAATAAGTATAAGTAGCATGTATCTGAGGACTCCATCAAAAAACGCACCTGAAACGGTATGAAACAAAAAAGAAATATTTTGCCCCTCCCCCTCTCCCCACCTTCCCGAAATTTCACGCGTTTTTTTATAAACTTTTTCTAATGTGTTATAAACTATCGTAAAATTTCAAACAGATCGCCTTGTTATATTTCCTAATTTTAACAAAAATGTTAGTTCCCCATTCCACCACCAGGGAGCGCACTCTATTCTTAACAAAACTGTATCGGAAGGAAACTCCGTTAAACAACCTATAAGTAGATATGTTACTCGAGGTGGTGGCGGTCTTAATAAGAAATTAAGATATTTGCTGAAATTACTATTAGGAAATAGTGGTAACTAAACTTTAGACAATTTTATATTAAATAAGTAGCTTATATCTCAGGTCTCCCTCAAAAAGTCACCTAAAGCGGTCAGAAACGCTAATTTTTTAAATAGAAATCTAGCGCCGCCGCCCCCCCCCCTCCCCGGAATTTCGCGTGTCATTCTTTCTTACACTTTATCTTATGTGTTATAAAATATCTTAAAGTTTCGAACAGATCGACTTGTTAGATTTCCTAATTTTAACAAAATCGCGTTATGTTAGTTCCACATTCCACCACCAGGGAATGCACTCTATTCTTAATAAAAGCATATCTGAACGAAACTTCTTTACGCAATCTTTCCGTAGATAGATGGGTCGGGATGGTGGCGGTCTTAAACAAGAATTTAAAATATTTGCTGCGGTAACAAACGCTAAGATTTTGAAAATAATTCTAGCCCCCCCCCCCCTCCTCGAAATATCACACTCCATTCTTTTTTACACTTTTTTCTATGTGTTATAAACTATCTTAAAGTTTCAAACAGACTGAGTGGCGGTCTTAACCAATAATTCAAAATATTTCCTGAAATTACTATTAGAAAATAGTGGTATGAAGTAAACTTTCTGATGATGAATAAGTTATACTTATCTCATATCGCTGTTCAAAAAGCCCAGGCAAATTATTAGATTTCCTAATTTAAGTTAATTCGTGGTTAAATAAGCGCGTCTCTTCATTTTAATCGACGCATTTGATAGCAATAAACCGCTTAATTAAATAATAATTAATATTTCAGCTTGTAATTAAGATAGGACTTAGATATGGGTATCAATGAAATCAGCGAGAAATTTGACATCGGGATGCCAAAAAATTTAATAAAAAAATTTAATATTTAAAAAGTTAAAATTTCGTATTAAAATATGCTATTATGGAAAACCGCAGCGTCGTCATGTCTACCTGCTTTCCCGCCGAATTGAAATCTTTTTATTTCCTTGTCTTTCCAATTAAAGAAATTAAATTTTTATCGATCGATTTTTAGTGGATATTTTAACTTATACATATCGCAGAAATGTGAACTTTATACCAAATGAAAGTAGATTTTTTTCTGCGTCTGTCTATTCCATTTACAAATTTCTCGGACCAATATTTTCTGATATACGATTTCGCTTTAAAATCTCCACTTCATTTTTCGGCTTAATTTCCTCCGTGGTAACCGTGCATTCGGCTGATTTTACTGGCAACCCTTAGGAGAAACACGGATGATTTCGAGAAAGTCCGTTTGAATTTGCGTTAAAAAGGTGGATTGGTTAATTTTAGAAGTTAATTAGCCCGTAATTCGGTTAATTACCAACTTTTTCAAAATTTTATGATTTGTTGTTTGATGTGAGGTGTTCAGCTATAAGTACCCAAAATTTCAAGTCTCTAACATGTATAGTTTCTGAGAACGGGCTCTGTGACGGACAGACGGACAGACAGACAGACAGACAGACAAAGGAGCGAGACGAATAGGGTTTCGTGAGATGAACGAAACCCTAAAAAATGATTTTTTTACACCATAGTCCCGAGACATTTCGGTCCCTGGCCCACCATATAACACATATAAATATACCGGACTCTAATTGTCGTAGGCCCGCCAAACGCTTTAGGTTCAACATTATTTGGTCCCTTTTTATTTTTTTATGCCCCCCCCCCCCCAAATTTTATAAAAAGCTGAATGTAACAGTCCGATAAGTTAAAAATTTATAACTCGTGATAATGAAATCACATCGAGCTGAAATTTTGTTTGATCGAACAATGTGACATAATTTTACAGGGGACATCGTCTTATTATTATTATTATTTAAGAGAATGGATAATTTAAGTTTTATTATTTATTATTATTATTAGGTATTTTATATATACTATGATGTGCCATAATTGTTTTCTTTTTTTTGTTGATTTCAAACATTTTTCTAGAACCTTTAAATTATCATTAATTGAATAATAAAAAAAAACTGTGCTTATTTTTTCTTCCAATTAGATTAATAATAAATGTCTTCAATAATTCAATTAGACACTTATAAGCCATTTTATGTAAATATTTCCTGAAATCACCCCTCTACACTCTCTCCTCTAATTATTGAGGAATGAGATATATTTATTGAAGCACAAATATTTAGTTTTTCTTATTATTTTTATAATACAAAGTTGCATCTTATAAATTTGTTTTCATAAGTTACTTTACCATTATAAACATTGGAAAACAATAGTGATTTGGTAACTAGGCGTGCTATGAAAAATATTTTGTTTTCAGAACCCCCCCCCCCCCCCCCCCCCCCCCCCACCGATTCTTTTTTTTTTTTTTTTTTTACAGTCTTCCCTCTGCTGAAGAAGATTTTTGTGAGCAAATTTTATTGAAATTGGGCCTATTACTTTGTAATGACATGATAATTTTTAATTTTATGTAATAATGTAACTATTATTTTCATTTTATTTTCATTTTTTAACAGACAAAACTAAGTTTTTTTTTTAAATTTGTCGTTTATTTCTTTTTTGTAACTACCCATTCCCTCCCACTTTCCAGAAAATAAATTTAATATATTTTTTTTTTAATTCAGTTTTATTATTAATTATATTAATAGTCTTAAATTTTCAGTAATTTTAAGTATAAAATAAATAAACAGGTAAAGGATAAATTTCAGTTCATAGCTACTATGAAGTATAATGATAAACTGAATAGAAAATATATTATGTATTGAGTGTATTTTTAAAGAAAAATTTTAATTTATATTAATAATGCTATTAATTTAATAAATTAAGAATACATTAAATTAAAAAAATATATTTAATAAAATATTAATTTAATTTTTATACTGAAATTACTAACTATTTTGAGAATTAATTAATTGAGAATTAATTAATAGCAATTATTCATCACTTAAAGTTTTTATTCAAAATTTTTGATTTATTATTTCCAAACAATGAAACAGAAATTTTTTGAAAATTCAATCAAAAACATAAACGCTAAGTATTAATATTAATTAATTAATTAATTAATTAATTGATTGATTGATTGATTGATTGATTGATTGATTAATTAATTAATTAATTAATTAATTAATTAATTAATTAATTAATAATGTTACAGATTATAATTCGCAAAGAATAATATATTATTAATTATATTTAAAGATCAAGAAAAATATTATAAATTAACTAATAAATAAATAAACAATATATTTATCTTCAAAATCCTTATCATTTTTATACATCGTAATGAAGTTAATAACATTATAGTAACCGGAATTTAAAAAAAGTATATATGTTTGCATTTACCCTATAATAACTATTATGTAGTTCATATTACAGTTTTAAAGGAAGTAGTTGATAAATTAGCTATGCAAACAATTAATAATTGAAATACTATTAATTGATACGATTAATAAAAACAATTTAATTTTTGAATTTTTTTTTATTTATTTCACAATATAACTGCCTCCAACAAGAACTGTAAGAAACCGAAATGGCAAGGGACCGAAATGTCTAGGGACCGAAATGTCTTGCTTCCCCCTGTACATATGAGGGCACCCGATTAAATATATCATTAATTTTTATTGCAAAGATAGTCACATTCAGGACGTTACCTTGAGATACTCCTTTTTTTTTTTTTTTTATAATAAAAGGTAGACAAAATTCCACCAATACGATCTTGAAAAAATCGAATGACAAGAAAATATCGCAATGTTTTATCATAAGCTTTTGCTATGTCAAAAACTATTGAGATTAAATGTTTGGGTTTTAAAAAAGGTCCGCGTATGAGTTTTCTAAAAGAAAGAGGTTATCAATAGTAGACCTACCACGTTGAAAAACCGCTTTGGAAAATTGCAAGGCAGTTATTAGATTTTAAAACATGCACCAGGCGGCAATAGAGGATTTTTCTAAAGGCTTTCAAATGCTACAAGAAAGTGTGATAGGTCTGTAATTATTTGGGTCTGTGAAATCCTTTCCTGGCTTAGGAAAAGAATTACAATAGATGTTATAGCAGGCGTCAGGAAATGTTTGTTCTATCTATATCCTATTATAGAGAGCAAAAATATTATTAAAAGAGCTTGTGCAGAGATATTTCAGTATGGTACAAGTGATGCCATCGTAACCTGGAACAGATAATGGCCTTTTTTCAAACATTTAAAGAACTCTGAGAATAGTAAAAGGTATATTATATGCATAAGAGTGGAGATAATTAAAATTGATGCTGGTAGTTTACATTTGTCTTTGCATCATAAAAAAGGATTGGGTATCAATCAGAGCTAGAATTAGATCCAAGGTACTTGCTGTTGTCTCAGCTATGTTTTTAGAAGATACTATAGTTTGGCCTTTGTGTTATAATATTGAAATATGACTTTCAGAGTACAAGCCAACACAATTTTTCACTCTTTTCCACAGAACTTTACTTCAAGTATTACAGTTTATGTTAGAAATGTATAATTCAAGATTCAAGTTGGCTTTTACGTCGCAGTCTTCTAGGTTCAGTCTTTGCTCTTTTATATGCAATATAGTTAGCATTGTTTTGATACATCTGGAAGATACCCCGAGCCTCTTGTTGACTTTTTAGCTGTCGTTTGACGTTTGTCGTTTTCGTTGCTTTCGTTTCGTTTGACGTTTGTCGTTGACGTTTGACAGTCACTATTCTACCATGGCTTCCTGTGTCTCTTTATAGAAGATGTTTCAGGAATGCTAGTATCTGCAGCATTCATAATACATCGGTGATGTTATGAAGCACATAGTCAATATTACCAATTATCATATGAGGGGCTCACAACCATAGTAGACCAAGTCCATTCTAAAAATAATGAGATAGTCGATTTAAAGGTGCATAAAATCTGTTTTATCCCCTCACACAGTGAACCAAGTCTGTTTTCACATACTTTTGCATATATTTCATCTGTTTAGAGACTTGGTTTACTGTGGGACTGGATAAAACAGATTTTATGCACCTTCTAAATGGACTATCTAATTTTTTTCAAAATGGACTTGATATACTATGGTTGTGAGCCCCTCATATCATTTGTGATTTCAGCAAGAGCTGTGTAAAAGTTGATCAGTTGGGTCTGTCATATAATCGTTTAAAATAATGTCTTATAATAACACTTTAAAATAATGTCTTATTTTAAACACTAATAATGAGGTCGAAGTAGCTAGGAGTCGTTCGGTAGCTTCATCGCCCCGAGCCCTCCCCTCCCGCTTTTCGGTGTCTTTAATTTGTGCAATTTCTCTTTTAAATTTGTCCGGTTTCAATTTTTGATTTTTTTATTTTCATTCTGGCTTCCGCTAGAATGTCTTATACTCGGGACGTGGCTGGGGACCTACGAATATTGCTTCCGTAAAAGAGTCGGAATAAGTGGAAGAATAAAGGGTTGCGGACGAAGAGAGGCCGCTCGCCGCGGTGGTTGGCCCACCCCCAACCGCCGACAAGAGACTAATAATGAGCTCGAAGTAGCTAGGAGACGTTCGGTAGCTTCATCGCCCGAGCCCTCCCTTCCCGCTTTTCGGTGTCTTTAATTTGTGTAATATAAAGTGTTTAAAATAGTTATCAGGATCCCTGTCGGTAGTAGTCTGTAAAAATAAATGTTTGAAAATGGTCACTGTCGTGCAGGTCATTTGAGACCCAGCAGGCATAAGCAGCTGTCAGAAATGATTTTTTCTATTATATCATCACATTGATTGTAGTCTCGTTTTCCCCACATTTAGATGTGTGCATTAAAATCTCCAACAATGATATAAGGAGTAAGGAGTTACAAAAGGAGATAATTACGTGGAAAGAAAGATGACGAACGGTTGCAGACTTTCATAATATTTTCCGAGCAATTTTCATCTGAATGTCAACCCATGATGTCACGAAGCTTCATCCTATACACAGTGAATTTTTGAAACTTCTGTTTATACTTCTAAACAAGAAAGAAAAATCATGCGTTAAGCATAGATTATGAAACACTTTCCAACACTTCCTGAATGCTTTAACAAAACTTCGTTATTTAGGGAAATAAGGTAAATAAGATAACTAAGTAAACATTTTAGAAAAACGCACTAAACATTTGAAAAACTGATTTTAGCAGTTACCGTCCATAGCCAAATATGTATTCCAATTCTTTTGAGCAACCCTGTATTTATCTGTGGGTTCATATATATACTATTTAATGGGAAAATTTAGTTCAGTAAGAAAACTAACAATAGATTGAAAAATACTTCGGATAAAATTTAGTATCTAAAATCTTTTGTGTGTCCCTGTAAATGCTATGCACTTCGTATTATACATGAAATAAGTTATAGTAAACCTCAACGGCGTATATCAATTTCATTATATATATGAAATAGTTTAACATAATTAAAATACGCCGCAAACAATTCCCTCCATGCCTATATCATTATGTAACGGAATTCTTTTGTGGGGGCCCTGTAAATGAATAATAACTATTCCTTGCATCGCATATTCTACAGAATGCATATTTTAGTGCACTTCATAAATGCATATCAGTTTTATTGTGTTTGAAAGCGTGTAACATCATTAAAAATAATTTGAAACGACTTTTTCCCATTGGCCGTAATGTAACGGAATACTTGTGACTGTCCCTGTAAATGAACTAAACATACTACAAACTTTATTTGAAATAGGGAACGTGGTATGGTAGACGTCAATAACATCGAAAAATTTCAGGGCAATCCGAGTCTATTTACGAGAGTTAGAGTGCGGACAGACGGACAGACAAACCGAAGTCATAAACACTTTTCAACTTTGTTGAAAAGTGTTAAAAATGGTTAACTTTTATTGGTTTGTCGACATCGAGTCCTTCAATTTGTAATAAACGGAATCTTTCTGTAGAAGTTCAAGCGGAGTTCACATTCCAAGCGAGTTCGAATATGCCAGTGAAAAAACTACGTGTCGTGTTTATTAAGAAGCAAATAATTGACGATAATAATTGCCATTCATTGTTGTAAATAATTTTTTAATTATTTTTTAGTATTTTAATAAAGAACTCTGTAACGAGATGGTGTAGTGACGGTTCATTAGTTGAAAGTAATGGGAAAGTTTTGCATTAACCGAAAAATGTTAATTTCTGTTAATAGAAATATAATTTAAAGTACAGAGGTGTGAAAATTATTAGAATAATTGTGAAATTTACAATAAAATCTTGTTATATTAAAGAAATAATACATTATTTAAAAAATATTGATACATTTAATATTTAGTGTGCATCCTCTTGTGTTTATTAAAGATTCGATACATCTTGGCATACTTTGTATGAGGTTTTGGCAATTAATTTGTATTTCGTTGTCATGGTGCCAAATTTGGATGGGTCTTTCTATCACTCCATTCTTGTTTGTGATGTCTCATTTCTTTAATTTTTTCTTTACAATGGCACAAAGATTCTCTATATGGTTCATATCTGGACTGTTTTCAGGCCATGGAAGTGTTTTCTTTAATTAAAAATTAAAGAAATGCAACATCACAAACAAGAATGATCTGATAGAAAGGCTCATCCAAATTTGGCACCATGACAACGAAATACAAATTAATTGCCCAAAACTCATACAAAGTAAAGTATGCCAAGACTTATCGAATCTTTGATAAAAACCAAGGGATGCACATTAAACATTAAATGTACCAATATTTTTTAAATAATATTTTATTTCTTTAATATAATAAGATTTTATTGTAAATTTCACAATTATTCTGATAATTTTCTCACCCCTGTATTTATTTATTTTTATAAAGAATAAAAATATTTTTTTTTCAAATAGCTTATTTTTATTACTTGTTAAGGTATAGACTACTCGGATAAAATAATGTTATGTGGCATGGGGCCATATTTACCCTTCTTTGTTAAAAACTTGGTAGCTAACGATTATTTCTCTCCTTGCGTTTATTACTGTATTTTTCTAGGATTCTTCTCTGTTGTGCATTGTACACCATATATAAATTGTACTGAATTAACTATTCATAAATAGTTTGGCTCTCTGTTTAAATTTATATTCCTCCAAAATGTTTTTAGAGAGTTATTAGCAAAATTTACTTGAATGTTCGCGCACATTTAAAACCAAAACTTGGATTTATATACAGTAAAACCTGCGAAAACAGAACCTGTGTATAACGGATTGCTGGCTTAAAGGAAAAATGGTGACATGGTCCAGGCGAAAAGAATACAATAATATTATGAGACAATATAAACTACTAAGACGTCACAGCGGAAAATTCTCTTGGTCCTTGGAGATTGATATTTTACTGTATTTATATCAACGTACATCAGATAGTTTAATAACAGCTCAGATGAGTTTGGATGTACTCAGCGCGTGAAAAAAATCAATATAGCAACATTCAGACATCTAAAAATATTTTGAGTTCTTTATTATACATTAGGTGCGGCTCAATCGATCCCATTTGTGATACAGATTTTGATTTTTCTTTAGTGAAGCGACCAGATGCGACTTTAGAAGCCATCGTGTCCTAGCCGAGATATTTTTTCCGCTCTTAAGAGAAGGTTCTGAGATTAGTAGATAATAAGACATTTTTCGGACATAGGGCATATTTTTCAATAAAAAACTAAATACGATCACAGTTTAGCGTTAATTTTTCTAGATAAGTAAATAATAGGATATTTTTCGAACGTAGGACATTTTTTAAAATAAAAACTGAGAAATGATCGCAATTAATGTTTATATATTTTATTATGTATACACTAAATACAAAAAATATATATACGAGTACTTTATATAGGGGTTTTCAAATTTTTTTGACTGAAAGTCTTTTGGCACCACGAATTCCGAAAGTTAATCTTCCGCCTTATTTAATCGGAAAGTTTCTGCCCTTAAATAAAGGCAATTTTTTCTATTCTAAAATATTGGTAGCTTGGGTCTCGTAGACACAGGTTGCAGACCCCTAGTTTAATACATTTAACTATTTAAGCAATGAAAGCTATTCATTATAACAGTCTTAAAAATTCCTTTCAGACGAGGGGATGTCTAATTCTTCAGCAATTCATCTGAAAATAAAAAGGTAAAACAATTTAAAACTGAATTAAATTCATAAGGCAGTAAGCGTAAGCAAGATTTTAAAAGATAAATTTATTTTTTTCTGACATTTTAAAATCAAATATTATTTTTTTTTTAAGTGTTTTTCCTATTTTCTTTTTTTTTGAATATGTTTGAAAGTAAATTTGCATACACTTAAAACATTAAAGGTCCACTTCGTACAAAAAAAAATAAATAAAAATAAATAAATAAATAAATATATATATATATATATATATATATATAACCTTTAATTTAAAAAAGATACTAAAATCGATAATTAGTTTATGAAGGTATAGTCCGACTCTCGTTAATTCGAACTCGTCGGGACCACAAGAAATGTTCGAAGTATGGAAAGTATGAGACGAAAATATGTTTAAAGGGGTACTATTACAAAGGAAGTAATGTTATAATATATTTTAATTTATTTTCGGCTGTTATCATTAAAATACGACTTAATATTAAATTAAAAGATATAAATACATAAACTAATTAATAGTATTAAAATAATATAAATAAAACATAAAAATTAATAATGCAGTGTAAGACAACTGCATTTTAAAATTTTTAATTAATTACATTATATTTTTTTTTACCTAAAATTAGATGAACATATAAGAAATTATGACCACTATGAAAAAAATTATTAATTGGTGTATGATTAGTCATATTCTTTTTTGATGTTTTAGCAAGTTTTTCTATTTGTAACAAACAGTAAAGTTCCTTGTTCGATGACGGATGAATCAGGATAAATTTATGCAAACACTCAATTGATTGTGCAATTGACTTTTTTATGGATAAGGAAAGCACTTGGACATAGTAGCAGAATCACCAGAAACTGATTCCATCCCCTCATTGCATTTTTCGTGAATTGTTTCAACAACTTCTTCCACATTTAAGTGTCCAGACACTTATAAACTATTGGTCAGGGGTTACATACTCTGTGAATGTAATATCACACTGGAAATTTTTAGAAAAGTTTGGAATTCAATTTTTTTAAAGGTCTATCGTTTTTGTCATTTGCATTACAACCACACTTTTTAGATGGATAAATCTGGCATGTCGAAAGCATTTCTGTTGTTTCAGGCTGTACGGCGTCCCACGCCGCTTATAAATCGTTGATGGTCGCTTATGTCGTAGCTTTCTTTCAGATCAATCGAAAATAAAATTTGTTCTAGAACCCTTTTACGATAATGAGTTTTTAAATTTTGGATTATACCTTGGTCCATCGATTGCAGTTGTGCTGTAGTATTAGGGGCTAAATATTCAATCTTTATAGAGCTCAGTGTTGGTAGTTTACAATGAGTCTGAACATTATCTAGCAGCAATAGAATTTTTCTGTTTTGACGAGAATTTTTTTTTTATCCAGTTCTTTTAACCAACTGATGCAGATTTCACCCGTGGTCCAGTCTTTAGCATTTGCCATATAATCAACAGGCAGTGTTTTAACTCCTTTGAAGCAACGTGGCTTAGTTGATTTACCAATAACTGACAATTTTAGCTTCTCACTTCCATCCTTATTGGTACCTACCATCACAGTTATCTTGTTTTTTTCTAAGTTTGTCACTTGTGCATGTTTCACCTTTTAAGTGTTAAAGTCTTTTTAGGAAGAAGTTTATAAAACAACCCTGCGTCATCCGCATTAAATACGTCCTTCATTGCATAAGTAGAAATGAGTTTGGGTAGCTTTTCGCAGAATTCAATGCAAACAGCGAGGTCTATAGCACCACTTCCACCACACATACGATGTGCGATGTTATTTCGGTGCATAAAACGTGACAGCCATCCTTCGCTGCAATTGAAATTTTTAATATCCATGAGTAGTACAAGTTCTTTCACTTTAATTGCCAATATAGGTCCACTCAAAGGTACCTTTCTTGCCAATGCATCCTTTGTCCATAACGATAAAGTTTCCATTAAATCCTCATGGGCTGCTGTTTGCATACGTTTTCATCATTCAGCAATTCTTTCCGTCTCCCATGATTTCAGGATGAATTCTTTATTTTTCAAGTAAGTAGAGAGCATATTCTTTTTTATTCCATATTCTGCAGCAATTGCTGTCTTAAATCTTCTAGCCCCATCCTACATTTTTAATAATTTCCACTTTAGCTTCTTAAAGATTTATAACTTCCACGTGGGGCCATATTTTAAAAAAACAAAATCTTATACAAAAAAAAAAAAAACTTTAACAGTAAGTAAAATCACTGACTGAAAAATTCGATCCCTTCACTGCAGATAGAGTGTAGTGATAAAACAGATTTCCTCTATCTTTAACAGATGTCCACCCTGTGGATTTCTCGGAATGTCACTCGGTCAAATGCTAGAGAAGGAAATAGGAACAAGCACAGAAGAAGAAGGGATGGAGGTGTCATTGATGGACAGACGGGACATTAAGAAAGCGGACATCAAATGCATGGGATTATATGTATACTAGTTCAGAACAATTCTGACAAAAATGAAAAAAATAAAGTTATTTCAAGGATCTGAAGTCCGTGAGAAAGTAAGGAAAAATGAAAAAATGGAATTCTCGTTAGTTCGAATTAAACGAAGTCAAGAGAAAATGAGTTCGAATAAATGAAAATTTTTAACGTTATTCTGCCATTGAAAATTTCAGGACTTCATGTTTAGTTCGAATTAAGCGAAGATTCGATTTATCCGATTTCGAATTAACGAGAGCCGACTGTATTTATCTCAATAAATTTAAAAGAATGTTTTTAAAAAGTAGCATTTAATGTTAAAAGATTGGCTTAAAATTACCCAAAAAGTTGTTAAAAAAGGTAACAACTTAATGTACCTGTCTGAAAAGGGGAAGGCACTCAACCGGTTTGGGTAATTTTTTATTTTTAAAAAGTAGGCCCATTGGAGAAAATATCTCGAAAAATGCTAGGGGGCTTCAGGTTTTGTTGCTGAAATATGTACAAGGGTTTCTTTACGTGTTCTTGAAACGCTCATAGCTTAAGTTTGTTGTTCCTTGTTACTTTCTATCAAGTTTGAAATTGTTTAATTTGTATTATTTGAACTTGAACATTGTATTTGTGATGTATGAGATAAGAATAATAAAATGTGATAAATCTATATTATAAAACAAAAACATATCCGTGAGAAACGCTAACATCATATTGATGATGGCAGCACCGGACCAATAAATTTCACTTTTACTGCAATTTTTTAACTTCTAAATATAGCGCAATTTCAATATTTACACCACCGAATAGGGAAAGAAATAATCTTTCAAATGCAATTTGTTTGACTGTTTTACTGATTTTTTTATTATTTTTTTTTTTAATTTTCAGACAGTATTATTTTTTAATCTGTCTCTAATCTAGTGTGCAGCCCGATTACGAAAGATTAACCCGTTTGCATTATTTGTTTGAACTAATATTCCATACCGAAATTAAATTAATTTATTAATAAATAAAAAATAATAATATAAATAAAACACAAATTTAACTGACATATAATTCAGCTACTCGTTTAAATAACTGAAATTATCAGAATGAAAAAAGGCTGCTGTAAATAACGATCTTTTGAGATTCCTTCGTCTGTAAACTCCTGGTATGCGGCTAATACGAAAGTATCACTTTTAATAAATTTCAAAACTTTATTTGAATACATTACTGATGTTTTTATGAAAAATTTGCTTTTTGGTGTTGTGAATTCCTATTCTAAAAGAATATAGGGTTACGTGGGGAAACTGGGCACAACATGTCACTCTACAATGTCACTCTAGAGATTCTGGTAATTTAGCTTCCAGAAGCCAACGTTCATTTGAATTAAAGTCTGAACTTTGGTTAAAGGCGTTCAGATAGGTTCACCCTATCAAACAGAAATTTTCAAATTTACGTTTTAATGTCTAAAAATAACATAAATATGTATGTATTTCATCTTTCCCTCTTCATGGGTCCAGTTATCCCATAAAAATGGGTAAAGTGAACAGGTAGGTCTGCGTTCCATACTCGATTTTTTTTTTCAATCGGCGCTTTCAGGTAGAGGTCTGCACGGGCCGACATTTCCAGGCCCGGGCCCGGCCCGACTCATAGAGAAAAAAAATCGGCCCGGCCCGATAAAAAAATTAAAAGTTCGGCCCGAGCCCGGCCCTGAAAAAAGTTAAAATCACGGGCCGGACCCGGCCCGGCCCGAGTGAACTTCTACAAAACATTGATTTTTACGTCGAACTGGTTAAAATTTTGTCTCGTACGAGGAATTCTGACCAAAAATATTTATCTTAACTTTTTTTTCATGTTTATAATCTTTATTTTTATAGAAATGCAGCAGGCTGCGATATTTATTTTTTTAATGAATCTCTATTTCTTGTATGTATTTGTTTCAGTTATCATTAATATTGCTAATCTATATTACATGTATAGAAGTGTTAAAAATCGAAAAAATGCTATACAGTAAAATCTTCTAAGTTTGAATTGCATAGAAAAGAAAAAAAATGCTTTATAGACAACTTCCCTTCTTAGCAAGTGTAAATGTAATTATATATTCTTTGCTTACTTATTAGTATATTAATTTTGCATGGATCAACACGTTTTTCAGCTTAAAACAGGGTTCCGTCATAGACAGGTTCCTTTTCACACATTTTACTGTATTTTAGTTTAGTTATATTTTAATATGCGTAGAAATCTACTATTCTTTAAAAATAAAAATTTTACTGTTTAAGTGTAGAATAAATGGTGATTCAAAAATGTATGCATTTTTTGCAAAAACTTTTGGGCCAGGCTTAATTTAACTGACCTTTAAATGGACCAGGCCACGCTGAGACAATGATTTTCCTACGGGCTGGCTCAAATCTAGGACTGAAAATTTTGAGCCGTGAAGACTAGGAATGAAACCAGGCCCGGCTCTGTACAGAACAATTAAGTTAGGCCCGAGCCCGGCCCGCGGACCGGGCCGGGCTCGGGCTTCGGGCCACGGGCCGGCCCGTGCAGATCTCTAGTTTCAGGTCCTGTTTCAAAAAATGTGAATAACTTTAAAATTTTCAAGCCAGGCAGATCATATAAATTACATATCAACTAAAAAGTGTTGTAAGGGAAATCATTTCTGCCAAAGTGTTTAACCCTTTCAGGAGCAAGCAATTGTGTTTCTGTAAAGTTGAATTCACAACGGAAATTTTAAAAAAATTGTTTTAAAATAAGGAAAAGCAATTTTTCAACTTTTTTTCATCAAAGTTAAAAAGGAAAATTTAATTATTTTTTTCTGGTGCAAAAAAATGATCGCCCCTCAAGAAGTTAAAAAAAAGTTTCAAATGCGTAGTTATTAGATTTATTTATACAAAAAACATAAGAATTAAGTAAGCACTTATATACTTTAGTATAGGTAATAAGTATAAAAGTTACATGGATATTTTAGGGGGGGGGGGGGATAATAAACAAGAAAAATCCATGAACAAACGGGTTCGTAAGCACTTCATTCTTTTTTTTTTTTTTTTTTTTTTTTTATCTAACTCAATGAATGTCCGACAAGTCCGATAAATCTGTGGAGAATGTAATAATGTTTTTATATCGAATAGAACTATTTTTTATTGGTTTCGATAATTTTCTAATGGCCACTTTGTCTTATGTATACGCCTTTTCATCTGTATTGTAAAATTTCGAGGTTTGGCTATCTCACTTGAGAAATTTGATTTGATACCGCTAACATGCTTCTTTAAAATTTTAATTATATAATTTTAATCAGATATTGCATAATTTTCTTCATTCCTTCATTATCAGTGGAGAAATTAATTTCCTGTAGTAAGAGAAACTCTAAAATATTAATTATAACTGTTAGGTTAACTAGAACCTGTGGGATCCAGTTACTCTATTCTTGAAAAATTTATGAGGTCACTGGAACACCGGCCTTATATTTGAAACATGAAGTAAATATGTATACCTAATAATATTAATGAATTTATATCACTAATCTTAAAAAAAAAGATTGTTTAATAAAAGTACTTACCATATTTTAATAAAAAGCTGAGGAAGTTCAACCAAATCGACGTTGTTTGTAAATAAAAAAAGAAAAACCTAAATTTTCGGCAACTTATCACATCAAAGGCAAAGTAATAATTGAGCTGACACACGTTGGTTTTAAGAAGTACAGATGGGGATGTAACGTTGACAAAAGCTAAAATTTAAAAGGCATCAAAGGTTTATTATAAAATAGCCTATGACCCAGTTACCTCCTGGGCCCAGTTACCCCAGCTTAACTTATTAAATGTAAAAAAAAAAAAAAAAAAAAAAAAAAAAAAAAAAAAACTATTAGAGTTTCCAATAGAATAAAATAATGTTTTCACCAATGTTCTGTAATCCGGGAAACCCGGTTTGGATCTCCTAGTAATAATAATAATAGATAACAATTGTAAATAATAACTAGTTGGATGTGCCAATCCCAAAACTTTCTTCTATCTCATGTCAATATTTCATTTTAATTAGTTTTATTAGTATTTTTATTAGAATTATGCATAAATTTATACACTTTTCGATGGTACAATATTAAAAATTGCATAAAAATCGCTATCATAGCGCCCTCTTCCGGCGAAATTTTTCCAAATTCAGGGAGGACCTTCTTGCCATGGCCAAAAACATACACAAAAAATTTGGTTCAATTCTATGCATAACTTCATACACTTTTCGATGGTACAATATTAAAAATGAACAAAAATCGTTATTACAGCGCCTCCTACCGGCGGAATTTTTCCAAATTCAGGGAGGACCTTCTTGCTATGGTCAAAAACATACACAAAAAAATTGGTTCAATTCTATGCATAACTTCATACACTTTCCGATGGTACAATATTCAAAATGCACAAAAATTGTTATTACAGCGCCCCCTACCGGCGGATTTTTTCCAAATTCAGGGAGAAACTGCTTGCCATAGCCAAAAACTTAAAAAAGAAATTTGGTTTAATTCTATGCATAACTTCATACAATTTTTGATGGTACAATGACGACACACGGACATACGGACGCACGGACAGACAGACATTTTCTATAAACATGTTTTTTGTGATCTTTGACCCCTAAAACGTGTAAATCCGTCGAAAACCGGAAGTCGAAAAAAAAATTCGATTACAATACTTTCTTCTATTGAAGATAGAAGAAAGTAATAATAGATGAGGATAAAAATTTTCTCGGATATTTCTTCTTCTTTTCATAGTCTGTTACAAAACTTTTGTTCTGAAAAGTTCCATTTAATAAACTACACTAGCATTGGCTTTACGGTCTTTCTTGTAAATTTGACCTGTATTTCTCCTCGCAGAAGAATTCGCAAAATAAAAGCAATCGCACGTTTCACAAACTCTGTGAGTACTATCGATTGATACCCATTTCATTCATTTTCATCCGAACCAGTTGAGTCTTTTGTGAGAATGCGCTAGTTCAATTGTTTTTTCTTTCGAATACCGTAATATCCCGCGTATCCGTCGTGGCTTAGTTAAGTCTTTTTCAAACCGGAAATTTTATTGAAAAAAAAGAAGTGAAATAAGTGCTAAGCAGAAGCAAGTCACATTTTATTTAAAATAAATTCTGGTATGAAATCGAGATATCTGAGGTGCGGCAGATACGCACGAAATTACGGTACGTTGAAAACATGTTTATGTTGTTAGTCGCTATAGTAGAGTTCGGTAGGTATAAAATCCGTGTGGCAGCTGTCATTTAAAACTTTGTAACTTCGGTAAATTTAAGAATAGCAAAATTTCCTTTTAAAATCATATTTTTGATACATTCAAAAATTAAATAAGAATTAACAGGTTAAGTGCGACTATTACTCGCGTACAAAGGGTTTCGTACAATAAATATATGAATTGGTAACTGGGCAGTGCATTGCACAAATATATCATTAGAAATTGTTATCTAGGCTTTAAAATCCTATGGCGCATAGGGTACGCCGCACGTGTCTTTGTGTACAGTATTCCACAAAAGTGATGGTACAGAGAGTAGTTATTGAAAAATACGCAAATTTCACCATGGTGAATAGAAATAACATTAGTTAATAAATTGGAATAATTAATTAGCAGCCTTTGTTACATTATACAATAAAATGTTACTGGAAATTTCCGTTTGAACATGCTGAAAAAATTTTATAAACTTATTATAGTTCAAAAATACTTCCACAAAAGTCATGGTACATTCGTATTTTTTTTTTAAATTTTCACTAATTTGCATATTTTAGTGAGCATAGTCGTACTCCCACAGAATCCACCGCACATATAAATGTATTTGCTGTTATATGAACAGAAGAAATCTCATATGAATTTTTTTAAAAGTCCTTCCGGCCAGTGCCGGGAGGAAGAGGTAGCTTTCATATTCCTTATTTTAAAAAAGCCAACTTATATTATTCAAACACACGAAGCTCATTTTAGTGGAAACCGATTATAGGAGATTCAATACTAATTTTTATCAATACTAAATCATTATGAATGAAAATTTCGCGAAATTAGTCAGCTTTATCCAAGCTGCTTTTATATAAAGTAACTTATATTTGGCTGCCAAATTCGGCGATTTCTTAAAGTGCCTGCCATTTTAAGACAACATGGTGGATGAGGCTAACTAGTCAACTTGGTCCAGACCTTAGTAATTGCTGTGCACATGCTCACTCACATCGGAATCGGTTGATATATACGAGTGCTGTCGCAGGCAAAAAATCAGGTTTTTCAAAATGTCACCCATATTAGAAATTGAAACTGCTATATCTGAGCCATTTTTTAAGATAAAGACAAACAAAAAATGCTCCTGAATCATTATATCAAGGTCAAATACTTAAGAAAGAAACCTTTTTCAATTTCTAATTTTTTTGCATCTCACTTTAAATATAATTTTTTTAATTTAATGGCTGCCATTTTGAAACAAGATAGCTGATGAAGCTGGCCAGCGAACTTGTTCGAAATATTGATGTATACTATCCACATGCCTTCTTAAATCGAAATAGGCGAATACGTGTGTTATAGCGTGACAAATACAAGATCGTTTCAAAATGTTAGCCATGCTAGAAATTCAAAGTGCTATAATTCAACCATTTTTTAAGATATAAACAAAATAAAAAAATTTCAGAAACAAAAACTGCTCCGAAATCTTTGTATCAAGGCCAAACGCATAAAAAAAATCTTTTTCATTTTCCAATTTTTTAATACCTCATTTTAAATTTTAAATTTAATTTGTTTTAAAAATGGAAACCCTTTTGAAACAAGATGGCGAATGAAGCTGGACAACGAACTCGGTCGAGACATTTGTATGTACTATGTACAGACCAAGTTACATCCAAATCGGTTGATAAATACGCCTGTTATCGCGTGACAAATATCAGGTCGTTTTAAAATGTCAGCCACGATAGAAATTCAAAATGCTATAACTCAGCCATTTTTTAAGATATAGACAAAACGACAATGCTCCGGAATCTTTGTATTAAGGTCAAACCCATACGAAAAAAATCTTTTTCATTTTCCAATTTTTTGGTATCTCATTTTAAATTTAAAATTTTTTACATTTATTTAAATGGCCGCCATTTTGAAACAAGATGGCGGATGAAGCTGGCCAACGAACTCGGTCGAGATATTTGTATGTACTATGTACACACCAAGGTACATCCAAATAGGTTCATAAATACGCCTGTTATCACGTGACAAAAATCAGGACGTTTCAAAATGTCAGCCACGCTAGAAATTCAAAATGCTATAACTCAGCCATTTTTTAAGATATAGACAAAACAAAAACTGCTCCCGAATCTTTGTATCAAGGTCAAACACATACAAAAAAAACATTTTTCAATTTTCAATTTTTTGGTACCACATTTCAAATTTAAATTTTTCTTAAAAATTTAAATGCCCGCCATTTTTAAACAAGGATGCGGAGGAAGTTGGCCAAAGAACTCGGTCGAGACATTGGTATGTACTATGTATAAATGAAGTTACATCCAAATCGGTTCATAAATACGCCTTTTATCGCGTGACAAAATTCAGGACGTTTCAAAATGTCAGCCACGCTAGAAATTCAAAGTGCTATAACTCAGCCATTTTTTAAGATATAGACGAAACAAAAACTGCTCCAGAATCTTTGTATAAAGGTCAAATACATAAGGAAAAAATATTTTACCATTTTCAATTTTTTGGTACGACATTTCAAATTTTAATTTTTTTTTTAAATTTTAAATGGCCGCCATTTTGAAACAAAATGGCGGATAAAGCTGGCCAACGAACTCGGTCGAGACATTTGTATGTACTATGTACACACCGAATTACATCCAAATCAGTTCATAAATAGGAGAGTTACAGTGTGACAAATGTCAGATATATATATATATATATAATAAGCTTTTCCATTTTTTGTCGGTGTCTACATTTTTCTTTTTCTTCCATAATAATTCTTATAGTAAATTAATTTTTTATACTTACAGCTTTAATTTATAATATTTGATGGTGGTAGGTTATGTTTAATTAATGGTTATATATATATATATATATATATATATATGTGTGTGTGTCAATTTTGAACGGAGGGTGGTTTCGGGGTCTGGGGGTCATGATCGATGAAAATATACCAAAATTTTTTGAAATCGCTTTCCTCCGAACGGCTGCAATAGGTAGCTTTTTATAATGAAAGCTACCTAATAACGGAAAAAGAACTTACAGTAAAGAAAACACAATTAATTATTAATCTTCATGGGGAAAAAAAGATAAATCTTAAAAAATCCTTAAAGAACAGTTTAAATAATGTCTCGAAGCCATTCCGTCATAAAAAAAAAAAGGTAATTAACAGGAACAACAACAAAAAAAAAAAGATAAAGCTTGAAAACGGCCTTTCCTAAAAAAATAAGAGTGAGATACTTTAGAATAATAGTACTCTGCATTTCTGAAAATCCCTCAATTAGTGCCAGAAAATAACAGAAGAATTGGAAAAGTAAGGCAAATAAATAATATATACAGAAACTATCAGCAGGGTCATTAATGATGCTGAGTTTAGATCAAGATCTGCAAGGAGGAAACCGTGCATTACTCCAATCAACAGAAAGAAAAGAATAGAATTTACGAGAAAATCTTCATATGCATTTCTGAAACATTTAATATTTTCAGCATAAATGGACGAATTAGGCTTGAGAGGAAAAAGTATGATGCACTGAATCCCAGATATACGACAAAAACTGCAAAGCATGTTGGAAGAGTTATAATGATTTGGGACTGTATGTCAGTTTCAGGAGTATGAAATTTAGATTTCACTGAAACTATCATGGGCAGGTTTGAATAGCTAAATATTTTAAATAAAATTTGGAGGACAGGGCATTAAAGTCAGGTGTCTCGAAAGACTGTTACTTCCAATAAGATAATAATCCCAAGCACACTGCTCATATCGTCCTATTATGGCTGCTTTAGAATGCCCCCCCCCCCCCCCCCGCGCACTTGCCACCTATTCACAAATTACAAACTTAACTCCAATTAAGCATTTATAGAGTATCTTACAGCAGCAAGTGAATAGTTATGATACCAGAAATAAAAAATAGTTGAAAAGTGTTTTACTTGCAGAATGGAATAAAATTTCAAAAAATATTACAGAAAATCTGGTAAAATCAATGATAAACAGACTTAGAGCAATCCTGAAAATTAACGGATATGCAACTAAATATTATGAAAAGTTTTTTTCTAATAATTTTCTTAAATTTCCACGTGTACCATGACTTTTGTGGAAGCATTTTTGAACTTAAATTTAACGTATTTTTATTTTTGAAGTTTCTAAATGAAATTATTACTGAATTTTCCTTGTAAAATATAGCAAAAACTGTTATTAAATAACTCTGATTTGTTAATTCAATTTTAATTCCACTCATCATGGTCAATTTTGCATATTTTCTGAAACATACTTCCTGTACCATAGAGGTCTGCACGGGCCGGAATTTCCAGGCCCGGGCCCGGCCCGAACGAAAGCTATCTTGGCCCGGTGTAAAAATTGGAAGTTCGGCCCGAGCCCGGTCCGGCACGTTTGCATTTTTACAGTTCTCGGCCCGGCCCGTATAAAAATCAGTGAAAACAGGCCCGTCCCGGCCCGACGCAATTTCTACAAAAAAAAAAAAATCCGTTTTTTCTCAACATACAATTAAGATTCTTTTAATGAATACTACATACATATTTATGGGAACATTTTACAGTATATTTTACATTACTATGATGTTTGCAAAACAGAAAACACACAATAGTAAACATTAACGATTACTTGCAGTGTTTTAGTCAGCGTGTCTATACAGACATTTCAAAATGGAAATAAGGATTCATTAAAAGATAAATGTAGTCCAGAATAAAGGATTAAAAACATGATAACTTTTGAAACTGTATAATAAAAAGTAGATTTGTGAAAATATTTCTCTCATTTTTAAGGCATTTCTCAAATCCAAAGGAGCTACATTTCGACACATTTATGAATTCTTTTCTTTTCGGAAACGCGTAAGATTGGCAGGTATTCTTATTCAGAAGCTATGTAAATGTCGTTTTTTTTTCATAGATAAAAGCAATATATCTTTCTGAAAATACTGTGAAAGTTATCGTTTTGAATCGAATTTCCGGAAGCGATAGCACAGGAAAGGAGAAAAACGTACAGTCACGTGACAGGAATCTCTGTTATCTCTGTAAGTAATTTATCAAATATGGAAAAAGCTATTCGTTTCCAAATGCCTTCAATGGGCAGGTCTGTCAATTTTATGCCTTTATAGTTAAAAATTTTGTCAGAAAATGTGTCTGATAGCTTCGCATTGTTGAGCAGTGAATATGAGAACCACCTTAAGGTATATTTCCAAAGATACTGTTAAGAGAAGTTCATTATCACTATTAATACTACAAAACACAATGACTGTTCTACACATCCTGAGATCGATTAAGACCAGTTCCGTCCTGGCACGAGTCTGCTGAAAAAAAATTAAACTCGGAATCAGACATTTTGTAACTGTACGATGCCGATATCTGCGATGGACATGTTACATTTCTGTATTGATGTTGTTAAACTCGCATCGGGTCGTGACGCACATTTATATTTCTCGAGAAAATCATATTCATTGAAAACGGCTCGTATTTTATCTGCTTCGCTTAAATTCTTATATCGAGCCGATAGTCCCGATTAATTTTTTTGCCGGCCCGGCCCGTTTGAAAATTTGCCTTCATTCCGCCGGCCCGGCCCGCGGGCCGGGCCGGTTACGGTCCTCGGGCCAAGCCCGGGCCCGTGCAGACCTCTACTGTACCATCACTTTTGTGGAATACTGTATGTCAAAGCCGTCCGTGTCTTTAAGGGTTAATATCTCAGCTAATTACCGACATTTTTTTCAAAAATCATTATCAACAATCATTTTATACTTCTGTGACGGAATAGGTACCTCCCGCACTGTAAAAAAAAATCTGTAATCCTACAAAACTAGTTTTTGTAAAACTACAGAAATCTGCATGTTTACTAGAATTTTACCTGTAACCGGGTATAATATTTACCACTCGCATAGTAAAAATACATGAAATATCTTAGTATCAACTGTGAGCCAATGAGAAAGGACTTCAATGATGACGTAATGACTATTCACGCAGCGACAGAGATGTTCAAGGCATCCATCTTGATTATGATTTCAAATTAGGATGCAAGTAAATATTTCTTCTTTATGAGTTAAATTTTGTTATATTTCCATTCCTTTAATTATAAAATTGTTTCTGAAAATTATGTTTCTACATTGTTCAAGGACAATAGAAAGTATTTCATTTTGTATTCTATAAACTGAAATATTGTTTTTGTGTCAAACAAAGTTCTTTTTCTTATTTTTGTAAAAGGTGTCCCATTCCTCCATACTCTCTCCTATGCTTTTAACTCTGAATGTCGGGCACTTCTCCATCTATACACACGTATCATGGGTATGTGTTTTAAAACTATCAGAAATATTATACATGTGTTTGCGTATATATGAAAAATGAAATGTTGGTAATATTTTTCCTATTCCTAGAGAAGAAAAAATCGTTCTTAACTGTGCCTTAAATAAAAAGAATTTATCACATTTTTTATATACTTTTTATTTCTTAACCTTTAACTGATGTTACCGGTCTCTCAGACCACAGCGTTTTTTTTTTTTTTAATTTTTATAGTTTTGCAATTTTTTATATACTTGCAATTTTCAGTTTAACTACAAACACTACCGAAATTTTGTTCCGGTGTGAACTTTAGTACCATCACCAGACACTTTTGAATAGGTGAATTTTAATTATAACAGTCCTGTACAAAAGTTTAATACAAAAACACCATCCTATGAGTTAATCGTGCCTTTTATTCATCTTTCAATAAAGCGGTCTCACAGACAACTTCACACTAGTTGACTTCACACTAGTTGTGACACTTTCTGTGACATCAGTTAAAGGTTAAGGAGTAAATTTAATAATAACTCATTCATATTGAAATATGTATTTATTTTATCTGAAAAATTGTTCTGCTCAAACTTTTTGTGAAAATTTTAGACTTGGAGAAAACCTAAATATAAACATTTTAATTTTACGTGAGTTTCTGAGCGATAAAATGCCGAGTTTTTACTTTCTCATGCAAAGAGAGATATAGGGTAGGTAGGGTTAAAGATACGAGCGGGGCAAAAAATACGCACCGGCTGATTTCATATGAAGTAACATTTCGGCTCTCTTGGCCAATAGGTAGCAGTTTTGTTTCAAGTCTCCTAGTCATTTGTTTAAACCTTTGATAAAAGTAGCAATTTGTGCTAAGAAAATGAGGTAAGTTTAAATTTTCGAATTTTGATCTAATATTTTTTAAATTTCACTTTATACTTTAGCTAACAGTACCTGGAATTTTTACAAATCCAAAATTTTAGTGGAGATCGAAAGATTTTTAGCTTCTAAATGCCGCAGTTTACCTCGATCACATTTGTTTATACTTATGCGTAGCCGGTTAAGCAAAATACTGCAGAATAGGGTAAAAGTACGCATCCTTCTTGGGACAAAGATACGCACATGTTTAAGATACGGGACATTGCCCTATCGTTTTAGCTAGATGCAAAGCTTTCCACAAGTTCTAAATTTGTATTATATGAAATATAATAGCTACTTAACTAATATAAGTTAGTAAAGTACATTTTCCTTTTTCTAGTTAAGTTTTTTAAATATAGAACGTAGGTATCTACCTACCTACTTTTAAAAATCAATATTGTTTCATGAATCGCTTTTGTTTTAAACCTTAATCCTTAACTCCTGTTAACGGTCTCACCGACCGCTGCAATATTCAGTTTTCACAGTTTAACTTGTAACTTTCAATTTAAGTAGTTATGTTAGTTTAATTTTGATTCGTTTGGTAAATTAGAAGTATAGCTAAAGACTTCTGAATGCGGGAAATTTTACTATAATAGCCCTTTGCATAAATTTTAGCGCAGAAACCGCCTCTTATGAGTCAGTCAACCATTTTATTCAATCAACGATTAAGCGATCTCGGAGACCGTTTACAGTATTTATGAAACAATTTTTATCGCAACAGTTAGAGGTTAACTGCTATTTGCGATTCCGCAGACCGCTGTTTTTTTCATGGTCTAGTTTAGAATTTTCAGTTTACATACTATCGAAATTTACTAATGCTTTTACATTACTCATTCATTTTAGTGAAAATGGGGCAAAATCCGGCCGTAATGGGGCAAAAATGCTCACTGCGTATCTTTGCCTCATCACTGCGTACTTTTAGCCCAACCATTGGGGCAAATATACGCAGAGCAATGTTTTTTTAAAAATTACAATTTCTCACGGAATTATAACTTGACAGAATGTCGTTACATAGTGGAACGTGCCGAAGGTTTTAAAACATTTTAATCAGTCGTCACATAAGTTTAGATCAATGTGTTCATTAAAAATAAAAATTAATGATAAGTGCGTAACTTTAGCCCCCCACCTATCGTACATCACTTAGGTGTGTCATGTGATTGTGAGCCATGTGGACAACTTGTCACCAAGCGCCATTGAGATCAACCATGATGGTGAATATCGATGGCGCTTTTTAACAAGCTGTCCTCACTTCAAATACTTGTGGGCATGATACCCACATATGTTTGGATATTAAAGTATATAGGGGAGACCGGGGGAATGGCGACACCTTAAGGGAATTTAATTTTTTTCACCTCAAAAAAATGTTTATTTTTTAATAGTAAAAATTCTAAAGCTGAATCATTATCTTTAGTATCTGTATAAATTTAACCGTAATCATAACTGTAAAGTAAGCACACATAAAAAAAATTTATTTCAACCTCTGTACAGTGGCGGGATTACCCAGGATACTGGAGTAATTCCGCCACTGTATCGGGGTAATGACGGCACTCTATAATGACCTAGTAAATACATAAAATGGATACTAGGAAACACATAACCTACTAAAAATTTTTAGAAAGCAATAATTTATCAAAATAATGAATAATTACAATGTTCCTTAAGCTAGATTTATTAATGTACTAAGCTTACAATTTAACTCAAATTGGAAAAGTCACCCTTTGCCATGGTGGCGGCATTATACCGCGAGGACAATATAGTGGAAAACCCCCCAGCAAAGCCGAAAGAAGAACCGAACTTGTTCAACAAATTGCATCAAAATGTCGGCGAATGCATGTAGATTACGGGTGATATTATCTTAAGTACCTAATGCTTCAATAAAAGGTGTTTACCTCTACTCATTTGAAGGTCCAAAATAAGAAGCAACTGGATGAAAACTAAATTTTTCACTAGAACAAGCGAACGACATACAACAAAACCATTCTCACTCTAGGCACTGTTTCTATTGTTGGCCGCTACAGTGCAGGCGCAATCACTATCTCCAACTGCCGTTAGTTTTTAAACTGGACGGGGTGGCGGCATAACCCCGAGTGGCGCCATTCCCCCGGTCTCCCCTACATTTGTCCATTTTCCTACATAAAACATAAATTGTTATTAGAGATGTAATCATAATATCAATAAAACACGATTTCCTTTCCTTTTATTTCGGGTTCGGGTGAAATAAGTCTGGGTTGAGTTGCAGGTTGCCGAAAATTATTTTGGCTGATTCTGGTCAGGTTGCGGATCGAGGAAATATTTTTGGAGGGTTCGGGTCGAGTTGCGGGTTGACTTAAGAATGATATTCGGTTTTGTGTCTTTTGCAACTTGACCCGTGCAGGACTGCTCTGTAGTCGGGAAATTTTCAATATATCAGGATTCGTACGGTCCTTAAAAGTACTTGCATTTTTCAAAAAGGATTTTTTTTGTGCTTGAAAGTGCTTATTTTCACACACAAATTTTTAAAAGTCATTAAAAGTGCTTTACTGTCATATTATTTCTTAATCGGTGGTGGAACTCTTCTGCATTTCTTTTCATTTCTTATTTAAATAATAAAGATAAAACCTCCATTGCTAACCTTTCTTCTGAAATTTCACCTCCCCTTTTTACTCCCTTCTCCACAATACCAAAGTTTAAACTGTTTAAAACTTTTTTTTATCCTTTAACTGATGTGACCGGTCTCACAGACCACTGCTTTTTTCAATTTTCATAGTTTAACTTGCAAATTTCAGTTTATCTACAAACACTACTGAAATTTTGTTTCGTTTGAAACTTTAGTACTAACACCAGAGACTTTTGAATAGGTGAATTTTAATTATAACACTCCTGTGCAAAAAGTTTAGTACAAAAACAACATCCTATGAGTTTATCGCGACTTTTATTCATCTTTCGTTGGAGCGGTCTCACAGACCGCTTCACACTAGTTATGTGACAATTTCTTTGACATCAGTTACAGGTTTTAAAAAAATGCTCTACTGTATTCGTTACTTTAAGTGAATAAATAATCAGTCATAAATTTCATTAACTATTCATTCCATCATATCCATTTCATTAAAATTTTATCTGAATTTCACCTTCAAAATTTCGTTTCCCCGTTTTCTTCACCTCTCACAGTAATACTTAAATTTCAAAACTCTTTAAAACTGCTTAAATTAAAAATATATATCTGTTCTGTGTCATTTTATTGTCACAATAAATAATCAAGATTTTTCTCCCCCCCCCCCCCAAAAAAAAAAAAAAAAAAAACTTAGAGCGCATAGAATTTTAAAGTCTTTAAAACTCTTTATAGACCAGTGGTAGGGGAGGAAAAAAAGGGCCGCATTTGGAATTAATTAGGGGAAAGCTGGAAATTGTTTTAATCCCTTTACTTTAAGTCTAGAATGAATGTACTAAGTTTTCCCCCTCTTACTAGGTGAGTGGTTGAAGATATGTACAGATTTATAGTCAAAAAACCACATTTTTATTAATTACCATAACAATATCTAAAAAAAAAAATCTAACTCTATTAAAAACATTGTTAATACAGATGTTGCAGAGGTTAAAATTCTGATTGAAATGTGTACTTATTATTTTTGTTGAATTTTTACAATTATATTGCAAAGTTTTGCCTAATTCGTTAATCAAGTGATTGAAGCCAGAACAGACGAGGTTATCAGTTCACCCTGTTTCTAATTTATAGGGAAGATGGGGGCACATGTGAACAAGGGGCAGATGTGAACATCGCAATTTTTCAATGGTTATTGTAAGTTTTTTTATTTGAAAAAAATTACTAAAGATGACACCTGTATACATACGGTAAAAATTTTTTGAAGCTTTTTGACCTTTTGTTTGTCCTCTGTAGCCAAAACACTGTCTTTAGATCTCAAAAGTAAAATCTTTTTTCCGAGTTCATAAGCGTTTAACTTTATTTATTCATTTATTTGAATTTGAGTGTTTTAACATGCACTATGAATACTAATAAATATTTTTAATACAGTTCTTTTTCTTCTAAATTTGAGAAATGTTAATAATTTATCAATTTAACAGAAGCAGCAAAGTGGGGCACTTGTGAACAGACAAGTTGGGGCAGATATGAACAGTACTTAAGTGCCCCAATAATCATTCTGCGATTCTGTTCCTTTCAGTTAACTTAATGATAAATAATGCCAGTTCCATTACCTATAATTTTCCTGAAATAAAAGCTATTTTCTTCACACAAAGTTGATTTTGCATTGAAACTTCATCAAACACATCTTTCAGCTAATACATAAAGAGCAACAAGCTCGTTTACATTCAATTGTACTTTAAATATATTCAATGTTTTCTAAAATCCAATAAGTGTCGTATATTATTTTACTAAACAGTTTACAACAATATTTTTTATGCATTGTTAATACAAAAGTATTACCCTGAACAACTTTGCAAATTTTTGTATTACATTTGTTCTAAACTTGCAATGATGGCTTACTTCCATATCTAAAACAGTTATGTATATGACGCTTTGAATGGAGATACATATGAGTAATATTTTAAGAAAGTAAAATTTTTAAACTGATAACTACCGTAAAATCCCTATTGCAACCCCCCCCCCTCTTTCAAAAGGAAAAGAAGTTAGGGGAGGGGGGGGGTTATAGTCGAGATTTTTTTTAAATCATTAAAAACCCCCTCTTTATCTATAATTTACAAGTAAATAAGGCAAATACAGCAGTGGGAATCTTTCGTATTTCGCAGATTTGAGATAAATTGTATGTAAACGCCCCCTCCCCAAAAATTTCCCCAAACAAAAACCCCTAAGCAAAATTTAAGTTTTAATTTCTTTTTTAAAATTGCTTCTTTATTTTTTATTTTATTTCAGCAAGACTTAATGAATCATCTAAGCCTCCAACCCCAAAATCTACTTATTTTCCTTTTATAATCTTTTGCTTAAACATATCACCCAGAAACTAGAGAAATGTGTAATATATATATATATATATATATATATATTACTTTTATATGGCGAATTTCAGAGGTAATTAACTAATCATTACGATGACAAATTAATAACAGAATAAAAAGCATGTCAAAGGATATTTTTTCTTGTGTTCACATGTGCCCCACGTGTGTTCACAACTACCCCGCTGATGGGGCACATGTGAACAATTTTTCGAATTTATAAAACTATTAAAAAATGTAAGAAGAACTATACAGGTGATTTTTAAAAAATTACCATGTATAAAAGAAAGTTCTATTTACTATATTGAGTAGGTTTTGTTTATAGAAATTAGTCGAGTCATGAGAAAAAGCTATATTTATGCGAACTGTTCACATGTGCCCCATCTCTCCTATATATATTTTAATTTATTGAGGTACTATTTGAGGATTTTAATTATTTTAGGCTTTATTTTGGATATTTTCAGAGTTATGGCTTAAACTCTTGATTACGGATTATAGCCCAGTGCTAGGAAATGAAAAAAAAGGCTGAATTCGGAATTAAATACGGCAAAGCTGGAAATTGTTTTAATCCCTTCGACATAGATTAGAAATAAACGTACTAAGTTTTCCCGCCCTACTAGGTGCGGCTTTGTCGCTACGAACAAATAGATAACTTAAAAAGTGCATTATTTTGCTATCTCTAATAACTTAAATTCAAATTCATAAAAACTACAACTGTAGTTATCATAGCAATTAACTGTAGTCCAAAGCGACAAAATAACTCTGATTCAAGGATTACGAAAAGCAGTTACATGATCAAAACTTTAATGCATACTTAACATTATTTCTCGTTTACATTTTCGTCAGAAAGAGTGTCTGACGTCATTGGGCACAGCTGCGCAACATAAGATAAACATATAAAGCAATAAACAACACTTAATGAATTACAAAATTATTAGAACATCAATAAATATTACTTAGCAATTTACAGAATGATTGATAGCAATAAATCTCACTTATTGAATTGACTGTAATTACTTTAAAGCACTTTACTTCATTTTTGATTGATTTATTATGTCTAAATTTTATTTATCGATAACAATTTCATGATTTTTAGCATATTTCAAAAATGATTTGTAAATGATGGGAAATATTGTTTATGATCTCTGATATTGTATTTCAATTATGCGTCGTATTTAATTTGACATATATAGCGAATAACAGTGCGTATGCATCACATTTAAGGAGGTCGAAAATAGTGGGGAGGAGCGGGGGAACAAATGAGTGTGCAGGATTCTTGTCGCTAGAGGAATTACTGGTCAACCAATAGCACGATTTTAAACTTCGATATTTAACGAAAAGGACTAAGATGGTTTTAATAAAAATTATTTTCGACTAGTATACGAGCATCTTAAGTTAAATTCATAAAATTTTAAAACCTTCGGAATATTGAAAAAAAGTATTATAAGCTTTACGTTTTTTTTTTTAACTAAGGTTTAAGGTTGACGATATCAGTTGAGAAATGGCATGTAAAATGGCTGTCAATTATGTACCTCTTTCTCGATAACTACTAAATTATAATCCTCAAAATATACAAAATAAAGCATTAACATAATTACAGAAACATCGCGAGGGCCTCAACAACTTAAAGAAAATGCATGTATGTAATAAATGGAGGCATGGTGGATTGATAACTCTCTCTCTCTTGATTAGCGGTTAAGACAAAATTTAGAAATAGAATTGCGACCTTAATGTTCAGCAAAAATATTAATATGGGTACTCATTTTATTCAGAATTTTAAATTCTACGACATTTGTATTGACAATGTTTTTGAAAGAATTGTTCTGGGATATTGTTAAGATAATTTTAAAAAAGAGTTTTTCGACTATAAATATGTACATATTTTCTAATGTTCGCCTAGTACGTGGGATAAAACTTAGTACTTTCATTTTAGACCTAAACGGAAGGGATTAAAACAATTTCCAGTTTCCCACCCACATAATTGTGAGTTACATCCCCCGATCACGGGTCTTTGAAATAGAATTGTGACAATGTTCAACAAAAATGTTAAATGTAGTTCTCATTTTACTCGGAATTTTAAGCTGACGACGAGCTGAACACGGAAATTGCAAAACCTAAATTTCATTACAGATTTCAAAGTGCTGCCATTTGCAAAATGACGTCAGCGTTACGCACAGATATATATATATTTTTATAATATACGTAGATATAGATTTTATTTTCATATCAAAATCTTGGTGGGATTTTTTTCTTTTCAAACTAATTTTTTTCACCCTTAAATCCATTTATATCTGAATCAAATGAATACTCGATCATTTCAAAGCTACTGTATAACATCGTGTATTTTAAAATAATATATACGTAATGTGAGTCGTACAGTAAAATGCGCAGAAAAACAGAAAAGTGACTTCGGACAATGAATTTTTTTTAAAGATTAATTTTGTATTTTTTTAAATGTATTGCAGTATTTCAAACAGAATTGAAAGTATATGCTTTTTGGTATTGTTATTATTATTTGGTATTAATATTCTGCATAATTTGATTTTTGGAGTCTTATGTGTAATTTTGAAATATGACTGGAAAGGGAGGTGGAGGAGGGACAAGGTTCTTCCAGTATTCTTAAAGTTTGCCGTTATCATCCAAAGTCTTTGAAATTTTTAGATGTTAAAAACATAATGTTTTCGTAGCCCGAGTGAAAAAACATTAATATTTAGTGGGAAAAGGCTAGTAAGATTTTTACCACGATGTAACTGAGGTTTTTGCTAATTTTGACGAAGTTTTTGCACATTTTATTTAGTAAAAAATATTTATATTTGTCCGAATGTTTTGAAATTTTCGTAAGTAAATGTAAATCTGACCTGTTGAGTTGTTCTAAAAAAGATTGTGTTAAAATACGGACGTTTAGTTATTTTTATGGTAGAAAAAATAGTCTTTGTGAGGCGCGAAGTGACCTACGCTCACCAATGTATTTGAGAGTTAAAACTCATGTTTTTAAAAATCAATTGCATCATCAGTTAGAAGATTTTAACTTTTAGATCATATATAGGGGAGATGGGGGCACATGTGAACACGGGGCACATGTGAACATCGCAATTTTTCGATAGTTATTATAAGTTTTTTTATATGAAAAAAATTACTAACGATGATAGCACCTGTAGACATATGGTAAAAATTTTTTGAAGCTCTATGACATTTTGTTTGTCCTCTGTAGCCAAAACACTGTTTTTAGATCTCAAAAGTAAAATCGTTGTTCCAAGTTGATAAGCGAATAACTTTATTTATTTATCCATTTATTTGAATTTGAGTGTTTTAACATATACTATGAATACTAATAAACATTTTTGATACAGTTCTTTTTCTTCTAAAATTAAGAAATGATAATGATTTATCAATTTAACAAAAGCAGCAATGTGAGGCACTTGTGAACAGACTAGTTGGGACAGATATGAACAGTTCATAAGTGCCCCAATAATCATTCCGTGATTCTTTTCTTTCAGTTAACTTAGTGAGGATTAATGTAAGTTCCATTATCTACAATTTTCCTGAAATAGAAGATATTTTCCTCACACAAAATTTATTTTGTATTGAAACTTCCACAGACATAACTTTCAGCAAATGCATAAAGAGCAACAAGCTCGTTTACGTTCAATCGTACTTTAAATAAATTTAATGTTTTCTAAAATACAATAAGTGTTATATATTATTTTACTAAACGGTTTACAACATAATTTTTTTATGTAATTGTTAATACAAAAGTATTACCTTGAACAACTTTGCAAATTTTTCTGTTACATTTGTTCTAACCTTGCAATGATGGCTGACTTCTATCTCTAAAATAGTTATGTATATGATGCTTTGAATGGAGCTATCCATTCAAAATACCATATCCATAAATACCAATAATATTTTAGGAAAGTAAATTTTTTAAACTGATATCTACCGTAAAATTCCGATTGTACCCCCCTCCCCTCTTTTAAAAGCAAAAGAAGTTAGGGGGGTTATAGTCGAGATTTTGTTTTAATCATTAAAGAACCCTTCTTTATCTATAATTTACAAGTAAATAAGGCAAATACAGGAGTGAGAATCTTTCGGCAGATTTCCGATAAATACTATGTAAATTCCCCTCCCTAAAATTTCCCCCAAATAAAAACCCTTAAGCAAAATTTAAAAGTTTTAATTTCTTTTTTAAAATTGCTTCTTTATTTTTTTTATTTTATTGCAACAATATTTAATGAATCATCTAAGCCTCAGCCCTCCAAATCTACTTATTTTCATTTTATAATCTTTTGCTTAAACATATCACCCAGAAACTAGAGAAATATGTGTATATTTTTTTCTTTATGGTGAATTTAAAAGGTAATGTAACTAATGATTACGACGAAAAATGAATAACAAAATAAAAAGCATGTTAAAGGATATTTTTTCCTTGTGTTCACATGTGCCCCACGTGTGTTCACAACTACCCCGCTGGTGGGGTACATGTGAACAATTTTTTGAATTTATAAAACTATTAAAAAATGTAAGAAAAACTATACAGGTGATTTTTAAAAAATTACCATGTGTAAAAGAAAGTTCTGTTTACTATATTAAGTAGTTTTTGTTTATAGAAATTAATCCAGTTATGAGAAAAAGCTATATTTATGCGAACTGTTCACATGTGCCCCCATCTCCCCTATATATATATTTGCCGATACTTCTAAAATATCATCCTGGAATAAATTGCTACAAGTTTTCGGAAAACCTTTTTTCATCTTTTTTTCAAAAGTTTAACTGCTAGGTGGGGAGAATATCGTAAATTTAATATCGGAATGTATCAACGTGTTAATATTGGTGATATATCGCGATAACTACAGTAATGTGCATGCGAATTGAAAAATTGCTTATTTTAAAAGATAAATGGCATGTTACCAAAAATTTTAGTAGAAACAGATGTAGAAAGGAGCTAATAAATGTTTCATGCTGTTTTCTTCTACAGCTTCCTTTAAATAAATATATATATAGGGAAGGTGGGGCAAAATTGGGTACCATATAAGTTTGTTAGTCTCAAATGCTGTGAAATGGGAAAACAAACTTTGAACACTGTTTTTAATGTAAAATGAATCCTTGGCTATAATAAAACATTCTTTTCAAACAATATATATAGTGTTCACTCTAGGAAAAAAAAGGGGCAGGGTGCTAGCCACAAAAAGGGCACAGTTGAAGCTGAAAGAGGGCACTTTTTTCAGCGAAAAAGGGCATTGTTTCTTCAGAAAATGTAGGGCCGGAACTAGCCTTTTTTGCACCCGGGGCAAACATGGATTTTGATGCCCCCCCCCCCCCTCCTCCGCAAAGTATATTTACAAAGAAAATTTTATTAATTTTCTAATAACCAACATATTTTAAAATTTAAATTATGTAATCAAAAAATATGTAATACTGAACTACTTTAATCTACTTTGTCAAATATTGATTCATTAAAATCTTGAAAACGGAATTGAAAAAAATTCCGCTTTATACAGCATCCTTATGCCATATCCTTAGACTCTTCTGTGCTTTGGCATACCCCAGACAGGACGATTTTAACAAAATAGTGCTAAACATGGACATGAGAAAAATCAACAACTGGCGCCTGGGGTACATGCCTCCTCTGCCCCCCCCCTTCCCCTCCCCCAGTTTCGACCCTGAGAAAATGTAGATCTTCGAAACTGATATAAGAATTATACATTACTACAAACTCATCATTGTTTATGCGCACATTTAGTAACAGATTATATATATTTTCTTAAATTGATATTTCAAAGATCTAGGTAAGTAATTTTGTTTCAAATAAAAAAACTAAAAATTTATTAGTCCCATAAACTAGCAGTTTTAAGGGTAAAGCAGAGATTTTAAGGGGTAGTAAAATTTAGATGGGTGACCAATTAATTATTATTACAATAAATCACCAAATATAACTTAAAGATCATAAGCTATTGTGAGCTGTGAAGGTGGGGGCAAAGAGACAAAAGCGATTTTTTTTTTTGGGGGGGGGAGGGAGGAGGTTGATTATATAATGAATTATTTATCATTAGTAAAATTTTAACAATTAGGACAGAAAAAATAAAAGCCTTTAAATTTGGTATGTTTGATAAGAAAGAGAAGCAGAATTTAGATGATTGGTTATTTATTGTCACAATGAAGTGACAGAGTTGCAAGTAAAAAAAATTAGAGTTTTAAATATTTTAACTTCGAAGAAGGAGGGAGGCGGGGGAAGAAGAGGTAGATTAGATTGGATGATTGATTATTTATACTTTACATATAAATGTAAAGTATAAAATGTTATTACAATACTTTATATTTATACTTTATTTATTTATTTTTTTTTTACTTAAAATTTACAATTAGAATAGAAAAAATTATAATATTCTAAGAGTTCAAATTCTTTTATAATAAAATAACAAACAAAACAGAAAAAGTAATAAAGTAAATAATTTTAAATATTTAACTGAACTGTGGGGCTGATTAACCCTTTATGCACCAATGGTACTTTAAAGTACCATTAAAATAACTTGTTGTAAAATTAATGTAATAAATCGATTAATAGTAATACCGCAGTAAGAAGTGGGGGGGGAGGGGGAGATTTTTCACTGGTCTACATACTGAATACATTATTAAAGTACACTGAAATCATGCTGTAGTTTTAAGAATCTCATTTAAAAAAAACTAAATCCCATTTTATGAATGTTCTACCCAGGGCTTAATTTCTACCAAAAAAAGTACCGGAGCCCTAATTTTCTGCAGTACTAAAAGCGTAGCGTGCCCCCCTCCCCCCCCCCGGCCTTCATGCCAATCCGCACATGTATATATTTCATATTCGCAAAATTTAATCATCTTGTTTTTTCTTTAGTAAAATAAAAATTCTAAATATATCTACTTGCATATACTTAACTGTCCTCTTTTTAGTTTACCACTCCTTCCGAATAGAAATCGTTGCCTAATTTTAATGTTAATTAATCGCAGAATTCTGTAATTAAATAATGTAAGAATTATGATTCGGAAATAGTGTTAGCACACAAAAAGAAAGATTCGAAGCTTTAGAAAAAGACGAAACACTACTCGGTTGCTTTCAATCAGAATAACAAACAATATATAGCAATTATATCTACTTACAGAAAGTGGCTTCTTAAATGTGCAGAGAAAAGCCTTGACATGGGCAGCGTTCATGATGAAAAATAATTGGAAAAATTACTAACGTTTTTTTTCATACTCGTACAAAATAGAAGGCTAAAAACCTCAAACTGATGCTCGTTGAATAAAAACAAATGAAAATATTCTTTTCATCTGAGATATCTAAATAAAAAAATAAATGATCCAATTAAACTTATCCTACTGTCAGAAAAGAAAATCGAACTGAAAGGTAATTTAGTCTTAGGTTTTTCGGAAGTGCTATAGCACTGGGCTCCGGAACCCTGTATTTATGAGCTCCGGTGATTTTCGACCAATATTTAATTATTTACTGAAAACAGAGAAGTACCGGAGCTGAGCTCCGGTGGGCTCCGGCGCAAATTAAGCCCTGGTTCTACCGATAAGTTTGGTTTGCACATCTTTTTTGGTGCATTGGAGGCTTTGACTAAATTTCGCCTTTTTTCTGCGATCCTTTGACGAAATTCGCGTTTTTCCGCGATCCTTTGACGAAATTCGCTATTTTTCGCGAACCTGTTAGGAAAATCGTGTTTTTTATGCGATACTTTGACGAAATGTGATCTTTTTTTCGAGATCCTTTGACAAAATTCGGCTTTATTCCGCGATTCTTTGACGAAATTAACAAATTTTTCGCGATCTTTTGTCGAAATACGCTATTTTTTCGCTGCCCTTTTACGAAAATCTCGTTTTTTCTGCGATATTTTTATGAAATTTGCGCTTTTTCCGCGATCCTTCGACAAAAATCGGCTTTTTTCCCGCGATTTTTTGATGAAATTCGCTATTTTTTCGCGATCCTTTGAAGAAATACGCTATTTTTTCGCGGCCCTTTTACGAGAATCGCGTTTTTTCCGCAATATTTTGATGAAATTTGCGCTTTTTTTGCGATCCTTTGACGAAAATCGGCTTTTTTTCGTGATTTTCTGACGAAATTACGCGTCCCACGGACACGTAATAACTTTTTTTTTGCGTCCCGTCTCCGATTTTTCGCGTGATTTACGCGCTATAGCGCGTCCGCGGCATCGCTTAAAGCGATCGGTGAGAACGACTCCGGGCACATTTGACTATTTTTGAAATATGAAGGGCGGAATTTGCCGATTTAAAAAACGGCAGGGCGCGTTTTACCGATTTTAAAAGGGGCAGGGCGCTGCGCCCTACAAAAATGGCCTAGCGGGAACACACACATATATATATATATATATAATTGTTTATATAAAAAAATAGCTTTTTTCAAACGTATGCAAAAATCCGATTTTACCTCGCTGGTTGGGTAAAACTGGGTATCCATTTAAAACTACTGGAAAACTCATTTTAGTCAAATAGGTCTTGCTTAATATAGTAAAAAATACATTTTTATTATTTTTAACAAAACGAAATTGCACATGTGTTCTTCCATGTGTAAAAAAAAATAATTCGTTTGAAAATTTTCTACGTTGTATAGGCCTGCTTACTTTACACTGTACGTTTAAGAGTTTTATTTTAGCTTCAAAAATCACAGATCAATTTGTCATCATATTCTTCTGCAATACTACATGCTTCGTGTGCCTATCCGTGGCATTTCAAACATCGTATTTGGATTTAGAATTTGAGTAAAGTTCATAGCAAAACATACAGGTTTCATTCCTCTTCTTCTGAAGATGTTTCCGCAATCTTTTTTGGTTTCTTTTTTTTTTCTTTTAAAGAAGCTTCTTTTTCCGTCTTGCAGTTTGTTTGGCTTTTTTCTCCTTAATATCTGTTTCGACCTGTAATTTATAGGAAGAAGAAATCAAAATAAATTTTTCCCTTTCTTTTCTCAATTCTAAAGCCTTCCTTAGAAGGGGATAATAACATTTTAGGCGAAATTGGAAATACAGATTGCTGGGCTATATAGTCTGAAGATGTCGAATGGATAATTTTAATAATGTATTCTGTAGATGTAAAATTTCGAATGAGTGATGACGTCTGTGACTGTGATGTTAACTGCTGCGTCTGGAAGCAGCTCGACGTGAAAGACGCTGGTTGTTGTCAGCTCGTTTATGTTCGGAAGGTTGAGCTCCATTATCCTGTGATGTTTCAAAAATATTTATTTCTGCAGCTATGCAAACCTGTGGCTGCATAGACCTAGGTGTGTTATCATGACTTTCATGGGTTTCTCTCTCACTTCCGAAGGATCAAAAAGATCGTCTGGAAAAACACTGTTGTAGGGAAAACTCCCTGTTTTCTCGAACCTTCTGATTGCAGTATTTACAACTGCTGCTCTCGAAAATGCATTTTTAAATAATTTTCCAATTTGGTAAATTGTTACAGATCGCGCAGAGTTGGAAAATAACCACTTCTTCACCTCTTGTTCTTAGTATGAGCTTAGAGATGCATGAATGACACATCAAGGGGTTGAAATCGATGCGTTGCGTAAGGAAAGAATCATATATAAATACATTGCTTTCTCTTACTAGATTAAGAGGATTCTTTTATATGAATTGAACACCTGTTAAGGATTTAAAGAACCGGCTTTTCAGGACAAGGATTGGAAAAATCTATACATTTTTAAACGAAATAAAATAAAGACCTAATTTCGTAATCCATCCACTCCTATTATATACAGCAAATGAGTCTGGGAAAGTTTCATTCATCAAGAGGTTTTTTTCTTGCCTGTTTAATATTTGATAAAAAAAATCCTGTTATAGATTATATAGCCTAGTTATATAGGATTGAGATTTTATGGATTATTTGTCAATTTGGGCAGATTATTTTATTTAGAGAAACAAGTCACGAAATATATTTGCATTTTAAGTGGACCTATAACGCAAGTTATTACACATCAGATTAGAAAGTTATTTATTAAAATGTAATAACCATAATATAAAATTATGCCTTAATTAGTACCATTATTTTGTTCATTAATAATTGCAAATTTAATTTCATAAATGTAAGTTAAAAATTAGACCCACTTTTTAATATAAAACAAAATCAAAATTAGTTTTTTTTCATTATAACTAGATAGATTTAGAATTATATTATAACTTAACAGCATTAAGAATGCAATTTAAAATTCCATGCTAATTTATTAACTTTACTAAAAAACATTCTATGAGTGTCGGACAAAATCGGGAATACCCAGTTTTGACCCACTCTTAAGTACTCGGTTTTACCCCAACATGACAGAGTTTAAAATATGGCGTCACTACTCTTAATCCTATAAGCAAAAGATCAGTAAAAATTTTTAAATATTATCAGGAAAGGAAAGAATTAGATGTAGTACTCAGGAATATTTAATATGCTGAAAAATAGTGGTTATACGCGTAAAATTTAGAATCAAATAAAACAATTTTTTAAGAGTAATTGAATCTAATTCCTTCACACTAAAAAAAACGCACACAGTAACGTTTCAATCAGCTATAAATGCCATAATGGTTACCGACAAGTAATTCCTCGTGTTGGCTGATAGACAGAAGTACAACTGAAGGAGGGATCTGCGCTACCCGGCCTAACCCACCTACCCTGTGTTTTACAACTCGCCCATATATATATATATATATATATATATATATATATATACACATACAAAATAAAAATATTTTTCTTAACAAGAACGTAAAATAATCAAGCTTCAACGACAGATTATAATTTTCCAACACATTCAGAATTATGTAACAAAAAAAAAAAAAAAAAAAAAAAAAATCAACGTTTAATAAAGTTAAATATGATGGCTAAGTAAGCAAATTACAAAACACGTAACACATTTGAAAATTAAAGTTCAGCAATTATTATCAGTCATCAGAAAAATATCCGAATTCCTTTGTACAACGCTGTATATGATCTATAGATTTGAATATATACCAAATAGTACGCTAAACATTAGTTCATTTAAGAAACGCATTTTCACAGCTGAAAATTCCCCTTCAACATATTTCATCAATCAACGGAAATGTATACATCTTTTTTGCAGCCCTGTATATGATTTACAGATTTTATGCATACGAAGTAACTAAATTAGTTAAATTAAAAAAACTCGTACCACAACAGATTACGAACTTCCAGCAATTATTGCTTATTTATACAGTACTATAAGCAAATCCTTTTGTTTCCCCCCATAAATAAGCGATTAAATTAATGCTATGCTCATCATGTTCTATAGTAAGCATATTTTAGTACATTTCAGTGATGTGTATCAATTTCTATATGTTTGAAATAGTGTAATATCATTTCAATATACTACAAATGACTTTTTCCTACAGACCATAAAAAATCATTGATGAAAATCACAAATTTTCTAAAAAAAAAAATCAGTTGATTAAAATCATGATTTAATCGTTGATTAAAATCGTTAACACCCTATTGCAGCCAAATGGCAAGCATTAGTTTTTGTTAATCACGATTGATTGACGATTTTTTTCCCTCAACCAACTGACGCTTTTTGCAATATTTTTCCACATTTGATTTAAGAATTTCACAATATTTTCCTTCTACCTAACAAATGGAGAATTTTGTAGCTTTTTCTTAAAAACTTTCTTTGCAGTTATCCAAAATTTTCAGCCTAATAAAATATAAAATTATAACTAAAAATTAAATAAACAGCATATAAAGAAAAACTATAAAATTATTAATTTAGATATTTTAATTCCAATATTTCAATTAACTAAGGTTTAATGCAGTTTTATTTATTTTTTTAAAAAAATAAAATTCTGTGATTTGTGTTTGGTTGCCGTTTTCTCTGAGACGGGAAAATTTAAGATTACCTGTGACCCTGTAAGAGAGGGGAGGGGGGAGTTACTGTTTCTGCTGACCACTAAAATTTTCAAATTAGTGGTCCGAATGAATTTTTGGTGTTCTCGGACCAGCGGACCACCAATGATTTCGAACACTGATTGATTTTTTAAATGCTGAAGATTTCCTTGTAAAAAAGATTTGAATTGATATACTGTTTAATTTTTTGATTAATTCCCCTGTGTGAAATTTGATTATTGTTATGTCTGCACAAGAAATATTTTATGTCTTAAAATATTTACTTTTTCATTTAAAATAGGTGGATAAATTAACCTGATGCTTGGATCTATTCCTGACTTGAAATCCTGATTCAGAACATACTAAGCTTCAAGAATTCTTTATATTTGATGACCTGAATAGTCAGAGAGGGTGCAGCACCCTCCTAAAACTGTCTGAGAGAAACTCTATGTAAAATGATATTATATTACAGTAAATATTAGTCTGACATACTATACATATAATTTAATGATTATATAATTTGTATTTTCAATAAATGGAGCCACATACCGCAAACCAACTTAAATGTGTTGCTATTTAATAGTGTCTGTAACCATTTCTTTTTCAGCTATTGCAAGGCTGCTGCTGATGAATATTTTCCTTTTTTACGAGTACTGTTAAAAAATAAATAAATCGTCGTCATAGATAATCGTTTAGGAATACTGAAAAAATACTTATATATGTAAGAATAATTAGTCGCTTGGTGGCGACACTGCTGTTATTAAATTAACCCTTCAAAGTAAGTATTTAATATACAATAGAAATACATTGTGTATTTTAAAAAAGT
Organism: Maratus speciosus; assembly: GCA_963932465.1. Classification (NCBI taxonomy): domain Eukaryota; kingdom Metazoa; phylum Arthropoda; class Arachnida; order Araneae; family Salticidae; genus Maratus; species Maratus speciosus. The sequence continues at coordinate 317,524,636 of OZ010796.1, forward strand.
TTTAAAGTTAAAAGTAATATTTTGTATTAGCTGATATTAGAGGTTAAATGGATTCTGCTACTTATAGCAGCCTTTTTAATGCTGATTATTTCAGTATTCACATTATACTTTGATTATGTATTCGTTATGTTTGTGCTTTATTTATTCAAATGTGTTATATTCATTATTGAATGTTAAACAGAAAAAATACTAAACTTTTTTTGTTGTTGTTTTATATTCAATTAATTTTGCATAATTGAGCTGTGTTGCAATATAAATTTTAAAAATATTTCTATTTTATTTTTTGTTTTGTGAAAAGAAGGTAAAAATTTGAAAACTGTATAATATGAAAATTTCAGCATCTATAGATTCACAACAATTAAAGAAAAAAAACATCATGAAAGTAGCAGCTAAGTGCATTATGCAAAAAACCTTTTCAAACTCGTGCAAAAATTAATATTGGTTGAAGAAATTTATTCAGCCATTGTTTAAATTAAAACTAATAAAAACAGGGTATGTATTTAAATCTAAAGAATTTTTTTTTTTAATATTTTCTTTGTGAATAAGCAAACACTAAATGGACTATAAGTGTAACTGAGTGCGAAGAAATATTCCAAAATGTAAAAGGACAGAATGGTAATATTTGTGGTGAAAAAAATGCAATTATTTTGTGAAATTAGATCAAATTGGTTTACATTTGTTTTTTAAATATATTTGAAAGACAATAGACTCAATAATTAAAACTTAAATAATTTTCGGTTTAATGAAAACAAAAAAAAAAAGTAAGCTTTCCTACTGCAAGATAATCTCGCATAATCTGAAATTTGGTTTATTACACCATAAAATGGTAAATTTAAAACCGAAGTGAGGGGGAAAAAAGTTACAATCCGGTGTAATTATTCCACATAAAGATGAGAGAAAATCCTGAATTGTGATTCAAACTTTTAGCAAAAAATTGGAATAGAGAAAACCTTGAATTATGATTTAACCTTTCATCAGAAAATTGGATTTAAAAACAATCCTGATTCGTGGTCCAACCTTTTACCAGAAAAATTGATTAAAAAAAAAACTAAATTATGGTTCAAACTGTTACCAGAAAATTGGATTTAAAAAGAAAAACCTGATTTATGGTTAAACCTTTTATCAGAAAATTGGATTAAAAAAAATCCTGATTTATGGTTCAACCTTTCACCAGAAAATTGGATTTATAAAAAACCTGAATCATTGTTTAACATTTCATTAATATAATGGTATTTGAGAAAGCACCAATAAACTGGTAAAACTTATCGCCAATATCTTGGTTGCAGCTCAATTTCAGTGGCTTTTCACCATTTTCTTGGTGAAACATCACACTTTATTTTTAACAGTGTATCGATAACATTTTTTTTTTAATTTAGGCATACTTTATAAACTTAGTAATGATACTTTACATTCATTATTGTTTCTATTCACTTTTTTAATTTAACTAATAACCGTAAGATCTGATTCTGCTTATCTGCTTATTTACTGCTGTTGTTATAATGCTAATTTAATATGGAAATGATTTTGTACCTATTTGAATATCTACAGTGAAGCTTCAGTCAGTTTTTTAATGCATAACATACAAATATTTCTGACAATTGCTGTGGTATTACTGAAAAACACGTCAGGCCATATTACTTATTTTGATCGAAGAATTTTGACTTTACTGCAAACCTCTTGCACGGTTACAAAAAACTTTCTGGCGAGAATACAAAAACTGTTTTAGATACAACACTAAAAAATCATTGGTAATTTTTCTGACGGTACTTTAATAAAGTTACCAAACATTTTTTGCTAAAGTATATGTAAAGTTTTGGGTGCAATACTAAAAAAATTCATAGTAAATGTACTATGAAATCCTTCGCAAATTTACAAAGAAATTTCATAGTCAATGTACTAAAAATTCCTTTGTAAGTGTACTAAAAATCATTAGAAAATTCACAAAGTATTCTTTAGGAAACTACCTAAAAAAATCGTTAGTATTTAGACTAAATAATCCTAAGTAAATTTACGAAAAAGTCTTTAGTAAACTCCCTAAAAAATCGTTAGTAAGTTTACTGAACAATATTTAGTAAACTTACAAGGAATTCTTTGGAAAACTCTCTAAAAAATCCTTAGTACGTTTACTAAACTATCTTTCGAAAAATTACCACAAATTCTTTAGCAAACTCCCTAAAAAATCGCTAGTAAGTTTACCAAGAAATATTTAGTAAATTTACAAAAACTAATTAAACTCCCTTGAAAATCCGTTAGAAATTTACAGAACAATATGTAGTAAATTTACAAAAAAAAATTTTAGAAAACGCCCTAAAAATGGATAGTACGTTTACAACATATTCACCGATAAATTTACTAAAACTTATTTAGTAAACTCACTAAACAATATTTAGTAAATTTACAAGAATTTTTTGGGGAAACTCCCTAAAAAATCACTAGTACGTTTACTAAGCAATATTTAGTAACAGTTACTGAAGAAACTTCTGTAATTTTACATGATTATCTTATGCTGTGACTACATAAAAAGTTCTAGGCATCCCAGTTTCCTACACAATTCTTAGTAACCTTACAAATTTTTTTTTACAGTGCGCGCTCCTCAACTCCTTTGCTAAACGCCCGCAAATCGAAATTTGTGTGTAACGAGAAAATGCGATTTTCTCAAAAACTATAAGACCTATGGTAATCGCTATAGTTTCCCTGCAAGGTTTAAATTAACTTTTACTACCCCTAATTTTTTCATAATTTTAGTTATGGTAGATTCAAAAATAGATGGCGGGAACGTATTTTTTGCATTACATTTTCGACGATATCTCCAAAAATATAACACCTAAAATTAAAATAAATGCATTTTTGAGTTCAGCGTTACGAAAGCTTTCACACGATATCCCACACGATATACAAATATAAAAGATGTTTTTTCACGTAACTTAATTAGCACCTCCACTTTTTTCCTAAATATATTTGTGAATGGTTAATAATCTATAAATATGTGAGTCAATAGCCTTTATTGCTTCAGCAAATTTGAACTTTACGCGTTCCATAGTTTATGAGTGAAATGGTTGTGACAGACGGATAGACAGACACAGGAGTGATCTTATAATGTTTTCGTTTTTACTATTTAAATAGGAAACCCTAAACAGGCAAAACAATTTTTTTTTTCTAAACCAGAACCTACTTTAAAATATGTTCAGAAGTATCTATACTAATAAAGAAAAGACGTCTGTGTGTGTGTCTGTTTGTATGTCCGCAATGGTTAGGAAAATCTACTGCACGTAGATGTCTGAAAATTTGCGTTAGGACAGTCCAAGGCAGGGTCTGATGCACCTGAGGCTCGGATTTTTCATTATTTGATAATTAGACAAGATATTAATTAAAATCCGCAATTAAAAAGATAAAAGCCTAAAAAAAATGCGCTCCAGAACCCTGTTCCGAAGCAAAGAAGCAGAGAAGAACCGATGGCTCTTTTATTTATTTATTTTTTTTTTTTATTTTTTTTTTTTCATACTTCGAAGCGCGCATCAGCAAAACCATTCAAAATCAATATATATTAATTCGATATATATTAAATAACCTCATACACGAAAAGTATCACAGAAGGAAAATACTAATAATCAATTAAAATAATTAACTATTACATAAAATTCCATCTATTACATATAAAACTTCAACTGATGAATGAAAAATATGCAAATTAGCAAAATAAAATTTACAAAAGTAAGAAAAAAATACAAGTTATTGAAAATTTAATTTAAAAAAAAAGGCTTTTGAAAATTGCAAGTTTAACTTCTACCTTAAATGTCATTACCACTATCTCTTCGCAGAATATAATAATCTATGGTTTGCTATAACAGAATTTCTTGATAACATTTATTATACTACTGATTTGTACGCATGCGTGAGTTGTCACATGATCAAAACGTTTGAGAATAATATAAATTTTCGAAATAATATAAATTTTCGCAGCATTTCTCATTTCAACTGTCAGACTTAAGGGAGAAGGTAACTTTAGTGCACAACCCTGATAAATTTCCAGTTTTTAATTCAAGTGGGGAATCGATTTCTTTTTTAGTGAATAAAGTAAGTTTTAGTATATCATTGCAATATATAATAATAAAAATAAACAATGAATAAATTATTATTTATATATTAAACCTTTCCTAAGTATATAAATGTATTTCTTTTATTGTACAGATGTTGCAGCAAGATGAATCAAAACAGCAGCAATCCTCTTTATCAGAAATGGATGATCTGAATGATTCGCTCTTAGCACATGTAGAGTTAAAGAATAATAAATATGTAAGTACTTAGATATGAAATACTATAATTCACATATGAAACGTAATTAGAGTAAATTTAAAATCAAATATTTTATTGTTTGTACTTTAACAAATGTTTTTCATCCATATCATTGAAGAGAATTCTAATTGTTTACATTTATTTCTCTCACAGATGTGTTCTATTTGCTACAAACAATTTTTAAGTAAATGGAATTTAAAAGAACATACACAGATCCATACAGATGAAAAACCCTATACTTGTGAAGATTGCCAAAAGCCGTTTTCAAGAAAATATGAATCAAAAATGCATACTACATCATATAGTCTATCACCAGCTGTATGTAAACTATGTGAAGATATTCAAGAAATAACCAGACGTTTGAAGAATTTAACAATCAAGGAAGAGATTTAGACTATGTACTCAACCTATTTGCATAAGAGTTACCACAATATCCCAAAACTGAAATTTCGAAGGCACACAGTGGGTGTAAAGAAATTTTTGTTACCCATGATTCTCGTAACCACCATGAATTTGGATATTATTCATAATGTAGTCCTTAAATTGTTATAATAAATATTCTTTTATTTGCACTTATCGACGTGTTTATTTATATCTCCTAACATTTTAAACGAAAAACGCTTTCCCATCTTAAAAAATTTCATAAGAACAGATAAAAATTAACAGATGAATGAAAAAATATGCATGTTCACAAAGTTTTCTAGATATATTTACAAAAATGTTTACAAAATAAAAAATTTGCAAGAGTAAAAGACAAAATTCACAAAATTAAAAAAAAATACAACATAATATTTTTTTCTTCTTACAAATGTGAGTTTTTAGAAAAGTAGGAAAAAAAATTACACTTAGATTTTTTTTTTCAAAAGGGAAAAAAAATATTTTTACAAAAAATATTTTTACAAAAAAATATTTTTACAAAAAATTTTTTTGCAAAAAATTTTTTTACAAAAAATATTTTTACAAAAAAAAAATTACAAAAGTAAAAACAAAAAATTATAACAAAAAATAATAAAAAAAATTTACAAAATTTGTGAAAAAAAATTGCAAAAAAGTTTGAAAAAAATTTACAAAAAAGTTATGAAAAAGTTTCAAAAAATGATATTTTAAATATAGTGTATAATGGTTGGAGCCATTATAATACTATTTAAAATATCATTTTTTGAAACTTTTTCATAACTTTTTTGTAAATTTTTTTCAAACTTTTTTGCAATTTTTTTCACAAATTTTGTAAATTTTTTTTATTATTTTTTATGTTATAATTTTTTTTTTACTTTTGTAATTTTTTTTTTGTAAAAATATTTTTTGTAAAAAAACTTTTTGTAGAAATATTTTTTGTAAAAATATTTTTTTGTAAAAATATTTTTGTAAAAATATTTTTTTTAACTTTTGAAAAAAAAAATCTAAGTGTAATTTTTTTTCCTACTTTTGTAAAAACTCACATTTGTAAGAAGAAAAAAATGTTATGTTGTATTTTTTTTTAATTTTGTGAATTTTGTCTTTTATTCTTGCAAATTTTTTATTTTGTAAACATTTTTGTAAATATATCTAGAAAACTTTGTGAACATGCATATTTTTTCATTCATCTGTTAATTTTTATCTGTTCTTATGAAATTTTTTAAGATGGGAAAGCGTTTTTCGTTTAAAATGTTAGGAGATATAAATAAACACGTCGATAAGTGCAAATAAAAGAATATTTATTATAACAATTTAAGGACTACATTATGAATAATATCCAAATTCATGGTGGTTACGAGAATCATGGGTAACAAAAATTTCTTTACACCCACTGTGTGCCTTCGAAATTTCAGTTTTGGGATATTGTGGTAACTCTTATGCAAATAGGTTGAGTACATAGTCTAAATCTCTTCCTTGATTGTTAAATTCTTCAAACGTCTGGTTATTTCTTGAATATCTTCACATAGTTTACATACAGCTGGTGATAGACTATATGATGTAGTATGCATTTTTGATTCATATTTTCTTGAAAACGGCTTTTGGCAATCTTCACAAGTATAGGGTTTTTCATCTGTATGGATCTGTGTATGTTCTTTTAAATTCCATTTACTTAAAAATTGTTTGTAGCAAATAGAACACATCTGTGAGAGAAATAAACGTAAACAATTAGAATTCTCTTCAATGATATGGATAAAAAACATTTGTTAAAGTACAAACAATAAAATATTTGATTTTAAATTTACTCTAATTACGTTACATATATGAATTATAGTATTTCATATCTAAGTACTTACATATTTATTATTCTTTAACTCTACATGTGCTAAGAGCGAATCATTCAGATCATCCATTTCTGATAAAGAGGATTGCTGCTGTTTTTGATTCATCTTGCTGCAACATCTGTACAATAAAAGAAATATATTTATATACTTAGGAAAGGTTTAATATATAAATAATAATTTATTCATTGTTTATTTTTATTATTATATATTGCAATGATATACTAAAACTTACTTTATTCACTAACAAAGAAATCGATTCCCCACTTGAATTAAAATCTGGAAATTTATCAGGGTTGCGCACTAAAGTTACCTTCTCCCTTAAGTCTAACAGTTGAAATGAGAAATGCTGCGCTGCTTTTCGAAAATTTATATTTTTCTCAAACGTTTTGATCATGTGACAACTCACGCATGCGTACAAATCAGTAGTATAATAAATGTTATCAAGAAATTCTGTTATAGCAAACCATAGATTATTATATTCTGCGAAGAGATAGTGGTAATGATATTTAAGGTAGGAATTAAACTTGCAATTTTCAAAAGCCTTTTTTTTTTAAATTAAATTTTCAATAACTTGTATTTTTTTCTTACTTTTGTAAATTTTATTTTGCTAATTTGCATAATTTTCATTCATCAGTTGAAGTTTTATATGTAATAGATGGAATTTTATGTAATAGTTAATTATTTTAATTGATTATTAGTATTTTCCTTCTGTGATACTTTTCGTGTATGAGGTTATTTAATATATATATATATATATATATATTACATTTTCTTTACTTATTCATATGGTAGTAATATTTCTGAGGAATACATATCTAATAATTATTAGACAAGTGTGAAGCGTAAATTGTTCTGTGATAAGCGTTGTGGTAAAAATTCATATAGTTTGGCTTTGAAATAGGTTATTTGAAATATGAAATGTTAAAATTAAAGATTGCATTCATGTATGCTATGCATCATTAGAACTATAAACGTAGTATTAACATTTTAAGCAACTTGATGGATGAAAATTCAGAAATCTTCGATGTGTAAGATGAAACATATGATAATTTGGTTAATAACATGGATAGAATAACTCAGCCTAGTCATGTATACTATGTATCATTAAACTATAAAGACAGTACTTATGTTTTACGCAACTTAATGGATGATAATTCGAAAATCTTCGAAATGCAAGGTGAAACATAAGACAATTTGATTAATAATATGAGCAGAATAACCTAGACTAGTCCGAATTTCACTGAATCATAAATTATAGAATATGATTAAATAATGTTTTGTGTGTAAAAATTAAGTTCGAATGAGATAAATTATGGAAATTGGTTTGTAAACTGTTATTTTTATGTGTACAATCACGAAAATATGTGTTTTAAATATGAAATTTCCAGTTATTGATAAGATTATTTTTTTTGTTTAATTATGAATATTTCTTGAGGTGTATGTCATCAAAGTGTTAAAATCTTACAAATTCGATGTAAATTTGTTAAAAGTATGTAATGTTAAAATATATAGGAGCAAGAATCGAGTTTGATGTAGATAAGTATTGCTGTAAAGGTCAATTCGTTGTTGAATTTCAAGAAATTGTGTTAAAACAGGGTTTTCTATAAGGAGTTGATGTAATTTCAGTTACAGTTCTTGGAAAATTAATTCAAAAGTAGTTATCTGCTATTTTTTAAAAGGTAATAGTGAAAAGATCTAAGTAATATTTGCTCTTACGTGTGAACATTTCAAATATTTTGGTTTGAAATATAGACTATTTGAAATATGAAATGTTTGAAAATTAAAGTTTGTGTTCATGTATACCCTGTATCATTAGAAAACTGTAAAGATAGCATTCATATTTGAAACAACTTGATGTGTGATCGTTCTGTGATTTAATAATTTTCTGATAAATGAAAAAAACAGTTTTTAAAATTATGTAATGGTAAAATATATAGGAGCAAGAATCGAGTTTGATGTAGATAAGTATTGCAATAATTCAAAAATCTTCGATGCCCTTGTAGCGCAATTGGATAGCGCATATGGCTGTTAACCATGGGGTTGGTGGTTCGAATCCGTCCAAGGGCGAATAATTATTTTATTTTTATTTATTTATTTATTTATTTTTTACTTAGTAAGATTGGGGGTTTCAAGAATTCTTTGTTTTTCATTTTGAGGGAAAGTTATGCACTAAGCAATTATTTAATAACTTTTTTTATTATTATGTTTAAGTTTTAATGTGCTGCTAATTCGTCTCGTTTCACCCAATGCTATAAAATTATGGGAGGTGCTCTTGTTTTTTAACTCATAGGATTGGTTTAAAAAGTGAAAATCGGTGAATTTCGTTAAATCTGAAAGTACTGGATTTGATTAAATAATGCTTTGTGTATAAAAATTAAGCTTGAATGTAGAAAAATTTAGTTAAATGCAATAAAAATAAGGATATTAGTTTGTAAACTCGTATTTTTATGCACATTCATGAAAATATTTTTAACCCTCCGTCTACCAGACGGGTCCATTGGACCCGACAGGTACATACAAAATATTCATTCAAACCAGAAATTTCTTTAAAATAAACTAAGTATATAAACCAGACAAAAATAAGGTAAATAAATAAGTTAAATAGTTTTAAATAAAAATTCTGGTGTAGAACGTTTTATTAAAACTTGAATAAAATTCCCGGTAGATCTAGGGTTAAAATGTGTAATTTTCAGTTATTGATTAGATTAAAATTAATTTATTTTGTTTAGTAATGAGTATTTCTTGAAGTGTGTCTCGTTGAAAAGTTAAAATTCTACATAGGTAGCATCTAAAAGGAGGATAAAATCTCAAACTAGTGTAAAAGTTAATCAAATTCGTTTAAATTTGTCTTTTATCATTAAAGAATAATATTTTCCCTAGTTATTTGTTCAATTATTAAAATTCATTAAGGTAATGATTTTTCAAAAACTGAAATAAATGTTTAAATTTCCCTTTTAAGTTGAAATCCTCGTATCTTTCCTCTTTTATGCTGATATTCTGATCTTTTTCCTTAAAAATTGATATTTTCCATTGTTTTACTTAATTATTAATATTCATTAAGATGCTGTTCATTCAAAATTCGGATATATGTACAAAATCTCGAATGTGTCAAAGATTAAATGAATTCATAAAACAATTTTACTCATTTACAGTTTCCAACTAGTGTAAGAGTCAATCAAATTCGTTTAAATCTGTCTTCTTTCATTAAAATATAATATTTTCCTTTGTTATTTTTTCACTTATAAAAATTCATTAAGGTTATGATTGTTCAAAACTAAAATAAATGTTTACATCTTTCATGTAACAGTTGTAAAGAATTCAGTCTCTTTTTACCTAAAAACGGATATTTTTCTTGAACGGAAACTTTTTCTGTTATGCTTTGTAGTTTACCAGGTGCAGTAAACACGAACTAAAAAATTGGTTCGAATATGACGTCAGAGAAGGTTTGTGATCCCTTCCCAAGTTTGAAGAATGCTAGGGGTAGCGTGCAGTGAATGCGATCTGGAATTATTATCTTATTACTAGCCCTATCGAAAAAATTCTGTTGAATCTGCTAAAATTAAGGACATTAGATTGAATATATCTTGGGGTATCGTCATCTAATGAATTAAATATTACATAACTAACGTCTAAAAAGCACGATAAAATCTCAAAGTAGTGTAAATGTTAACCGAGTTCGTTTAAATGCGTTTTTTCATTAAAAAAGAAATATTTTCCTTTGTTCTGCTTAATTATTACTAATCATTAAGGTAATGATTGTTCAAAACTGAAAGATATAAGTTTATATCTTTCATTTAACAGTTGAAAAGAAGCATAAAAATTGATATTTTTCTTGGATGTAAACATTTTCCCGATATGTTTTGTGATGTCAAATTCTATTGTTGTGTTCCCCCCAAGTTTAGGGAATGTGAGCGGTTGACGATAGTGAATAGGGGTTGAAATTATTTTTTCTTATACCAGACTTGTTGAAAATATTCTGTTGAATCTTCTAAAAATTAAGGAAATTAGCTTGTAAACTCTTATTTTTATATGTACAATCATGAAAATATATATATATATATATATATATATATATATATTTTAATGATAAATTTTCAGTTATTGATTAAGCTGAAAATTGAATTTATTATGATTAATTAATATATGTCTTAGGACATATTTGTCTAAGGTTTTAAATCTTACATAACTAGTGTTTAAATGTCTGTTAAAATCTCAAACTAGTATAAAAGTTAATAAAATTCATCTTTTTATTCCATATTAACTTTTGTTATTTGTTCAGTTAATCAAAATTAATTAAGGTGAGGGTTGTTCTCAAACTGAAATGTATGTTTAAATTTCCATTTTAAGACGATATTTTCATTTTATGGTTGGAAAAAAAAATAAATAAATAAATCTGCTTTTTCCATTAAAATTTATATTTTTTTGTTATTTTGCAAAATTAATAATACTCATTAAGGTAAAGATTGTTCAAAATTCAAATATATGTTTAACTTTCTCAATTTAAGTTGATATTCTGATCTTGTAGTTGAAAATAATCTACAGAAATCGGCTTTTTTCCTTTAAAATTGTTATTTTTCATTGTTTTGCTTAATTAATAATGTTCATTAAGGTAAAGATTCTTCAAAATTCAAATGTACGCGTTTAATTTTCCCCATTTAAGAGTATATTCTGATCTTGTAGTTGAAAATATCTACAGAAATCGGCTTTTTTCCTTTAAAATTGTTATTTTTCATTGTTTTGCTTAATTAATAATGTTCATTAAGGTAAAGATTCTTCAAAATTCAAATGTACGCGTTTAACTTTCCCCATTTAAGAGTATATTCTGATCTTGTACTTGAAAAAATTCATCTTTTTTCATTAAAAATTGATATTTTTCATTGTTTTGCTTAATTAATAATGCTCATTAAGATGTTAATCATCCAAAATTCAAATATATGTTTAACTTTCTCCATTTAAGTTGGTATTCTGATCTTGCAGTTGAAAGAAAATCTACAGAAATCAGCTTTTTTCCTAAGAAATTGATATTTTACACTGTTTTGCTTAATTAATAATACTCATTAAGGTAAAGATTGTTCAAAATTCAAATGTAAATTTAATCTTCATCTTATAGTATGATAATCTAGTCGATCTAACGTTCAACTGTTATGTTATAGCAGAAAAATACTCTAAAAACGCCATTTTTCCCGCTAGGGGGCGGTGGCGGAGGGTGCACAGGAGGGGAGATGAAGATGCGGGATGGGGGATGGGGCCGGAGGGGGGATGGAAGGTAGTGTCGGAGGGGGGACGGGATGAGGATGCGGTACGTCCCGCGGTCCCGCATCCTCCTCAGCCCGAACTCTTGTTTTCCTACTACTGAGATGCTGAACATGCCATGAAACAGAAATTTGGGCCAAAGTTACCCCAGTTGACGGTACCTACTTTTCTACGACTGTGCAATTAATATATATATATACACTGGCTGGAAAAAAAATCCTAACACCAAGAAAGACTTGTGTTAGATAAACGAAATTTGGTAGGCGTGTTTATACATCTGAAAGATGACATCGATTGAAATTTCGCGCATAAGTGTGGCGCTAGTGGCGCCACTCAGAACTTGCAGATCAGGTTTACTTTAAATGCGTGCTGTAAAGTTCGTGGGCTTTATTTAGCTACGAAACGTGACGTATTGAGTTGATGTTAGCCAAGAATGCCTTTAACAAGACGAAGAAGCCACTGTCAACAGCTGCCCGAGTTGGAACGAGGTCGCATAATCGGGCTACGAGAAGGTGGATTTTCTTTCCGCGATATTGCAGAAACACTTGGCTGGAATGTATCCACTGTGCATGATTGTTGGAAACAGTGGTCAAGGGATGGTGCTGCCTCAAGAAGACCGGGTTCCAGGCGGCCACGTGCACTCCTGAGAGGGAAGATCACCATATTTGGCGTACGACTGTGGCGCATCGTACTGCGTCTGCGGCAGAAATTCGAGCTGTAGTTGGTACCACAGTGACACAACGAACTGTTAGAAATCGGTTACTTCAAGGACAGCTCCGAACCAGGCGCCCTGTAGCGTGCATTCTACTGACTCCAAACCATTGCCGTTTGCGACGTCATTGGTGTCAATCCAGAGCTCATTGGAGGACGGAGTGGAGATCTGTTGTGTTTTCTGATGAAAAAGGAACACAACAGATCTCCACTCCGCCCACCAATGAGCTCTGGCTTGACACGAATGGAGTCGCAAACGGCAAGGGCTTGGAGTCAGTAGAATGCACGCTATAGGGCGCCTAGTTCGGAGCTGTCCTTGAAGTAACCGATTTCTAACAGTTCGCTGTGTAACTGTGGTACCAACTACAGCTCGAATTTCTGCCGCAGACGCAGTACGATGCGCCACAGTCGTACGCCGAATACGGCGATCTTCCCTCTCAGGAGTGCACGTGGCCGCCTGGATCCCGGTCTTCTTGATGCAGCACCATCCATTGACCACTGTTTCCAACCATCATGCACAGTGGATACATTCCAGCCAAGTGTTTCTGCAATATCGCGGAAAGAAAATCCACCTTCTCGTAGCCCGATTATGCGACCTCGTTCCAACTCGGGGAGCTGTTGACAGTGGCTTCTTCGTCTTGTTAAAATTTTTCTTGGCGAACATCAACTCAATACGTCACGTTTCGTAGCTAAATAACGCCCACGAACTTTACAGCACGCATTTAAAGTAAACCTGACCTGCAATTCCTGAGTGGCGCCACTAGCGCCACACTTATGCGCGAAGCGCGAAATTTGAATCGATGTCATCTTTCAGATGTATAAACATGCCTACCAAATTTCGTTTATCTAACACAAGTCTTTCTTGGTGTTGGGATTTTTTTTTTCCGTCAGTTTATATATATATATATATATATATACGTATATATTCATATACGTATATATTTCATATACGTATTTGTTACGTATATGAAACGAATAACGTACATGAAACGTAAACTAATATGTTTGTAACGTATATATTCATATACGTTATTTCATATACGTATTTCATATTCATATACGTTATTTCATATACGTATTTCATATTCATATACGTATATATTTCATACGTATATATTCATATATATATATATATATATATATATATATATATATATACGAATATTAACCCATTCAAAAAAATTTGGGACTGGAAGTCATTTTGCGACTCCTCGTGACACCTTTTTCCTAAACTAAAAGTAACCAAGTTTTGACATTCTAACATAATGCTTTTACACCTTCTTTGGAAAATTGATTTGCATCACCTATAAAAAAAAACCCGAAACATTATGACGATAAAAATAAGTCTGCAAAATGTTCACTCAGAACGTAAATACGCGGGTGGCTTTTGCTCATGTTTTTAAAACTAAATATCGAGATTTTGTACGAAAATTATATGCATGTTTCCGAAACATATTTATAACTCATAATTTTTTTAAAGATTTCGGACGATAAGAACTTTTTTGTTTTTAATATTAAATGACACGATGTGGGAAAAAAGTGAGAAGCAAACACTTACAAGCCATTAGGTTCGTTTGAAAAGATTTTATTAACCTTTAACTGATGTTACCGGTCTCTCAGACTGCAACTTTTTTCAATTTTTATAGTTTAACTTGCAATTTTCAGTTTATCTACAAACACTACCGAATTTTTTTTCCGTTTGGAACTTTAGTACTATCACCAGAGGCTTTCGAATAGGTGAATTTTAATTATAACAGTCCTGTGCAAAAAGTTTAGTACAAAAACACCATCATATCAGTTAATTGTGCCTTTTATTCATCTTTCGTTGCAGCGGTCTCACAGACCGCTTTACCCTAGTTATGTGACTATTTCTGTGACATCAGTTAAAGGTTAAGTAGTTGATCCACCCGGCGTTTCTCGGGCACGTGATAATATTCTTAAATGCACCTTAAATGTGGATGATTTTATATCTTTAAGCGATTTTGTCTGAAATATGTGCCCGCTGACTGTGTGAAAAGTCGGTTTAAAAAAACTGATATTTAACAGTAAAAAGGTCTCGAAATAGCTGCAACGGGAAACGGGGGGAGGGGAGGGGTTTCCGACGACTATGTAATTTTCGTGCTAAGTTATTGATATTTAACAGTAAAAATCATTGTTTTACAAGTAACTATTTACTTATTTATTTACACATCCTGGATGAAATTTTTTGATTTTCAAACTGATTATATTACCCTCAAGTCCGACTACACCTGAATCAAATCGATACTCGATCATTAGCTAAGGTAAAAGGTTAGTATATATTAGTAAAATTTCAGAGCTATTGTAACTGTATAGCAGACGTGCTGCGCGCGCACTGCAAAGTGATTTGGTTCCACTTTCCACCGCCAGGGGGCACAATATATTTTATATGAACATCGGACACTAAAGGTCGGGAAGCAAAAACACATAGCCCGTACCGAGTTACTCTTTTGCTCAAGTCCCCAAGGGTAATACCTTCTTTAGGTAGTATTTACGGGTTTCGCAACCCCGGATTTCCAAGCGATCTTTCTCCCTTTCTCATCTCATGTCTTTTGGTTGTCTGTCCTTTTCTCTTTGTTTCACTCTTTTTAATCTTCTCTTTTCACTTTGTTATCACTCTTTGTTCTTGTTCATGTTTGATTTTTTACCAATACTTTTTGTTCAAATTGTTCCTTGTTCTACTAATCTCGTTTTCGCTCTTCTGTTTGAAAAAAAATTGCTTTAAAAGTGACAAAAAATACATCCTGTTTCTAAGTTTTCTCTCACATCCCTTTTATAGGCATTATTAATCACTAAGCTGTTTTTTCTGCTGACACTTGTGAGTTTGGCTTTGCTTTCTGTAAACAGAAAAATAATGGTGGATTTTTTTATTTTCACGTGAGACACTCTCGGTGCTGAGGTGTTTTTAAATCTCTTTGACTTGGTTCTACCTTTTTAGGCTGATCGTGAGTCCCAGAGTACATTTTCCAAAATTCGGTTCCGTGATCGGAGGACGTCATACTTTGTGGTGGCTGTTAGGATCAACACCGGGAGACTGGTGCTTTTCGATGAAAGGGGTTGTAGGTTGAACAGCGATGTAAAGGCTTACCAACTGACTACCTGATTCCAATGTGAAAGAACTGGATATTAAAAATGCTATATAGTTAAATCCGACGTTCGAAAAACGTGGAAGTTTGTTCAGATAGTTTTCACCCTTTTGAGACTTGCGACTAAAGTATGGTGGCGGTACAGCGCCGCGGCCACGAAAGTGTACAGTATGATGCCTCAGCACGTTGTGTAAATTGCAAAAAAGAGCATCCATTCTATTCAAAATCTTGTGAACAGTGAAAAAAAGGAAAAGAAATCCAGACAATTTGCACAAAAGAAAATTTATCATACCCCGATGCCAGAAAATTAGTCGAATCCAAGACACCCAAAGTTGGGGTATCATATGCTGCAACTGTCTTAAAAACCGCTCATAAAACCTATCAGACTATAGCAACTTAAACTAAACTCCATACAGAAAAGAATTTCCAATCACAACAAAAAGAACAAATCTCCATTTACTCCAGTCTTATATCTAAATCAACACATTCCAATCTCTCTAAATCATCACAAACTGTCTCTTCAAAGCGAACACAACCAATCTTTTCCAAACTTCCTCTTCATAAAAGAAACTCACAAAATACCGGTAAACGCCATCTGCAAAACAAAACCGTAGATCAGATGTGGAAAAACATAACCTACCAACAATTAAGTCCGCTGTGCAATCTGAATATCCAACCAAGGAAAAGAATAAAACATCCAAAAATGAGCTGAATTCGAAAAAGTGAGACAAAACAGATGTGTCATCTATGAAGGATGTTGACCTCCTTCATCTACAAACTGATTCAGAGTTACATGAGAACAACAAAAGGACATAGATAAATCAATCTAAAAAAATACACAACATGACAAATATTATTTCATGGAACTGCCGTGGCTATCATAATAAGTATGATGAAATCCAAAATATTCTCCACGACTATCAACCATTATGTTTAGCTCTACAGGAAACTCATTTAAAGCCCAATAACAACGCAAAATTACGCACCTACGCTACATACAGAAAAGATTTTACAGGTGATGAAAGGGCCACTGGTGGAGTGGCTCTATTCGTTTTTCGCAGTTTACCCCCAGACACTCATATCTCAGATAGCATTTTTAATTTGCAGAACATTAGCAGCAGTCTTGCTTTGAAAACCTGCAAAGTTGCAGCAAGCTCAGCATGACAAGACTGAAAGTTCATAACAAGACTGCAGCAAGATAACGCAAACGTCAAAGTCACCACACTTTGAACTTTCAGCTAACTTGTCGTGCAAGTTAAATTCTTGCTGTATCAAATTTATTGCAAATTAACAGCAAACAAGTAATCAAAAATACTACAAACTTACTGCAATGTAGTAATCTTTCCACGCCCCAATATTTGTTTATAACTGTTACACTATAAGTTTAACCCCTTCGAAGGGATCCATAGACCTGATTAGGTCTATTGATGCGAACACACTGTCAGAAGGCGCATGCATCGTTTTCATCACCATAAACAAGTTACGGTAATATTTATAATATTGAACACCAGCCTTTTTTTGGTATTTGGTTGGTTGGTTGGTTGGAGTTTTATGGCACAAAGTCCCTGTAGGGACATGCTGCGCGAAGAAAAAGTTGAGTAAACATAGTTAAAAATTAAAAGTTACAGCAAAATATTGTCAGAAATATAAAAGTGAAAGAACAAAGTAAAATGAAGAAAGCAATGTGATGATACATGTAATTAAAATAATGCACAAGGAAAGCGACAATACACAAGGTTTTAAAAGACAAAAAATAGTTAAAAGACAAGAATATTTAAATTAAAAAAAATTCTAAAAGCTCTAAAGTTATGAAAAGTTATAATTAGTCCAAGAAATAAAGCATAAAATGTTATATGATACTGCTTTAAAAACAAAGTTATAATTCAAAATTTTAAAACGAGATAAAGCTACGTAGGATGAATAACTTCAAAAACTGTATTATTATCATCGTTATCAGAGTCATAACTACAAGAGTCCATAGCCTCTTCTGCATAGTTAAGGTGCTGTTTGTTATCTTTAATATTAGTTATTGCTGGGCTAAGACATGATTTATTACCTTTTCTCTTCACAGTTTTCCACTGTGAAGAGATTTGAGTTGGAGGTTTCTTCCTTTCTTTTTGCGCACAAGTTTTTTCATTTGCTTTCTGAGTTGGGTGAATTGGTTTCACCAATTTGCTTTTATCTGGAGCTGGCGGTTGTTTAGTCTTATGTTCGGTTGATATTTTTGATTGAACTGATGATGTTCGGAGAGAATTAGGTTTCTGTAATGGTATTGGAGATGAGGCAGCCTTAGTTTCAGTCTGATGATTAGATGACTTTTTGGATCCAACTGGAGATTTCTGTGACTGAGTAAGTTGATATACTATTGTAACTGGTTCCGAGGATGGTAGCCAACGTTCCAATAATGGGGTACCATAGCATTTACTACCAAGAGACACGTCGCGGGTTTCTTTAGTTGAAGTGCTAGTTGATTGTATAATATTTGAATTATTTGGTGGAAAAGAGCAGTCGGTCTGGGTACTTATATGCCTTACAGATTTTAATTGTTGTTTGAGCATACTGGAGTATGATGCCCCAACAGATGGGGTCCTGATTTCAACAAGTTTACGAGCTTCATGGTAGGAGATTTTTTGGGTTATTTTAACAGCAAGAATTTCCTTTTCACGGATCCAATTAGGACAAGAGCGAGAATATGATGTGTGATCACCCTTACAGTTTGCACAGCGTTCGGGTTTTTCACAAGGCACAACGTGCACAGGTAACATTGCTACGACAGGTTGTATTAGTATGGCCATAACGTTGGTATTTAAAACAGCGGAGAGTATTAGGTATATAAGGCCTGACTGGACAGTTTAGATAACCGGCTTTAATTCTAGTAGGTAAAATACGGCTATTGAATGTGAGAATAATGTGTTTTGTAGGAAGAATTTGCCCATTTCTACCGGATAGTGATACGACGAACATCTATTATATTTTGATCGCTTAAATTAGATAGAAGTTCTTCTTTTGTGGAAAATAAAAGATCTGGTTCAGATATTACACCACGGCAAGTATTCAGAGTATGATGTGCTTTAACAGAAACAGAAAAAGTACTTATATTATTGGGATTTGACAAAAGTTCAAACTGCCTGGCTGAAGAAACCTCAACCAGTAAATCACCAGATTGTAATTTTTTTAGAGAATGACCATCACCCAGGACAGACTGGAAAGTTTTTGCTATAAGAAATGGTGAAGTTTTTTTGAAAGAACTATCAGAGAGACTATCAGTGCGTTTAATAACAAAAAAACGAGTAAATAAAGACTGTACATCTTGTTGCTCTCCACATGGGAGAGAAGTAGAAGGAACTTTAGTATTTCCATCCATATTTGAAAAAAAAAATAGTTCAGACCCCGGTCGCACCACCCACTACCGAGCCCAACAAGGGGATGCACATTCGTGCACCAGTGCTAACCAGGGCCCATACGGTCACAAGACACTCCTATGCCAGTCTCCACCCTTAACGAGATAGCTAGTAAGTACTCGCTCACTTGATCCCCGGCCAGTGACAAGTCAGCTGACCAGCCGATTGATGCATACGGGACCAATATGCATCTCCCGTCTACCTGAAGCAGAGGCCAAAGCAGTGTGTTGGTGACCCTCAACTGCCAGGATCCCCATTTCCATGGACACGGGTCGCCACGCACGGCAAACACGTGGGTGGTTTACAATTTTCCATGAGTCGATATACAGGATG
Source organism: Maratus speciosus (assembly GCA_963932465.1). Classification (NCBI taxonomy): domain Eukaryota; kingdom Metazoa; phylum Arthropoda; class Arachnida; order Araneae; family Salticidae; genus Maratus; species Maratus speciosus. The sequence goes on from OZ010796.1 coordinate 317,543,968, forward strand.
ACATCGGCTCATGCAGAATTGCCCTCACCTCCTAAGAGGAAACCACAATGAGAGTGAAACAAAGAGGAAAGAAAGGCAAGAGAAATAAGAGGAAAAAGAAAAGAGAAAGATCGCTCAGGAACCCGGGGTTGCGAAGCCCGTGAATACCTAAAGAAGGTATCCCCCTGGGGGGTTTTGGTATTTGATTAGTATAGTGTTTAGAAAAAGCGGTGCCAACCGAATAAAATTTCTGCGTATGTGCTCATTGTCTATTCTCTCAACAGAGGAATTTTGTGCTTTCGTCACTTTCGTGAATTAATGACAGTCTTGCCATCAATTTCGCAACAAACTACTCATGCAAGTGGGGGATGGTATACCTTGCTGGAAATTTGCTGCAAATTTCTCAATTCAAATATGTCACGGCAAAATAATGTGAGAAAAAATCAAACTTGCTGCTAATGTCCATGCTATCTGGGACACCTTGCGGGAGATTTGCTGCGAATTTCTCAATTCAAATTTGTCATGGCAAGATAATATCAGAAAAAAATGAAACTTGCTGCTAATGTTCATGCTATCTGGGATCAATTTAAATACAAATTTACATGCTGTTGCAGTCTGTGTGCATATAAAAAGACTCACAACAATCTGTACCATTTACCTACCTCCAAATAAATCTATTCAGTCAGCAAATCTTGATAATCTCTTTCTCCAAGTAGGATCATTAAAGAAGACATTATTTACTTTAATTATTTATAAAGGCATTAGTAATTGTCATAACTGAGCTATTTTGCCAATAAATTGTTGCTTGTTGTCATATTATTAACTCCTAATTGCATATTAATAGCATTTCACATACTAAAAATACAACTTTTCTTCCTATTGATCATCTTACATCGTGTATACCCAGATAGCATGCACATTAGCAGCAAGATTGATTTTTTTTCTGATATTATCTTGCCGTGACAAATTTGACTTGACAAATTCGCAGCGAATTTCCCGCCAGTTAGACCATCACCACCTTCCATGAGTAGTTTGTTGTGAAACTAATGCAAGACTGTCTTTAATTCACGAAAGTGACGAAAGCAAATAATCACGCTGTTGAGAGAATAGACTATCAGCACATGCGCAGAAATTGCAGAAATTTGGTGCGACTCAAAGGTAAAACACACACAATTGTTACCGTTATGGAATCTCATTTTCATTGATTGGTTAAGTTAAGGAACCCAGATAAGGTATTTATTATTTTAACAGTTCAAATGTAATTATTTTTTGTAAAGTAATATTTTATGTTTAATCTATAACTTATTTCATATAAAAGTTCTTACGAATTAAAAAGTTATGTTAATTTACTAAGTCATGTTTACGTCTTCGGCCATTTTAAATTTATATTAAAAATTTTAATTTTTAAATGAATTTTTCTCAATATTATTGGATTTTTTTAAAAATATCGTTTTAATTGATATTTATTTATTTATTTATTTTTGCCTTTAACCCCATTTGAGTCTATGATTTTGAACACTTACGGGACTGCATGTATATCTTACACAAATTTTATTTGGTTGGTACCGCTTTTTTTAAACGCTTTACTTTTCAAATACCAAAAAAGACTAATTTAAAAGTAAAAGTATTACCTTTATTTGTTAAGGGTGTTAAAAAGGATGCATCAATAGACCTTAAGGGGTTACAGTTATAATGTGACTGTTGTAAACGATAGTGTGGCATGACAAGATAACTACTTTGCAATATGTTTGCATTTTTTTTTTTTTTTTTTAAGACAAAGCTAAATTTTCTACTAGTTAGCAAAGAATTTGCAGTACTTTAGTCATGACAGAACTAAATTTTCTACTTGTTTGCCGTTAATTTGCAATAAATTTGATACAGCAATAATTTAACTTGGACGACAAGTTAGGTGCAAGTTCAAAGTGTGATGACTTCAGCGTTTGCGTTATCTTGTTTCAGTCTTGTTATAAACTTTCAGTCTTGTCATGCTGGTTTGCAGGTTTGCAAAGCAAGACTGCTGCAAATTTTCTCCAAACTAAAATTGCTATGTGGGTAATTTGCCCCAACTATGTTTATAAACCTGTCCCACTTCCTGTCTTCTTGTTTTGTAATTTTAGCTTAAGCTTGAGACTACAATGGGGTTTCTAACATTCAATAGCATGATAAATCTGTGCATATTAAATGCTTTACATTTCTTTTGAAAATCTTTTACTTTTTATACAAAAAACAAACAAATTTATAGATCAAAATGGCACGCTTCTCTCACAACTGGTTATCGCTTGCCACTTATTTGTATTTATATCGTTATTCAGTGATACAAATATGGTGATATTATCTCTGGTTTGGAGAGAAATTTGATCACTAAAATATCCAAGGCCAACTTACGTATATCACAGTTATGTCTTGCTCTTTTTTTCTTCTCCGCCTCATTAGATATGCCTCTACACATACCTCCAATTACAGCTGAAACATATTTGCAACAATATTATTCACATTTATAATAAGAAATAATACTAAAAAACATATATATTTAAAATGTAACTTTTTAATTATTTTTTTCTCGAACAAATTACAGTTAAACTTCGATTTAAAGAATCTCATGATTTCCCCACCAAAATGTTCGTAAAATAGAAATTTCGCAAAATAGAAATTCCATCAGATATTGATTTCAAAGTAAAAAATTACACATTGTTCTTAACTCTGTTTTTAGTTCTACATTTTAAAGTGGTAATTTCTGTGGGTATCTTTATTTTTTAATCGTATTGAGTTTTTTCATTTAAGGAAAAACGTTTATCTTTCTAAAACATTATTTTTCGATATTTACAGCATCAGCAATACATTCATTCGTGATTTGATTTTGAACGTATTTTTAAGTGCGTTCGTGGTTACTACATAAATACGTAGCACTTATAGTCGTAGTCTGGTCCGTCCGTCTGTCCGTATATAACAGCGCAAAAACTACCCACGCGAATAGTTTGAAATTTAATATATATAATCGTTGCAGAATTTTGTCGAGTCATTTAAAATTTGATAAAAATCGAATCAAAACTTAAAAAAATATTAATAAGAGTTTTTTTGAATATATTAAATCCTATCAAACGTAATTAATTCAATGACATCCTATGATAGGTAATGGTTCTAGGTTGCCATGATGATTACGTCCCATTTAAGATGAAGTGATATTATTTTCGTATTACTGAATTTAATAGCATATATAATCGTAATAAATTTTGTATTCATGCATTTTTGCATAAGAATGCAACAACTATTGCACCAAGACCTAAATATTTATAAAACTAGTTATAGTATGAATGCACCTCATTTGCAACAACGTACAATTTTCGACTTGTTTCAAAATAAATTAATTTCATTAGTAAAATTGTTTACAATTTTTAAGCGCTTAAAACACATAATACCTTTTAATAACAATTGCGACCCACGTCGAAAGCTGATTGCTCTAGATAGAATTTTAGGAGTTATTTCTCTTTAAAAATATAGAGTTAAAAACACAGTTAAAAGCCAAAGTAGATTTACAGATGCCCATTAATACAGGGTGCTAACAAAAGAAAAAAAAATACTATCCCATTTAAACATTAAATGGGAAAGTTGTTTTTCACTCCACATATTCATGTATCCTAACTTTTTAGAGAATAAAATAATCACATGGAGTTTATGAAGAATATCTAACTTCAACTAACGGTGACAGCAAAAGTAAATCAGTTGAATAGGTGAAAGGCAGTAGCGCGTGGCGCACAAACTAGGAAACTTGAAACATATTGACTAAAGCTGCAAAGTAGAAACAATTTACAAAACCTTCCAGAGAAAGTTTTGAAGAGAGTTGAGCTTGTTCGAGTAACCCATAATTACTCTTCCTTTTCAACCGTCAGTGCATCAATCGTTCTGTTCAAATGGATTTCTATAATGAAATAGCTGCTATAAAATAAATGAAAACATCAGCATGCATTTTTAAACTTCATTTGATTAAAACTCGATAATACAGTTTTACAATTCCCTTACAGAAAGCTAAAACGGATAATTTAATAGGTAATAGTCCAAGAGCCGACAGCACAAAAACCTATGTTATCAAGCACAGGAAAAAAACCTTTATTTTATGGGAGAGTAGAAGTAGGGGAATCTAATGATCCATGTCTGCCGGAAGTGAAGTGGTGCATAAGCCAAAAATTAATACCATCAGTAGTTGACTCGTAGGTTTATCATTGTGTTTGTCCTACAAACAAAGGTATGAAAACATGGAGGGTAGTTGTAGGACAGACACAATAATAAACCTAAGAGTCAACCACTGGTGGTATTAATTTTTGGCTTATGCACCACTTCACTTCCGACAGACATGGATCATTAGATCCCCTACTTCTACTTTTCCATAAAATAAAGGTTTTTTTTTTCTTGTACTTGATAGCATAGGTTTTTGTGCTGTCGGCCTCTTGGACTATAAACTGTCCATCGTATCAAGTTAGGAAAAAATTTATAATAAGACGTCAATGAGCAAAAAACAACTTGCATTGCGAGAAAGTGAAAAATAGTATGTTGTGGCCATCACAAAATTTCCTTCTATATAAATCAATTAAATGATTTAAGGTATCTGCCAACGTTCGGAGCGCTTTTTTTATGTACAATATTGAATAAATACACATATTTTTAGTTCAATTGTAATACAAAATGATGAAAAAACATAAAATCCTAACAATATCTTAATAACATTTTTAAAAATTGGTGTCATTTACCATTTTTTTAGCAAAATTTCATGATTACGCTAGACAGCGTTCACTCAATCTAACTAAATATATTTCAATATCCTTTATACTACATAGTACTATTACACTTACCTGTGCACCGAACTAGGAGTTTTACAATATCTTCGAAAATTAATTGAACTATTTCAAAATAGGTAAAAAAAATACATATTTTGCATAAAAAATTACCATTTTTTTTTATATTCGAGCACCTATAAAATAATTACATTATCACATAGAGCTTATTAGATTCTAGTTCAGAACATTGTTGTAGAATATTTAACAATATCCTTATTTTGACAAATTCCGGTGTTATTAAAATCCCCCCTCTTTATATATATATATAACATTGTATGCTTTCATCTTAAAATTACTAATTTTCTTCAATTATATCCCCCTTTTTCAAAGAAAAATGTCAGACAAAATTTTCATAGTTTAAGAATATTACTTAATGCCAGAGAATTCCTTTTTCTCAGTTTCAGTTCTAGAAAAACACGTATTATTTCAGTGGAAACAAATACTAGGGTACGTGTAATCTTTTATCTGAGAACGTAAACACAAGCAAGATATCCCGTCCCTTTTTTTTTCCAAGAAAAATGCGAAACTCCTCGTTTAACCTTGGATTTGGGCAGCTGTTGGAAACGGTCAAGTTTTTCCCCCACTATAGAGCGGTGTTACCATAGCAACGCCAGCTCGTAAAATCAAAACCCCCTCAGTCTGCCTTTGTAATGTCACATAGGATGCAGTAAAAACGTGTTTTCCATGTGAATTTCATACACTTCTTTTACTACGTTCGTTATCACAGCCTAAAAGCCTGCTTGGGTGGCCAGCCATATATATAAAATTTTATGAGCCTTTTAAGTAAAATGCTTGGTGCAATTTTATAACCCTCCTTTTAAAAGTTATTGTCAAACAGACAATTTGAGAGATTTTATGGGAAACTGCCGTGGGAAATAGATAGTTTGCCTGGCATTTAAAGATGGGTGGCCCATTAGAAAAATGTGTAGGGTGGAAAGTGGACAACACACCCTTTTTAGTTAAATGGTTGAAACCTAACCAGATTAGCGAATAGGAGCATCTGACGTCTGCAAGAGTATTGCACGTGTGATTTTTTATTACACGCTACGGGGAAAAGTGAGTCAAGGCAAGGGCAGCAAAGTGTGAAGACGCTGATTCTTGGCTCCCTTTTTTTGAATATGTGGGGGCAGGGGGGATTTAGGGTTTTCTTTTTAGCCCTCCCCCTGACCAATGGAGTTTTCTGGAGTGACAAAAAATAAAAATAGTTTAGGAGAAGAAGAATAGATACTGACTAAGGAGGTCGTCTGTTTCTCTTGTGTATCAAAGCCGAGGGTACGCCGGGCAGTTTAGCATCGATGGAGCAGTTTATGCCTAATAAGAATCATGGTACAGAGAATCCAATCCAGCTGGTGGAAAGTGACGACTTGTGAAACAGGAATACTCGTCGATACTTTTTGGTAAAATTTCGTTCAAGTAATCCTGTTTTCTATCGGAAAGACTGGACGAGTCTGTGTCTAGTGCAGAGGACCAGCCGATGAGGTTCTAAACACGCAGCTATACATCCCGTAAAAAAAAAAAAAAAAAAAGGTATTCGCACAATCGTCAACACACTCAAAATCTGAAGAGAAGAAAAATGTGAATAAATCACCAGACACTTTTCGGAATTTTATATAGTGGCTTATCTCCTCCAAAGATTCTGATGTTCATGAGTTGATAAACTGCACAGCTAACAGTACTATTTTATAGTGTATCTCCGACTTCCAAATTTTAATATATGTGCCCTCGAGAGGACTGCCAACAAAAAGGATATAATAGAGTGTAAAGCCATGGGTTCAGCATTTACCCTGCTCAATGATGTGTAATGTAAGTAACTTTTGCATTATTGTTTTGATATGTTGAAAATATATGTTTAAAAAAAAAGGAAAAGGAATGAGTCATGTTAAATTAAGTAGTTTTAAGTATCTGTTTGTAATGTTTATTGAATTCAAGACTCTTTGCAAGATAGTAGTAATTTCTCGAAGTTTTTGGAAATTATTTTGAAGTGAACTCAGCTATGTAAATATAAATTTGATATCTCTATACTGAAATTTCTTTGCAACAAATTGTTTAAAAATAATAGAAAATTCTAAAAAAAAATAGGACTTAAAACTTAATAAAATGATATTAAATGTATTGCTTTACTCTGTTTCTTTTTTACTTAAACAATTTAATCTTTAAAGTGAAGAAAGCTTAATACCATTGATAAATAAAATTAGTACATAAAAAAAAAAAAATCTTAAAGTTTTATAACCAGGAGTAATTATTTCTATCAGATTTTAAGTGAGGAATGTTGTGTGAGACGAACTGAGGGTTTTGTTACCTTTTATGATTGATTTAAAAATTAATTTTAATGGTTGTCACCTCTCTTATTACCTTTCTTTTCTGGTTGTATTTGTTTCAACTCTTAAATCCTTTGAATTTGGTAACTAAATATATGGTAACAAGATCCATTTTAAACGGAAATTCAGTTGCACATATGTTCCCTCAGTAAAAAAAAAATAAAGTATTATATATAAGTAATTAACTTCTGAAAAGAGTAAGCATTGTTTCAAGAAAAAAAAAAATTATGAATACTGAAATCTAGATAGCCACTGGAATAATTAATACAAATTTTGATACATAAATGAGTGGCTTAAGAAAGAATTTTGTCAGAAGTGAAATTCATCAGATTTTATGGTTTTCAATGCTAATTACACTATACGATTATTTGGCCCCTGGATTTGAGAATATAAGGTGCAGTCATAATTTTACTAAATCCTTTTAAATTATCAAAACATATTATTTGATTAATGCGGACTCAAGAGTTTGCCTTTCGGTTGTGAAATTCTGTAGTAATCAATTTAGCTTTTCTTATTTTATTGTGAATGCATTGTATTCTCAAATTCAGAAGTGTTGGTAGTTTTCTCTTCATAAGTTGTGAATGGTTGAGGATGTTGTTACTGTTAAATAATTAAGGTTTAATTTCACATCTCTAATAGTAATTTTTTGATTTACTTTAAGTTAGTTTATGCATTTCCTCTTTGTTATGTTTTTTTTTTTCTATTGGTAATTATTCTAAGAGTTTTTTTAAAATCAAATTAGTATCTTTCTAAGCATATTGCTTATTTTTATTTTTCCTCTTTTTGTAACAACATCCAGGTGTTGGTAAACTGTTCACACCTTGTTTAAAATTTTAAGGTCAGGCTAATATCATTAGTGACAGTTAATTGAATAAATTAAAAATGGAGTGTAATTAGAAGAAGAGAAAACCACCCAACAAGAATGGTACCGTGACATTTAGTCCTGGTTTGTTGTTTTTAAAATTTTGTTGCATTTTTATATAAACATGTGAAAGGTAAGTGTGTGGTTCTGTACTACTGATTAAGGATTGCTGTGGATATTTTTTTTCCATACTGGTGTAATTTTAAGAGTTTTCTTGGTATTTATTTTTATGAATTTACTTTTCGGTGAATAGTTACACCCCTCTTGAAATTTTCTTGTACTAATTATGGCTACTGACGAGCACATCAATGATTTTGCACTGGTCCAAAAGAAGAATGCACTTATGGAAAATATTTCCTCCATTCCACCTTTTAGCGGTGAGGCAAATTCAGTGCCCTTCAATGATTTTTTTGAAAAATTTGATAGTTTGGCTAATTTTTTCAAATGGGAAGAGGAAGAAAAAAGTTTGCTTTGTTTAGTAGAGTAAATGGGGGAGCAGCTAGATTATATAAGCTTAATAAGGGAAAAACAGTAGATGATATTATAAAAATTTTTAAGGAAAGATATACCCACCATATCACTCCGGATATAGCACTCTCGAATTTTTTCAGTTTCAAGCAAACACCCCATATGTCTGTGCAGGATTTCTATGATAGGGCATATGATATGTCGCTTAAAGCGTTGGATATTGATGGGCTGCAGGGTGATGTAGTAGAAAAAAATAGGAATGCTATTTTGCACTCGATGCTCCTTGGTAACCTTTCCCCTGAAATTAGGAGGGGGGTTATCACAAAAAATCCACAGACACCCGAAGAAATCCTCAGAGTTGCGCTTTTAGAAGAAAAAGCATGTAGGAGTGTTAGTGTAAACCCTTTCTACAATCTGCAAAATGACGTTAGTACCCCTTTTACACCTCAGTGTGTACAACAAAGTGTAGCGTGTGCCGCTGTGCACCCAAAAAGCGAATCGAAACAGTCACAGCAGGAAATAAATAAACTAAGGGAACAAGTAGAATTACTCACAGCGAAAATCGAAAGTTTGGTGCAAAGTAATGATAAACGGAGCGAGGTGCAGAGACAGGAAAGAACAAATATGCGTAATTTTTCGTGTTACATCTGTTCTGAGATAGGCCACTTTGCACGAGATTGCCCGCAAGCTAGGTATCAAAACAATTATGGTAGGGGCAGGTTTAGTAACTATAGGGGCCGTGGGGGCTATGGCAACAATTATCAAGGGTATCCTGGCCAGCCTGATAATACTTATTTTAGGGAAAATAGAGACAGAAATGATTATAATTATAATGGTAGAGATAGACAGGACTTTAACTATAGGGGAACTAGGGGTAGAAGTGGTAATAACAATAGGGGCAGAAATGATTATAGTGATAGGGATAGGAATGATTATAGCAATAGGGATACTGATAATCAAGGGAATAGTAATAGGGATCAAACGAATAATGTAAATGTAAATCAACCTAGTAGTGACAGCAATACACAGGGTGCTCCTAAAGTACCTTTAAACTAAATAAGGCTGGATCTGAAATGGTCGGACTGATCCCCCAGAAGCCGCACGACTCCACCCCAGTATATAGTGTTTTTTCCCCACAAGTGTACAGTCTCCCAGTGACGAGTATGATTGTAAATAATAAAACTATCACTGCATTATGCGATTCTGGATCTGCGATAAATCTTTTGAGTAGTGCTATGCTAAATGTTTTTTTGGAGAGTAACGTAGAGGAATGTTGCACACCCATTGTGACTGTAACTGGCGAGAAAATGAATCTAAATCAATGTGTGGTAGCAACGTTTAAAATTAATGATATTCTGTGCAGTGCTAAATTTTTTGTTGTCCCAGGGAAACTGGCGGATGAATTTTCTGCCATTTTAGGAATGCCTTTTTTAAAAAAATACAGAGTTACCATTGATTGTTCAAATAATACTGTCAGTCTTAAAAGCTCTGAACAAACACAAGGTAAACAAACAACTGAAGACCAGGATCATTCCAAAGTTGAGGGAAATTCAGGTTGCCATAGTATTAGCACAGTAACCGAGGATGTAGAAAAGTGTCAGAATAGTACCAAATTGTGTCAAAACTTTGTAAATAATGCTGTAAATAATTCAAGTAAATGTAATTGTAAATGTAATATAGCAAAAATGTGTACAAATTGTGGGAAATTTACTTGTGAGAACTACCAGTGTAAAAGTGTAAACAAAGCTAATAGTGAACAAAAAGTAGCCTGTAGTAGTGGTATAGAGGCAGTTCAGGGTACCATAAGTAATGAGAAGGAAGAATTAGGTAATAGAGGGCAAAAGAAGTTACTAAATGAAAGTAATAGTGACTTGCAAAGGGAGAAAATCACCGAGGAAGTTGAGAGCACCATAGATAACCACAATATACCACAAACTACTCATGTTCACCAAGTAAACCTTATTTTGCAAGACACAGGTAGGATACAGCAAGGAGTAGATAAAAAGAAACCTGATGCGGTGCAAATTGCTGATATTGAGGAGGATTTAAGTGGTGACAATGAGAATAGTGAAAGTGAAAATAAAGTTAATGAAAATGAGAGTAATGACAAAACCATCATAGGTATAGCCGCATTATGTGATAAAATAACAATCCCTCCCCAAACTAAAATTTTGACAAATGTTAAGTGTAGTAAAGAATTAAATGTAAGCGTAAATGATCCTATAATGTTAGAACCCCTTGCTAGGAGTTTGCATCAAGGCCTCCTTATTTCCAGAACCATTTGCACACAAGAGCATGGTTTATTTTTATCTTTTGCTAATTTTTCAGACAATATGATTCACTTAAATAAAGGAACGTTTGTAGCTAAAATTCTTAAATGTACAGATAACTTAAATTTAACTCATGATGAATGTAATTTAACTTCAAGTAAATGTAATTCAACTCCAAATAAATGTAACTTAACCTGTAATGTAAATTTTGACACCCCAATAGCAGATTTTGATCACGCTGATTTAAAGTGGAGTTCAGAAATTAATTTGGATCACTTAACACCTCCTTTAAAAACTCAAATGCAAGAATTCCTTGATAAAAATAAAGATGTGTTTGCAGCCTCTGTACTCGATTTACCCGGATGTAACACAATTCCCCATACTATAAACTTAACTTCTGACAAACCGGTTCGCTGCAAAGCTTATAGAGTTCCCTACAAACTGCGCCAGGAAATGGAGGATCAATTGAATATTTTGTTAGAAGCTAATATTTTGTCACCTTCAATGTCAGAATTTGCCTCTCCTGTCATCTTAGTGGAAAAAAACAGATGGTAGTTATCGCCTAGCTGTCGATTTTCGAAAGCTTAACAAGAATTTGGTAAAAGATGCGTACCCTATTCCTAATATCACAGACTCTGTAGGTTCTTTGTCAGGTGCTAAATATTTTTCAACTCTTGATCTCACGAGTGGGTTTTTTCAACAAGTTATTAGACCTGAGGACAAGCATAAGACAGCCATTATAACACATAAAGGATTATTTGAGTGGTCCCGCAACTGCTTCGGTTTGGCGAATTCTGGTAATTCGTTCCAAAGACTTATGAATGCCATTTTTGGGGACCTAGGAAACTTGGGTATTTTGGTCTACATTGATGATATAGTGGTCTCGTCGAAAGACATTGAGTCTCACATCAAGAAACTCAATCTTGTATTTGAAAGGCTTCGCCAACACAAACTGAAACTTAAACCTAGCAAATGTAAATTTTTAACAGATAAAATTCAATATCTTGGTTTTGAAATTCATAGTGGCAAAGTGTCTCCCATTAATAAAAATATTGAAATTATTGAAAAATTGCAACCTCCTACTACTCGTAAAGGTGTCAGATCTTTTATCGGCACACTTTCTTTTTACAGGCGTTTTATCCCAGATTTTACTAAAAGAGCAATTAATTTAATAGATTTAACTAAAGAAACTGGGCCTTTTGTCTGGAATGAGGCAGCCCAAAAGGAATTTGAGGATCTTAAGCAAGCGCTTATCTCAAAACCATGTCTCACCTTGCCAGATTTTAACAAAGAATTCATTATATATACAGATGCAAGTAGTGAATCTCTAGGGGCAGTCCTTTCACAACTTGACGAGAACAAGATGATACACCCTGTTGCCTTTGCTAGCAGGAGACTCAAAGATGCTGAGGTAAGATATTCGGCCACTGAGAGGGAGCTTCTCGCTCTTGTCTGGGCCACTGCCCATTTTAAATGCTACCTTGCCAACACTCATTTCACCATTTATACAGATCATGCACCACTAACTTTCATGTTAAAGATTCAAGACCCGACGTCACGAATGGCAAAATGGATTTGTACTCTATCAGACTATAACTTTACTATAAGTTATGTCCGTGGTAAATGTAATAGTGTGGCAGACTTTTTATCCCGTTTTGTTAAGGTAGACGAGCCTACATGTGCAGTCAGCTGTAATTTCAATATTCAAGTTGCTAAAGAGATATCCTTTGAACCATACTCCAACCTTATAGAAAAAATTAGTGAATGCCAAAAAGCGGACAAGAAGTGTTGTGAGATTGTAAAGAAATTAGAGCAAGGTTTGGAAATTTCACCTAAATACATGAAGTTTTTTTTTAGAGATGATATCCTAGTATGTGAAGATACGAGAGATTCTTTAATTGTAAATAATCCTATCAAATTAGTTGTTCCTAAAGCATTAATTTTACAAGTATTCACTCTAACACATGACTCTCTAGCTGCCTGTCATCAGGGGTTCCAAAAAACGATTGACCGCATCCGTGAGCATTTTTACTGGCCGGGGATGTCGTCAGATGTCAAGCACCTAGTGGAATCATGTATTAGCTGCCAAGAAAAAAGAGCCCATAAGGCAAACCATCTTGCACCACTGCAACGTCTTTCCACCCCCCAATTCCCTCTTAATAAAGTACACTTAGATATAATTGGAGTCTTGCCACTGACCTTTTCTGGAAATAAGTATATAATTACCTACATTGACTCGTTTACAAAGTGGCCAGAAGCGTATGCTGTCAGTTCGGTCACATCTGATGTGATAGCAGACACTTTGGCTGATTTCATATCGCGATATGAAGCACCGTGTTATATTACAACAGATAATGGTAAAAACTTAATATCAGAAGCAATTGAACATGTGTACAATATGTTTGGCATAAAGCATATCAGAACAACTTCCTATCATGCTTCTAGCAATGGCCAGATCGAACGCCAAAATCGTACATTAAAAAATGCACTCTCTCATATTGTGAATGAAAATCAATCTGACTGGGATACTAAGCTCAAATTTGCCCTTCTTGCAATGCGTACTGCTGTACACTCTTCAACAAAACTTACTCCGGCAGCCGTAATGTATGGAAGAAACCTAAACCTTCCCTATAGTCTATTTTCACAACCACCTAGAATCAATTACAACGATGCACCATCTTTTTGTGAACTCATAATCCCCGCCCTTCAAAAAGTGTATGCTGAAGTTCACAACAATCTTATTTCAGTAGCTGAGAAGCAAGAAAAGTACAGAGAGAAAACAGCAGTTTGTAAAAATCTAAAAGTGGGTGATCTTGTGTGGCTTTACACACCTAAAATTGAGCCAGGTCATACAAAAAAATTAAGTAAGTTAAATAATGGTCCTTTCACTATAATAGAGCAGTTAAATGATGTTAATTTTAAAATCGCGCTAGTTGCTAACCCGAAAAATACTCAAGTTGTGCATATTGACAGGCTCACTTTATTCAAAAACAGAACGATTGCAGACCAAAACAATCCACAACAACAACAAACGACTAATGGGGATTCGATTCACAGTCCGCCCATCGATGAAACAGAACCGATTCAGAGTAGCGAGCGAGCAACCCACCCCCGCACTAGTAGACGTAGGAGATGCTATGCATGGGTACCGCCCCCTGTAATGCAACGTAATGTAAGTGAAAGCACCAGGGAAATCGAAACTAATAAAAATAGAGGCAGTACTCCCGATGACGCACGTAGGGATCCAACGGAAATTGTTGCTCTTTCCCCGCAACCGCAGGAAGCTCCGGGAGGAATAGAATCGCAACCAGAGATTGCACCGGGAGGGGAATGTTTAGGTTGCTCACCAGATGCATCTAGCGTTGCTGAAAGGGTTAGGGACGAAATTGATCATCCAGATAGCAACAATGCAGGGACGTCGGGTGATTCGATACGAACTGTCGCGACATCGAAACGCGTCAGTCGATCCAGGTCGACTACACGAACCGAATATTCGTTTCGGGATAGAAGTGTGCGACCAGATTATAGGGAGTAACAATTTTATTTTTTTTTAATGTTTTCTGTACATATATTTTAATTAATTTGTATTTATATGTGTTTTAATCTGTTTTTAGGTAAATGTATTTAATTTAAAACTCAATATCGAAAATGTTGAAGCTTCAAAATGGGTTTGTTTTGATTTGTCGTCCGTAAATATTAGTAGCAGTTTTTGGAGCTTTATATGTCCTATTTGGAAAAATTCTCATGTTTTGTGTTATATTATGGCCTGCATACCGTTCCGCACCAGTTTTCTAAAAAGTTTTTAGCCAATTTTAGCCAAAATTTAAGCTAATTTTGGGGAGTTTGAAATTTTCAGGTGTGTTTTGAAAATTAGGTGCTGCAACTGAAGCGATATGTTTAAGTGTCTACTTACGTTTAGTTAAGTGTATTTTGTATTGTGTATCCAATATCTTTTACATAGATAATTTTTTTTTCTCTCAGAAATAAATAAATTTTGGGGTATTTTGCAAAAATTTTCGGATTGATATTATGTTTATACTTCTCTGTGTTTTTGATGTGAGTTATCTACTGCCATGCTAGCACACGCTCATGTTCTTTATGCTTTACATGTTTTATTTTCTTTAGCTGTAAATATGAGTAAATGTATAAATTCTCCTTATTTATTTTATTATTATTATTATTATTCTTTCCTGTTAATTTTTTTTCTTCTTTGATTAAATTTGGTAGGCATGTTTATTGGATGATTGTAGACAATACATCGCCATCCTTTCATTGTTTGTGTAGTTTATTTTTGCCTTTTTCTAAATTTTTCTAAGCTATGGGTAGTGTATTCCTAGTAGTACAGAACTGCAGACATACACTGTTTGCACAAATGGTCTGTAAGTGCATTTGTAAATTTCAAGTTAAAACCCCACCCTTTGGACAATGAACTTTTTCACGATAGGGGTTACAAATTTTTTTTTCACAGTACAAATTTTACACACCCTGTAATGTTAGTGATGCTTTTCTATTTAAACATATGTATGTATATAATATCATGTTAATGCTGTAAGTTAGTTTCAATGATCTTTTTTTAAGTTATGAATCAGATACTGTTATGTGTTTTGCAAAAGATTTGATTTTTTTTTTATGTGTATGCATCTGCATCTCCAGCCTGTGTCTAATTGATGTTTATGCATATGTGTAAGTACCGGTTGGCAGTCCTTCATATATTTATTCCTCCACATTAATTTAAATTTCTCTATTTTAGAATTTTTTTAGGCTCAATTGCAGATGTAATGGGCATGTATGGTCAGGTGTGGTGTTCATTCAGTAAGAGTACTAGTAGTACTAAAATGAGAGTTCACTGTCTACATGTTTAGGTCAAAAGTATAAATAGGTAAAATTATAGATAAATATTATGTTGTGCAAATAACTTTGTGCTAGTGTGAAGGCTGGGATTGGGATTCAGCTGGCTGTGGATTACTTTTATGGCTTAATATTTAACTTTTTTTTGGTTTATTCAACTTAAAGTTCCTGTCTGTTAAGGAAGTATTCAGGTAATCGATTCGTTGTAAGCAGCTCATATTGCACATTCCGAACTGTGCAGAGTGGTGTGTCAGGTACGTAGTGCTTCGAGACTCTTCGAGTCGCTGTTTGATTTGTTCGAGTATCAAGTGCTCATGTCGATGATACCCCAGCATTGCAATGGCCATACTAATATTTTCGCTTCTCCCAATTTTTAATTTAATATCCTTAGTTAACTTACTTTGAGTGGGAAAATCGAGTTCTCCGCTGGGAGTTTAGTTTTCGTTTACCTTTCCAAAAAAAAAAAAATTGTGTTTTAGAAATTTTTTTCTGTTTTTTTCTTCAAGATAGGGGAGCCATGTTGTAGAATATTTAACAATATCCTTATTTTGACAAATTCCGGTGTTATTAAAATCCCCCCTCTTTATATATATATATAACATTGTATGCTTTCATCTTAAAATTACTAATTTTCTTCAATTATATCCCCCTTTTTCAAAGAAAAATGTCAGACAAAATTTTCATAGTTTAAGAATATTACTTAATGCCAGAGAATTCCTTTTTCTCAGTTTCAGTTCTAGAAAAACACGTATTATTTCAGTGGAAACAAATACTAGGGTACGTGTAATCTTTTATCTGAGAACGTAAACACAAGCAAGATATCCCGTCCCTTTTTTTTCCCAAGAAAAATGCGAAACTCCTCGTTTAACCTTGGATTTGGGCAGCTGTTGGAAACGGTCAAGTTTTTCCCCCACTATAGAGCGGTGTTACCATAGCAACGCCAGCTCGTAAAATCAAAACCCCCTCAGTCTGCCTTTGTAATGTCACATAGGATGCAGTAAAAACGTGTTTTCCATGTGAATTTCATACACTTCTTTTACTACGTTCGTTATCACAGCCTAAAAGCCTGCTTGGGTGGCCAGCCATATATATAAAATTTTATGAGCCTTTTAAGTAAAATGCTTGGTGCAATTTTATAACCCTCCTTTTAAAAGTTATTGTCAAACAGACAATTTGAGAGATTTTATAGGAAACTGCCGTGGGAAATAGATAGTTTGCCTGGCATTTAAAGATGGGTGGCCCATTAGAAAAATGTGTAGGGTGGAAAGTGGACAACACACCCTTTTTAGTTAAATGGTTGAAACCTAACCAGATTAGCGAATAGGAGCATCTGGCGTCTGCAAGAGTATTGCACGTGTGATTTTTTATTACACGCTACGGGGAAAAGTGAGTCAAGGCAAGGGCAGCAAAGTGTGAAGACGCTGATTCTTGGCTCCCTTTTTTTGAATATGTGGGGGCAGGGGGAATTTAGGGTTTTCTTTTTAGCCCTCCCCCTGACCAATGGAGTTTTCTGGAGTGACAAAAAATAAAAATAGTTTAGGAGAAGAAGAATAGATACTGACTAAGGAGGTCGTCTGTTTCTCTTGTGTATCAAGAACGGGCACTCTCTTGAGAGCCGAGGGTACGCCGGGCAGTTTAGCATCGATGGAGCAGTTTATGCCTAATAAGAATCATGGTACAGAGAATCCAATCCAGCTGGTGGAAAGTGACGACTTGTGAAACAGGAATACTCGTCGATACTTTTTGGTAAAATTTCGTTCAAGTAATCCTGTTTTCTATCGGAAAGACTGGACGAGTCTGTGTCTAGTGCAGAGGACCAGCCGATGAGGTTCTAAACACGCAGCTATACATCCCGTAAAAAAAAAAAAAAAGGTATTCGCACAATC
The DNA here is from genome assembly GCA_963932465.1 of Maratus speciosus. Lineage (NCBI taxonomy): Eukaryota > Metazoa > Arthropoda > Arachnida > Araneae > Salticidae > Maratus > Maratus speciosus. Next base: position 317,561,428 of record OZ010796.1, read on the forward strand.
GTCAACACACTCAAAATCTGAAGAGAAGAAAAATGTGAATAAATCACCAGACACTTTTCGGAATTTTATATAGTGGCTTATCTCCTCCAAAGATTCTGATGTTCATGAGTTGATTAACTGCACAGCTAACAGTACTATTTTATAGTGTATCCCCGACTTCCAAATTTTAATATATGTGCCCTCGAGAGGACTGCCAACAAAAAGGATATAATAGAGTGTAAAGCCATGGGTTCAGCATTTACCCTGCTCAATGATGTGTAATGTAAGTAACTTTTGCATTATTGTTTTGATCTGTTGAAAATATATGTTTAAAAAAAAAGGAAAAGGAATGAGTCATGTTAAATTAAGTAGTTTTAAGTATCTGTTTGTAATGTTTATTGAATTCAAGACTCTTTGCAAGATAGTAGTAATTTCTCGAAGTTTTTGGAAATTATTTTGAAGTGAACTCAGCTATGTAAATATAAATTTGATATCTCTATACTGAAATTTCTTTGCAACAAATTGTTTAAAAATAATAGAAAATTCTAAAAAAAAATAGGACTTAAAACTTAATAAAATGATATTAAATGTATTGCTTTACTCTGTTTCTTTTTTACTTAACCAATTTAATCTTTAAAGTGAAGAAAGCTTAATACCATTGATAAATAAAATTAGTACATATAAAAAAAAAAAATCTTAAAGTTTTATAACCAGGAGTAATTATTTCTATCAGATTTTAAGTGAGGAATGTTGTGCGAGACGAATTGGGGGTTTTGTTACCTTTTATGATTGATTTAAAAATTAATTTTAATGGTTGTCACCTCTCTTATTACCTTTCTTTTCTGGTTGTATTTGTTTCAACTCTTAAATCCTTTGAATTTGGTAACTAAATATATGGTAACAAGATCCATTTTAAACGGAAATTCAGTCGCACATATGTTCCCTCAGTAAAAAAAAAAATAAAGTATTATATATAAGTAATTAACTTCTGAAAAGAGTAAGCATTGTTTCAAGAAAAAAAAAATTATGAATACTGAAATCTAGATAGCCACTGGAATAATTAATACAAATTTTGATACATAAATGAGTGGCTTAAGAAAGAATTTTGTCAGAAGTGAAATTCATCAGATTTTATGGTTTTCAATGCTAATTACACTATACGATTATTTGGCCCCTGGATTTGAGAATATAAGGTGCAGTCATAATTTTACTAAATCCTTTTAAATTATCAAAACATATTATTTGATTAATGCGGACTCAAGAGTTTGCCTTTCGGTTGTGAAATTCTGTAGTAATCAATTTAGCTTTTCTTATTTTATTGTGAATGCATTGTATTCTCAAATTCAGAAGTGTTGGTAGTTTTCTCTTCATAAGTTGTGAATGGTTGAGGATGTTGTTACTGTTAAATAATTAAGGTTTAATTTCACATCTCTAATAGTAATTTTTTGATTTACTTTAAGTTAGTTTATGCATTTCCTCTTTGTTTTGTTTTTTTTTCTATTGGTAATTATTCTAAGAGTTTTTTTAAAATCAAATTAGTATCTTTCTAAGCATATTGCTTATTTTTATTTTTCCTCTTTTTGTAACAACATCTAGGTGTTGGTAAACTGTTCACACCTTGTTTAAAATTTTAAGGTCAGGCTAATATCATTAGTGACAGTTAATTGAATAAATTAAAAATGGAGTGTAATTAGAAGAAGAGAAAACCACCCAACAACATAATGAGTAATATGAAAACCATTCTGACAAAACTTCACTGAAACATGTTTAAAATATTTTATGTAATAGAGTGTATCGAAGATGGAAATAACGGAAAATTTGTTTTTCCAGAAATTGCATTTAGTGATTTTTTGCTTATATCGTTTCTTATCTATAATATATATCTAGAAGTGTCAATTAAGGTTTATTAGTGTTTTTATGTAAAAAACGTAAGAAAATCATGCATAGAATCATTATTTGCATTTCTCTTGGCCTTCCTACGACCATTTCCGATATTTGACTCATTACAGCCTGTTTATTAAATTGGCCATAGCTCCTCCTCTAGTAATCGTAGGTATAAATTAAAATGATTTGAAATCATAAAAAATTTCTCTTTCAAGTAAAACAATAAAATAATTTCACCAAAACGGCCATTTGAGTGTAGGCAATTAAGCAATTACATCGAATTTCGGAATACCATCTCTTAGATGGCCGTAACCAAAATTGAAAGACAATTTATTCCTTTCATGAGGATTCTAAATTAGACGTTTCGTTGAAGTCTGCACACATAAACTGGAGATATAAGCATCACATAAGGATAGAACTTCATACGAAATTTCATACTATTCTACGCAGTATTTCGTGAGTTAGAGTGCCCACAAAATTTGCGTCCCATACAGACATGCAGACAGACATATAGACTCACAGACAGAAATTTTCTAAAAATAGTCAAATCATGTTCACGACATTTTAAAACGTACGAATCCGTTGAAAAGTGGTAGTCGAAATTTTCATGAATCCAATGTATGGAAGGAATTCTTGTAGGGAAGAAAGAAAAAATACTTGGAAACGTCATTGCTAACTTGCCAACCTGCAACTATTCTTCCGTACAATGTGATTTAATTTGACCCACGTTAAACATATTTAGAATCAGCAATTTTTTTACATATTTTTATCAATTTGATTTCATTATTTTACGTGGAACATATTTTATTTTATTTTATTTTTTAAACTGGTTCAAAACGCGTTTAACCTAGGTCAAATTTACCAACATATTACAGAGGAATATTGGGATGTTGGCAAATATGATATTGTTGAGAGAGAAGTACGTAAAACATTTTTTACTTTCAATATATTGACATGTGTGAGTGCTAAATATCAGTAGAGTACCTAACATATTTAACCATTTAAGTGTAAAACGCATTTGATTTCGCGGGGTAAATACATTGTGAATTTATCTCTTTCAAAATAATTTTAAGGTAACGATTTTCATTTTCAAATGAGCAAAAACCGGCCAAAAATACAATTTTTTTATTTGTTGTTAAAATTTCTTTTTAAAGTTTAAAATATATATATATCAATATTTTGTTATGTACTTGGAAGGAAGTATTCTCTTACTTCTTCAAAGTAAGTAATGAAATAATATATCATAATGTACTTCAAACTCATTTTTCTCAAAAACAAATTTTTCTATATATTTTAAAATGCTCCATGCGTTTTAATTTTCATTGAAAAGTCTTAATATATCTGATGGGCAGTCTTGATACATATTATAACAAATCTGTGCAACCATTTTTGACTGTTGGTTTATTAAGATCCTCAAATTAGTGATAAGTCTAATTACAAGGAAACGCTTTAAGAAAATTCCGTTCCGTAGCAGATTTTTTTTTAATAACTATTTGTCGATGAAAAACACATTTTAAAATTTTAACGCGTAAAACATTTTTTTAAAATAAACATATTAAAAGTTTTAATTACTTGGTACATTTTCAATAAATTCAGTTAAATATATATATATATATTTATTGAATTAATGGTACAAAACACTTTTAAAGAAATGTCTTATTCAGAAATAACAAAAAATATTTTTTAAAGTGCATCTTACCCATAAATCTGTTTTTATTTTAAAGACTGAACACTGTGTAAAGCTTTTCCTTTAATCTGGAGCAATCTAATATAAAAAATTTCAAAATACCCATAATTTCAAAATCATTTTTCGAGAAAAAAAAAAAAAAAAAAAAAAGGAATCAAAACCTATGAATTACTTAGACAAAAATTGATTTCTAGAAGCTTCAAATCTGCGAATCTAAAATTACAACTCATTTCATGAAGAATTTTTTAACACTTTCCAACATAGTTGAAAACATAGTTGAAAACATAGTCCAACATAGTTGAAAAGTGTTTATGAATTCGATTTGTCTGTCCGTCTGCTTGTCTATCCACGCTCTAACTCGTGTAAATATGTTCGGATTTCCGTGCAATTCATATTTCAGAAATGATAATGATGGAATGTTCGATATTGAATATGAAGTGTGTAAAGTTCATTTACAGGGGTACTCAAAAGAATTCCGTTAATGGGGGAAAATCATTTGCAGTGTATTTTAATGGCATTACGCTATTTTAAATGTATTGAAGTTGCTAAAAATCACTGAATTTCACTACAAATGATTACTATAGAATAGGGCATTCATAGGATTTATCTATCATTTACAGAGAGACAGAAAAGAACTCGGTTACAGTCTTTGAACAATAATTGTTGGAAGTGCACTTTCAATTTCAATATGCGCTTTTAAATTTACACTGTACAAGAAAAATGTAAATTTACGATATTTTATCGTGAATTGCTCCAGTAAATTTACAGAAAATGCCACTTTTTTTCCTGATAAACGGTCAAATTTCACGGTCCGTAAATTTCATGTTTTACGGGCACAACCCGTTTATCGAAAGGCAAAGTCCGTTTATCTAGGAGCAAAGTCTGCTTTGTTATGTTCCTTTGCCCGGAATCTCTGCTGCAGTAAAATTACTGTAGCAAATTTTTACAGTGTAACTAATTGTTTGCATGTTACTTTTTGTGTATAAATTCCACACCTCGTATATAGGACTGCACAAAAGAATTCACGTACCATTCTTCTTATAAGAGGAAAGTGCTGAAGGGAAATTTTCAACTGTGATGTGTATTTTATAACTGAACTAAATATTTGCATGCATAATTTATAGATACAAATCTATATATAACTAGGTATAGTGCCCGTCAAGATTTGACGGTAAATAACTTGAATGTTTCATTAGAAAAATTTTTGAATTTTTAATTAGTCGCTATTAAATTAATTATTGAATGACGAATTACGTGACGAATTTCTATATTACATAAGTGATTCCTATTCCTTTAAGGCGATAGATGGTGTTGTCAGTCTAACCTATTCAAAAAAGTGAAAGAAATTTAAGTTTATAATTTACAACCAATTATGCTTGCCTTTTATCAGAAATTTACCTAAAAATACCGGGTAGCGAATTTATTTTTTTACTTTCTACGGTCTCTTTTTTTTTTTTAATAGCAATATTTATTTTCATTTATTTATTTATTTTTTAAAACCACACGATTATTAAAAGCTGCCATGAATTTTATTTTTATCTGTCTCTTTCTCTAAAAACCTAAATTTGAAACTTGATGCAGCTAACGATTTATAATATATATATTTTATTACTTGAAATTTATTTAACATTTTTTAAATATTAAACCTGGATATCAATGTAATTTCTTTTATACCTCTTATACGAATATTTTTCTTTCTTTCCGTTTTATTTTTTACGCAAATGAATGACACTTTTCTTTCTGACACACACACACATATATATTCTTGATAATGGTCAGAAAATATAACGAAAATTGTAGATAAGCTCAATTTATTTAATTGATAATTACATGCAAAATATTTTAGCTTAAATATTTTCAATATAAAATCATTATTTTTTCAAAATATTATTGAGTGTTAAATTTTATTTAATTACAAAGCATTCAAATAATAATAATAATAATAATAATAAAATAACAATCCTATAACTTCTCTTCCTATTAAAATGTGTCATTATTGAAATAAATTATCGACAAAAATATTACACACTTTGCCATAATTGGGCTCGAACCTGAGGCTGCTACAAAAGTTCGGAGCTTTAAACTGCTGCTTTAAGCCGCTACACTAGTAGGAACTCGTTTTTCTTCCTTCTAAATTGAAGAGGTTCAAAAAACAGCTGACGCTTATGCAATTATCTCTAATTTGTGTTCTGATCTTACAGAAATAGTTTCGCGTTTCAATATTTACGATGCCTTATTTTTTCAAAGAAACAGCTACAACTTAACATGCTAGTTTCCCAATCTTCGTGTGTAACTATTGGCAGTTCATATGATCAATCACCAGCCATAACTTTTACTTTTAGCCTCAAATCCCATCACTGTGTTTATCTTCTGTGTGTAATATAACCAAAACAATATGACACCCCCGAAATAAACCTATCTAGCTCTTAATATCGACACAATAAATTTTTGAATTGTTTATAATGCTGAAAGAGACAAATAATATTAACTTTGTGAAAGAAAGAAAAGCTTGTATAAGCCATATCTAACTCCCTTTTTTCAACCCAAATTTCTCTATATAAAAGGTACTACTCTACTTCAATACAACAAACAAAAAAAATATACTGTTTTACATGCAATATAATCACAATCAAGCATAACATTTATTACAATAACAATATCTAAAATGCTGACTCACTCCCATGTCTAGATGCACCTTCAAATTTTGTAATTCAAGTTTTAGAATTTTCAAAAGATCAGCAATTTTAAATTTAATTAAATTTAAAAAAATCACCATACATTAACTCCAAATTCAAAATTGTGACTTACCCCACTTGAAGCTTCAGACACTAACGAACGGTAATCCAGATCTTTCACTGATTTCTTCAGCCGGATGGCCCACCGAACACGCGAACCACTTTCTGTCCCTAAGGTCCACTTAAACGAAATATATCCACCGGGAAAACAATTCACACTTTTCTCTTCGCACCAAAAGATCCACCAACACTCCTTTCTTCCTCCGACCGTATCGCATCTGAAAATCTTTTTTTTTCCAATCTTCCGCAACCCTTTTCTCACCAACCAGCTGAGTCTCTCTTCCTTCCTTCAGCAGGGGGGGGGGGGGGGTGTGAAAAGCAACAGTCTTCTCCACAGCTCACCGGGGCGAAAATCCGAAACTAATTTCCTTTCTTCCCGAACCGAAACCAGGCTTTCTCTTTTCCGTATGCCGAAAAAAAAAAACGAACAGCAACTTCGGACTTGCTTCCTAATAGAACCTAGGAGCTTTTTCTTCTTCTCTTTTCCCACGCTGGACAAGATTTTGGAACTGCTCGGAATTTTCATGGTTTTTTTCTCTTCCAAACACACGGGACTTTCCTTTATTTTCTTTTTCCTGGTCAGGACAGCGACTTCTCTACTTCTTGAAAGAACTATCTTCAACTGATCATTCCGTGGGTAAAAGGGCAGGCTTAAGCTTAAACTAGCTAAGTTTTTTTGTGTGCGTGTGTGCCCAAACTTTTTTGAACAACTCGAATCCGTCTTCTGACACCAGCTGTAACGCCAATAAAAATCTAACTTAAGGAATTAATTTTAACTAAAATAAAAAGAACTTTGAGTTCATTTTCTACAGTTTTTTATTAGCGACACACAGACACACACATCAGCAAGCACACATACAGTATTAACACATAAAAACAATTGATCCTTTTAGGAGCGAATCGCTCCTCCAGCAGAACCAATAACTGACTGCCTTCGGTCGTGTCAGAGCAGCATCTCTTCCACAGGGCCCTTTTTCGAGAGAGTCCAGTCTATCTCCTAGCCAACCCACATGGTATATTGAGTCATCTTAGTCAAAAAGGTTTCAGTTCTTACAAATGCTACGCAGCACTTCTCAAGATATTTACATCGTTAAATCTGTTTACACGTTACATCTGGATTTTGTGAAGCACTGACATGTATATTTATAGTTAGGCATCTGGAGGTCCCAATTAAAAATGTTTATTACGTTATGGTCATCTGGTCTCTGCGTGAGCTCATATGAAACCGGGCTGAATTTTAAGGATTTGCCTACTAAAAGTCTTGCTTCGCAGGAAGAGAAATCTGCCCCAGAGTTTAAAAGCTATGTTAGCTTTCAGCAACGCCTCGTCAATAAACAAACTTCCGCTGATGGTAATGGGTAAATTGTCGAAACCACGAGCATTTAAAAGCATTAATATCAACTCACTTCCTGTGTACTATAAGAATAAAAGAAAAGCTTGGATGGAGCGCGACTTGTTTAAGGGATGGTTCGAGCGCCAATTTGTTCTTAAAGTGGCTGCGTTCAATAGCGAAAATGTATTGCATAATCGTGCTCTGCTCATTATAGACAATGCTCCGTCCCACCCAGAAGAAACGGAACTTTTTGTGGAGACATCAAAGCAGTTTTCCTGCCACCGAATGTTACTTCAATTCTTCAGCCTATGGACCAGAGTGTTTTACAGGCCATTAAACAAAAATACAGAAAAATGCTGCATCGCACCTTACTTGAAGAGGATGAAAATAAACTCACAGTGCTGCAAAAACTTTAAAAAAAATTACAATAAAAGTTGTGATTTACTGGGTGGCTGAAACATGGGATAACACCACTAATGGCGCCATACAAAAATCATAGAAATATCTCTGGCCTACATTGGAATTTGTTGAAACAACTTTTACACCAGTGAAAGACTGTCAACTTCTTCCACTAGTCAAGAAAATCCCTGTCTGTGAAGACGCAGAAAAAAGATGTGTTGAGGAGTGGTTGTTGCCCACGGAGTGGACTGTTGTACGACAATGCCCAACAGGAGTACGGAGACGAAGACATCGTAGCAATGGTGAAGTGCGGGACTCATCAGCTGAGATCGACTCGGAGGAAAACGAGGAGGAGCTGAATGCTCAAACTGAACTCATATCGCACACAGACGCGGCAAGTGCTCTTACATCGCCTAACGCTACATCGAAAAACAGGCTTCATCAGCACCAAATGATGTTATGTTCATGCTGCGATGGCGGAACATTGCATCCTCAAATCGATCCAGTGCTCTTCGTCAGAAAAAAATCATTGACTTTACTTCTTAAGCGTGCATAAATTAGTTATTTTTGTGTTTAGTAGTGATTAAAAATGATTCAACAGAACTGTATAAATGGAGCCAACATGTACTGTAAGTAACCAGCTTTCATTCCAGTTTGGTTTCAGGCGTTTTCAACAAGCTTAGGCTCTATGTATGTCTCTATTTAACTTCTTTGTATAACAATAAATGTACTTTTTTCACGAACGTCTTTTTAATTTTTCATGTTTTTAAGCTAAAAATATCGGTATTTTTCTGAACTCTGTTAGGAATAGGCGGATTTTCGGAATAGTGGGGTTCGTATTAGCGGGACTCTACTGTATATCACTTTTTTATGGACACGATAACTTCCATAATTCTGCACAAATCTCCTCCAAACTGATGCATAAAATAAAGGGACAGAAAATCTCTGTCAAGTTCATTAATGGGCAAAATCGGACAAAGGGGGTGGAAAGAGGGAGGGGTTTTGTGAAACCGATAAAACAGTTTAAAATTATTATTACTTCTAGGAAAAGGGCCAAAAATTTATGTATGGCAGATTTTCGATATCATTAAAAATGTATTCAAAGGGCGAAAAAAGTAGGGTTTTAAGAAGGAAAAATTCATAACTTCGTCAATTCACAAGCTATCAAATCCACTTAAATTTATTATAAATCTTTTTAATCTTATCTACAACTTTTATATTGACAAGATTTTGATAGAACCAACTCCTACAGCAAACACAAAAAATTGAAAACAGAAAAGGGGCGGGGGAGGGTGAAGAAGAATAAGTTAATAACTTCATCAATTCACAAGATATTAAATCCGCTGAAATTTATTATAAATCTTCTTAATATTATCTACAACTTTTATATTGACAAGTTTTTGGTAAGACCAACTATTACAGCAAATAAATAAAATAAAATAAAATAAAAGAGAAATAATAGGAGTTGAAGAAAAAATTATCGTATTAACATGATTCTGATAAACCAGCTCTTATAGAAAAATGAAATTAAAAACTTATCAAAAGTAACCAGATAAAATTGTTAAACTGGGTTTACCTCTTATATTGATTTTATTTTTGTTGGCGAAATTAGTATTTAACTTCGAAATCTTCCTGCGCCTCTAGGTCAAGCAGGCAGGGATTTTTTGGCTTGGGAAATTAAATTTCTGCAAGTACACTGAAATTTATGAAAAAGTCATGGTATGTCTTCGACATCATAGTATTTTTTACAAATGAAAAAGAGAAAACAAACTTCGAAAACAACGAGAAAAGTATATTAACCCCTTAACGGTCGCATTAAATTACGGTTTAAAAATTCTAATTGCTTATTGGCACCACTTTTTTGAAAAAAAAAATATTCGCCTTATTTAATGACAGGTAAAATGATACCAAAATAAAGCCAATTTCACTATTTTATAAAACTGGCGGGAATCAAACAAAAAAGAATAAAATGAATAAAAGACACAGCCCGTGAATATGACGGGAGCGAGAATTAAGGGGTTAAAGAATCATCGAAAATTAAAAATTGGTGTTTCCCCACCCCCCCACCCCCACCCCTATTTCTGTTACTTGTTCACTTTGAAACTTTATCATTGGCTTCATAATTTGGCTAATGCTCATATTAAACTCGCAGCTGCTTAACTCGTTACTTTCATGGGTTGTATTTCCGTCCTTTTTCTGGCATGTCACGCGATTTCCATATCCAACAACATTTTTTAAGCTCGTCTCGCCTAGCTATTTCCTGTACGATAATTTCATTAATTTTGTATTTACATTTAATAACTTCGAACATTGACGAAGAAGAGTCTCAAAGAAACAATTTTTAACTCACGCTTTATGGGAAAATTTCTTGGAAACTTCACTTCGTTGGTAAATCGTCTTACATAATTATATTACTGGCCTTCATAATTAAATTGTATGCTACTTATGCAATTTTATGCAGAAAAATCTATTAATCTATGTTCAAATTTATATAAATAAAGTCAGGACCAGCACAATATAGTTTACGGCTCATTAATTGTCAAATTTTAACACTAAAACGACTGGAAATTTTACTCAAGTTTTATAAAAATATTTTACACCGGAATTTTTATTTAAATCTGTTTAACATATTTAAAATATTTCTTCTTTGTGTCTTTTAAACTTATTTTACAAAGAAATTTCTGTTTCAGACCAAAATATAGTCATATGGTAGGGGTCAAAATGAACTCCTCACGGTCTTTTTAGTGTTAATATTGTGTTACAATATAAAAGGAGTATCCCACAAAAAGGGTTGCGGAGTCCAAAGTATCAATATTCCTTTATAGAAATTTTCATCTGATTTAATCGCAGAATTTTTCGAATTAAACAGCGTGGAAAATACTATAAAAATAGTGGTAGTCTGAACCCTTTTCGATGGTATAAGGGGACAGTCTCCTGTTCACTAGATTAATTTCAACACAATTATTCTTATTGGTAAATAAATCATATTAGGTGTAAATTTCCAACTGGGCGAAAAATGTCCGGACCAGGATTCGATCCAGGGATCTCCTGGCTGAAGCCGCCAGTGCTCTACCATCTGAGCTATCCCGGACGAATCTGGTGGAACTCTTTCACCCAGCTAACCTTAATGATTATAGCATCTGGTCTGAAACCTGGTTCAGCTCAACAGAATAAATCTCAGGCAATGGAACTCCAGAAATCACTGGATACGTAATTACATTAGATTAATTTCAACACAATTATTCTAATTGGTAAATAAATCGTATTAAATGTAAATTTCCAACTCGGCGAAAAATGTCCGGACCAGGATTCGAAACAGGAATCTCCTGGCTGAAGCCGTCAGTGCTCTACCATCTGAGCTATCCCGGACGAATCTGGTGGAACTCTTTCACCCAGCTAACCTTAATGATTATAGCATCTGGTCTGAAACCTGGTTCACTGAAAACCTGTCTGAAACCTGGTCTGAACCAGGTTCCAGACCAGATGCTATAATCATTAAGGTTAGCTGGGTGAAAGAATTCCACCAGATTCGTCCGGGATAGCTCAGATGGTAGAGCACTGGCGGCTTCAGACAGGAGATACCTGGTTCGAATCCTGGTCCGGACATTTTTTGCCCAGTTGGAAATTTACATCTAACAATCTCCTGTTGTTGTTAGTATCGACAGAAAAGAAAATTTCAATAAGTAACCGGGAATTAATTAAAAAATTCTTTTTCATATAGAGTGATATTATTATACTCTCCGAATTTATGTATACTTTTTCTAGTTTGAATGTTCCCGCTACTTTTCCTACTAAAATCTTAATATTTTCCCAGGTTTATGGATAAACACCTGACAAGTTTTATTTTATAATTCTATGAAGATTTAAGGAAACGGGAATAAACCATACCTTTTCTGAGATGCTTTTATCCAAGGAATTCAAATGTGGTGTCAAAAATGGGTATTACCATTTCAAAAATAAAATTTGATACAGTTTTAATGTATGAATAGCCCTTATTTCAAAAAATGCTTTTACACTATATGGCCATTAATCACCGGACACTTTCAACTTCAGGCATTTTGTCAAATATTTAAATATATATTTGTCGGATTTTTCTGGAGCTTCAGGATTATGAAAAATATGTTCAACTTCAAACTTATCAACGGCGCTTTGATCAGAAAGACAATTAGGGGGCCAAAATAATAATAATAATAATAATAATAATAATGTTTGTGATCATCCTGTAAAATAAAATGCACGAAATGATCTATCGCAATAGCTTGCGAATATACGGATATTGTGCAATATATGTATTCATTTGTGGAAAATAGAACTTATATTTATGGAGCTATATCGATTTTAAGTACAAAAATATATCGCATATTTTTTTGCTTATATCATTCAGGGCTTTTTACCAAATTTAATGTCAGTTTCAGAAAATTTGACAAAATGTAGTAGAAATTATTATTTCTACAATTATTCTAATTGGTAAATAAATCATATTAGATGTAAATTTCCAACTGGGTGTAAAATGTCCGGACCATAATTGTGTTAAAATTAATCTAGTGTAATTTCGTATCCAGTGATTTCTGGAGTTCCATTACTTGATATTTATTCTGTTGAGCTGAACCAGGTTTCAGCCCAGTTGCTATAATCATTAAGGTTAGCTGGGTGAAAAAGTTCCACCAGATTCGTCCGGGATAGCTCAGATGGCAGAGCACTGGCGGTTTCAGCCAGAAGATCCCTGGTTCAAATCCTGGTCCGGACATTTTTCGCCCAGTTGGAAATTTACATCTAATACGGTTCCCCTATATCCGAGTTCTTAAGTGTAAATAGTATTTTTTGATTCGTAAATAGCGTGTAAATAAACTGTTAATTTAGTTTAATTGAAAGAGTTGGTTTTCTTTTCTACAATCCTCTCATAGCGTGACCGATATCACGTAATCATATCGGTGGTGGGAGCATAAAAAAAGTAAAGGATTTCTTTAAAGTTGTGTGGACTTAGGGGAAAACCGACACCGATTTTCCAGAAAAATCCGACAAATATTACTTTAAATATTCGACAGTCTAAAATTGAAATTGTCCAGTGATTAAAGACCATATAGTATATTATTCTGAAAGAAGATATAATTCCTGCCAAATGGTTCTTCTCGCATCTGACAAATTTGGCGGTAAAATATCATGAGGCAGGACTTCTTTTCTTTCCCACGATTGTAGCACAATTATTTCAATAATCACTTGCACTAGGTCTTTGGGCAGCTGGAAAAAACAAAATAAAACTTGATTTTGTTGCTGGTTAAAAAAAAGGAAAATTTACAGGCCATATAGACACAGTTACATTTGTATGAAATCTCCCGTTCATTAATTGAAATCATCTGATATTTTTGACATAAGAATATCATGCGAGTGTATGGGCTCTGGTTTGCACTTGTGCATGAATGTGCACCCCGTCTCGCTAGTGTTCAATGCGGCCGTGGTCTAAATTGAAATGTTCTTTTATTATGAATGGTTATAATGGTTATATATTAATTTATTCTACATCTTTCCCCTTTGGACAGCAGCAAACTGCACAGCATAATTCTTCCACATGTTTTTTTCTTAACCCTTTATGCCCCGACGGGACTTTAAAGTACCATTAAAAAATAACTTGTTATAAAATTAATTTAACACATCGATTAGTAGTAATACAGTTTAAAATGAGTTATAGATACTTTATCTTGTTCTAAATGAATTGTTGGTTGCACAAAACAAAAATATTTTTAAAAGGATGATTTCTGTTTCGTTTGCATCTTTTCAGCTTTCTTGACGTTGAAAGATTGTGGAGGAAAAGTTTCAGTAAGGAAATATTTCTATATTTCTATCGTAGGAGCATTATATTTGTACATTTCCTAATTCTATAAAATATCAAAAAAGAAAAGATTTCAAAGAAAAGATTTGAGTGGATTTGAGTAAGATTTGAGTTATAAATAATGCACAAAATCTCTATAAATTCAAATTTATTTAATTTTAATTGGCAAAAGCCTTCTAAAATTTATTGAATGATTGTGTAAATCTTCTAATGTAGCTTCAAAATTTCGCGGAAAATGCTTTAGAAGATGAAATTTTCATGAATTCATAATTTGGGATATAAAGGGTTAATTAATAAACTCCCCAATAGTATTATATTATACTTGTAGTTTAATCAAAAAAACTCCACCCTTTCTCATAGTATAAACTTTTCAGTCAGTCCTTGGTGATACTCACTTAATCAAACAACTGGAATCAAGGGATTTGCTGCTGGATGTTTCATCAGCCGATCATTCCCAGTTACTCTGAAACTTTAAGGAAATAAGGTTCCTTCTCTCTCTACGTACAGGCCCAATCGCGCCCGTCGGCCTAATCGTTCGGAGTTTTCGTGGATTTCTTCGAACCTTGGATTTCCAAGCGTAAATTCGGGTTGGGTTCCCTTAGAAAGACCCCCATGGAGGGCACTCCCTCCTCGGGCCTATATCACTTGAGTAGATAATCGGCCGTCAAAAATCAACCCAACCCAACCCAACTCTCCGTACAGATTCACCCGACCCTGAAGATTAGCCGTAGTGTAATATCTGAATTTAATACGCTATATTCTACAAAAGAAATATCTCTAGACAACCTAAGAGATCAAAATGTAGTTGAAGCACGCCGAATAACTAAATATCAATATAAACAGGCATGGCTATAGCGTCCAGAATATATAGTGTGGAAACTGGCTATTCCAGTAATGCTTTAAAGGTACTAAAAAATTTAATCCCATAAATGTTGAACGATGCTTAATGACAAATGTCGATCACAACAACATCTGCTAGCTCTTCAATCGCCGAAACGCTTTCTTAATTGAATCATTATACAATGTTTACGTTTAACTACCAGATGGCTCTGCGATCGACATTTTTCGTTCAGCATCGTTCAACATTTACGGGATACAATTTTTTTGCACTTTTTTGGTTGTCCAATTTCCACACTATATCTTCTAGACACTACAGGCATGGCCTAAAAAAAGCACTTCATTTTGAGTTTTAAAAGTTCAATTCTACCTATACCTTAATGTGCTGTTCGGCCTTTACATAACCTTGTACGATCCTTTCAATGTCAACTTTGTGGTCGTACGAAATTTCCTGTCTTGCATCCGTTACATGTGCACGTTGTGCAGAAGTCGACCGCAGCAGTAAATCTTCTGAAAAATCTGAACGTTGCACCAACTGTAATGGTGACCACTCAGCATATTCTCGTCCCTGCCCAAACTAACTTCATGAAAAAGAGATTATGGCTGTTAAAATTACTCAAAATTTTTTTATCCTGAAGCTCGCAAACTTATTGGATACAGAACCACATCTGTTGGGGTTTAGAAAGTAACTTGAGGAAGACGCGTAAATGTATGGAATTCGTATAGATGAGTATTCATATAGAAACAGGCTCTGATGATGGTAGTAAAAGTTAAATACTCGTGCTAACAGCCTTCAAAATCGCTTCAGGTACGTAAATGCCCAAACACTGTCTCCCTCCTCAATAGTTGATATTTCTGTCACATTTTCATCTAGTAGTTATGTACTAATGTTAAGAAAAAACCCATTATCTGTTCTGTTATTGCATGCCAGCAAACATGTCCCTAATTAAACTTTTACCACATTATCAGAGCCAGAGCCTGTTACTATATGATACTCATCTGCACGAATTCCATACAATCATGTTATGTCTTCCTCAGATCACTTTCCAGTGCCACATGAACCAGAACAAACTGCTGTTATGTTTGTAAGCAAATTGAAAAAAACATTATATTTTTTTCAAAACACCAAGCAAAAGAAAAGTCATGGGCACAGGAAAACAAAACTTTATTTTTCTTTACAAGGTAAAGAAAATAAAGAACAAATCATGTCTTTGGCCCATAATTTGCTAAGATTACAGATATACCAAGTAGTTGCTCCGCTATGGGAAAGAACCTATGAAATCCAACCCTTATACTCATGACTCTGATACAAATTAATAAAATACTATTTTTAGAGGATTTTGAGCAGAGGGGATTTTAAATCGGTTTATTTTTTTAATTCTCTAGAGTTTAAAATAAACCTGATTACGCTATATAATTTAAGACTTTCATACATTTTTTTTCGACCAGTCATAATTTTTAAACAGATTGTACAGATTTTAACAATGAAAATTTGTCTTTTTAAACATAATAATATCATGAGTGTATTAAATGGTTTTAATTAAATTTATGTTCTTATTACACCTCATTATGCTACTTATTTAAGATAAAATTTAACTTTTTAAATGGTGTTCTGTTTTAACTCTCCTTTTTTTTTTTTTTTTTTTTTAGCGTAGCATGTCTCAATAGGAACATTGTGGAACACGTAAATTATGCAAGGCATAAACTATGCTAGTATTTTATTGAAGACGCTATTATGCTGAATGTGGAGTGTTTTGGTTAACGATACACTTTAAAAAACAGTATGTAACGTTACTCCATAAAATTGGTGGCAGCCTTGCTGCCTCTATTTTATTGAATAATTTAACCGATATAACTGGTGTTACGTTACACTGTAATATTACACCAGTTATGTCAGTTTAAATTACACCATTATATAAGTTAAATTACTCCATAAAATTGGAGGCAGCATGCTGCCACCAATTTTCAGGAGTAACGTTACATAATTTTTTTACAGTGTACGAATCGGATTTGAGGTCTTCTGCATTTGATGTAATAAAAACTGAGAACCATTAAGGTGGAGCACTCATACTTCTTTAACCTCCTCGCTACTGAGTATTAATGTAATATTATTGATTATTATAGAATTATTTCTTCTCCAATTCGAGTTCAGAGCAAAAATTTTAATCTATTTGCATCACTTCGAATCTTAAACACAGCAGCATATCATTCGGAGATCGATTTTGGAATTATGTTAGAGTATCATTAATAAAACTGTAAAGAATGGATGCCCACATATGATGACCCAGGTAGCGAAGAGGTTAAAGACTTCAGCAATTTAAGAATAATGGGCATCTCTCCTTTAATCAGGCAAAAAAATATACAGAAACCACCTGTTTTAACTTCTCTATCATCTTTAATAAATTCATTTTACATCGATTTACAACGTAATGTGACACAGTGGATCAAAAAAGTGTAAAACGTTCTTAGAACATAAAAGAAAATCAAATGCATACTTATAAATATACGAATTTATTTATTTTTCTCGTTTCTTCGCGTAATCTATTAAAATTCTCAATAATTAGAACCAGGTTACGCCCTATGACTGAAAAACTAAAAGCTAACATACACGAAAATATCTTTTTGTAAGTATTGAAATTCTCCAAAGCTCAGTACTGCATAGCTTCGCCAAATTTCCGGGTTTTTTTTTTTCTTTTCCCAAGTTAAATAAAAATGTTTAGAACTTAGAACGAGAAATTTTATTTCATAAAAGAAATCAAATAAATACAATAGAGAAACACGATAAATTTCACACTCTTGTTTCTAAAGTTGTTTGTCTATGTTTCAACTCACAAAACATGATTTTTGAGTTATAACCACTAAAATTATAAAGTTAACATTAATATATAATGTGATAAAAATACTTTAATTCAACTTTATAGTCTGCCTCCTCTCCCGAATTCCATTATGTGTCACTTTACATGTAGCAAATGAAATCATACTGTGTTCTGCCAACAATTACACATTTTCAGATACAACTTAAATAGCTATTGCGTCTGAAACCTGAAATCAAATGCGTTATATTTTGGATTATGTCACATTTTTGCAGAAAATGTGAAGCACCCAATAGCGATATTTTAAGATAAGACAGTTTTGCTGATCAGGGGCGGCGCCAGAACTTGCCCGACGGGGGGTGCACAGTATCCCCGACAGGGGGGCCGAATTTATAATATCTCTACTGTATGTAGAGTGCCGATTATTCGGATGCCGATTAACTGGATTCTCCAATAAAGTGGATCGGTCAAAGGTCATACGTTTTTTTCCAACCTTCTCCAAAAATTTTTAAGTGACTCTTCTATGGGCGCTGCAAGGTGAATTTGGCTAGATGTCACGAAAGTTAACCATTAAATAACGATTTCCCAATCAGGAAATAATAAAATCGCCAACAAATGCAAAAAGAGCAATGCATAAAATCAGCTGTTTCTAGAACCTAAGAAGTTTCACTTCTAACGCGCGAGAGTCCCACGCAGAAAAAAAGAAAATGCCCTCTAGGAAGCAGAAATCTATCAAGAATTTCTTTTTCCTATCACAATGAATTTTTTTTTAATGTACGTACTGTAAAGCGTATGTATATATACATGTAATAATTTCTATGCATACGTCTAAGTTCGGACCAATTTTGTAGAAAATAAAATTTTAAAAAAGTAAAAAAAAAAAATTCTAAATACGCCTTAATACGCTAAAATGTGCACTACCACAATTGCCAGTCGTAAGCCTGGAAAAAGTGTGAAGGGAAGTAAAGTGACCTAAAAAACATTGCCATTAGATGTTTTTAAAAGTTGTCCAATTATCCGGATTTTTCATTAACCAGATCGGCCTCGATCCCGACCGGTCCAGATAGTCGGCGCTCTACTGTATAAGAGATCTAAACAAGCCCGGGCTTGTCCCGAAGCCCGAGCTTGGTAAAAGTTTCTTTCATTAAACTCGGGCCGGGCTTAAATTTTATCTGAAAACTCGGTACTGGCTCGAACTAAATTTTAGCTTTAAAAAAGTTGGTCCGGGCTCGAACTTCATTCTTCTCAGGACACGTCCGGGTCTTATATTTTTTCTGTTGTTTCGGGCCGGACCGGGACTGTATTTAATTTTTTTTCCCATGTGGTGATAACTTATCTCTTTATTAGGGGTTTAAATGAACAATAAAACATTTCTTTCTTTCTTTCTTTCTTTTTTTTCGTTTTTTAAATAACAGGTTGAATATGTTTCGAGTCCGGATTTGGCATATCTCGAAACGCGCAGCCACCCTACACCCACACTGCTATTTAAATTAGAGATGAATCGCACAGGGCCAAAACATTTTTATTCCAAATATAAATTTCGAAGCTTGTAAAGAATATAGAAGATAAATAAATGGAAAATAGCTCTTAAGGTTAATTTGGATACACCCTACTAGTCACCTTATCTTCATAGGCGGCAGGGCTCAATTTCTAACAAAAAAAAGAAACGGAGCCCTAATATTCTGCATTACTAACAAGCGTAGCGTGCCCCCCCCCCCCCCCTCCAAACCGTCACTCCAATCTCCATATTTATATTCCATACGCTATTTGCAAAACTTAAAGTATTTTTTTTTTCTTTAGAGAAATAAAATTTTTAAATATAGGAGGCATTCTCACAATCTTTTGACTTTTATGTCCCTGAATAATAATTTTTATTTTAATACACTTTTGGTGTTTTTTTTAATTTCATATACTCGGGAATATCCCATTGCATGATTGCATAACAATATTAACGAGATAAATAAGTTTTGGACGATGTTGGGGGTCCAAATACCAGGAAAACTCCTGTACCGTCCCGTGTCCCTGATGCTGAATTTTAAGTTTGGAGCTGTTTGCATAAAATTGTTTCAATAAAACTAATTCGATGTAATTTTTTCCGAAACTGGGACAATTGCTTTTATAAATATGTAGCAAAAAATTAACCTGCACACATTTTTACGGTTGATATTATTTTTTGAAGTCTGTCCCTGGGTTTTTCATCCTTAACGTCCCTCTTGCTAAACTTATACAGAAAATCACTTCAGTGCAGCCATAGAATTTTTTTCAAGTTTTTTCTCATGCAGAAGTATGCTAGAGAAAGAATGTCTAAAATTCTTTGACAGGAAATTTACTGCAGAATTTAAATCAACATTTAAATATCAATTTCAAGATCGTAGCTTTATTGGTAGCCTTACCGTCCCCAATGTTTATTCCTGTACTTTTGGAGGTAAATTAAAAAAAAAATAATAATTTAATCCAATGTTAACAACTGTTTCTAAAAATCAATGAACATTGTAGCTATCACTTAGTCTTAACATGATTTGCCTAAATATAGGTGGTAATTTTCTTTACCGTTCCATCCTTACCGTCCCTTTTTTCCTATACCGTCCCCTTTTTTTACCTTACCGTGCCTTCTTTAACACCCCTTTAAGACAATGTAATACAAAAATTCTGTATTAAAAGTACTCCATTTTTATTATTTCTTATTTCAATGTCCTGTGGGCACTATGCAAATTCATTATAAGTAAAAATTTAGAAGAAAATAAACAGTTATAGTGGTAAAATGGTAAGGAAAATTAAACTCGCACGTTTAACTTAAACCTCAGTTAAATAAAAAAAATTTCGCTGCTGACCATTGTTTTTTTTTTTTTTTTAAATCATGAAGACATTTGTCTACCAGATTAAAATGTTATTTTAGCAAGTTTAATTTCAACAGATTTTTATTCCCGAAAGTCAAAAGATTGTGAGAATGCCCCATATCTATCAGCATGTACTTACTGGATGTAAACTATTCCACTTTTTAGTTATCACTCCTTTCGAATAGAAATCTTTGCCTAATTGTAATGTTATTTAATTGCAGAATTCTGGGATTAACTATGGTAAGGATTATGTTTCGTAAATAGTGGTAACACAAAAAAGGAATAGTTCGCCAGCTATGGATTTTTTATGAAAAAAAAATGAATGAAATTTACAGAAATTAATATTTATATGCTGAAAAATAGAACACCGTTTTTCAATTTCCTATAAAACGTGCATAGCTTAAACTATAATCGATTCCTTCCGCTTTGCAATCTTTTGTGGTGAGCCTCTGAAAATCAGATTAAATTAAAAATTTGACAGATTAAATTAAAAAGATTCGATGCTTTTATAGAAAAAGGGGAAACACTTCTCGGTTGCTTTCTATCAGAATAACAAAACATGGCAATTATATCTACTTACAAATGTAAATGACTTCGTAAATGTGCCTTAAAATGGGCAACGTTCATGATACAGAAAAAAAAACGCTATTGTACTGGGCTACGGAGCCCTGTATTTATGAGCTCCGGTGAATTCCGACCAATACTTAAATATTTTCTAAAAACAGAGAAGTACCGGAGCTGAGCTCCGCTGGCTCCGGCGCAAATTAAACCCTGAAGGCGGACGAATCCACAAAAGAAAAAGTTTCCACGCTGTTGAGCATTACCCGAAAGGAAAAACTCTGTTTCGTACTCTTTTTCCACTGAGCAACCTCCCAATAAGAGGTCATTCAATATTACAGATTTTACGTGCACATATATGGCCCATACACAGCAGTGTGGGAGCGACAACGTATGGAACAGTTCTCCGGTTATGAGGCGGACCACCCCGCCCCTTAAAAAAATGCAAAGGCCTAGAAACAAGAGTCCCGCATCAGGTAGGGTGGGTAACCATTTTTTTTTCGAAACGCGGTTCGTGTTCAGGGCGGGTTGACCATGTATTTTAATGTCGGAGGTAACTGAGGAAAATCAGCTGACAAATCCCTATCGAAAACGCATGCAGTGACCAAAAAATATTTTAATTTAAAATTATTTAAATTTGTTAGTGAAAATGTCATCGTGAAAACTGGCAGTTAAACGTTACACCTAAGTAGGGTGCCGCTAAGGTAATAAATAAAATTTGCAGCCCCGTAACTTTTATTTAAAACCAAGCTTCAACCCGAACCGAACTCAACCAAAAATATTCTGTCTACCCGTAACCCGATCGAACCCGAAATACTTAATTCCAATCCCAACCTGAAACCCGGAATCAGAGAAAATTGATCCAAAATACATATAATGTAATTATAGAAAAATAGTCTGTAATCATATCTCTAATATTAATGTTATCTTTTATGTAGAAAAATAAACATGTAAGGAGTCATTCATATTCAAATACGTAGTTTTTTATCTGAAATAGATTCCTGCGCTTGTTGGGTTATACCCGACCCAAACGTTCAACTTAAAGTCAATCCGAAACTTACAAAAAAATTTCCGTTGACCCAAAACCCGACAACAATTTTTGCCACAGTTTACAATGAAGTTATGTATGTATATAATTATTTTCTCATTTATACCTTACATTTCTCTTCTATATATTAAATAGAGATTAATATCCATATTATTATAAAATTAGACTCTACTCTATATTAAAATTAATGAACAAAGTAGAAATTTTTAGTTTGATACTAAGTTAGCTTGAATAATTATACAAAACTATCTTTTATTTACTCATTCATGTATAAAAAAATAATACTTGCCCTTTTAATAAGACGATCGGAGAGAGCAGATGAATTTCCACGTCCTGTCTCTTCTTGAAATCGTATTTCTTATAGGCGCCTAAGTTTGCGGTCAATCGAATAAACATTGAACAGGAGTGAACATGAGTTCTAGAGAAAATGTATAAGGTTATCGGTAACATCCGGTCGTTGTAAGGACAGGCTGTAACCGACATGTGGTTAAATTCTTAAATTTTCTCGTCACAGACTAAGGCATAAAATTTTAATTTAGATTAAACTCGTAAAAATTTGACATAATTTGGGCATGGCGAAAAATTCCACGGACGTTCCACGTAAATCGGGACACTTGGTAACACTTCTCTTAAGTTTCAAAACTCAACCCGAAACCGAACCCAACCACAACGAAAAATGCTATCCTCAATCCGAGCCGTAGGTCGGATCGGGTGTAGGTAAAATCGGGCAGCCTGAATAGATGCAGGACTCTAATCTGAAATATAAGCATTTTTTTTTTTTTTTTTTGAAAAATCAGCTTAAAAAAGACCGACGCGTAATAATCAAAACTCATCCCGAAACCAAAAAAAAATATAGAGAAGCCAATCTGACTTCCAAAGAAAAAAAAATCAGCGGCAAACTTATCCGTGGGTTGGGTTTTCTATAAACTAACCAGAGATCGTTTTTTAAAAACTAACATGCACCCGACTCGACACGACTCGGGTCGGGAAAAATTGGGTTATCCGACCCGATGCAGGACTCTACACTCAAGTCAAAAAATTTTCCCCGACGAAGATTAAATTTGACCCCGACGGGGGGGGGGGGGGCATATGCCCGCCGCACCCCCCCCCCCCCTCTCTGGCGCCGCCCTTGTTGATCATACAAATGTAACAGAAAATGTGTTCCATTTAGAGATGTGTCAGTTTAGCAAATCAAGAGAATTATGAAGACTTTGTTTCATCTTTAATTATTTTACGTCATGTATCGCAAACGTCGTAACTCAAAATTAGAATTTTTCGAAAACCAGGGGTAAAAAAATGAAAGCAAAACTGATACGTGATTCTTACATTTTAGAGTCTTTTCTCTTTAACGATATTATTTTCTATCAATTTATTTTTACTAAATTCATTAAAATGTTTTTTGCATTTTCTGAAAAACTTACATCCTTGTATCACTTTAGAAATAAGTATGCGATTTGATTAAATCATTTTATGTGCTTATTTGAATTGAAAAAAATCCCTGCCGGCCCGGCCTACAGGCAGAGGTAGATTTCGAAGTTAAGTATACTAATTTCACCAACAAAAACTAAATCATTATTAGATACAAATCCACTTTAACATTTTTATCTGTCTGCTTTTGACGAGTTTTTATTTCCTTTTTATAAAATAGCTGGTTTTATCAGAATCATGTTAAGGCGATATTAAAAAAAGTATTATTCCATGCTCAACAACGCGAAATTTTCTGGCACATTTTCAGATTCATTTTAATAAAAAAAAAAAATATGAAACATGCTGACTTGATTTTTGAAAAGATTTATAAGCGACCTGTGTTTTTATTTTTCTTTCAATTAATTAAAACTTGATTAATAAATAATTATTTTCTCAGTAGGACAAGATTTTTCGTTTCTAACACAATCGCTTCGGGAAATTCTGTTCAAAATGCCCACTTTGACATCATTTTTTGAAATATATTCTGTCTCTATCAAAAAATCGATCATTACTGTACATTATATAGTTTCTGAATAAGAGAATCTAGCAATTGGATGTGTTTGAGAATAAAAATAAATTTAAAAATGAGTAAGAAAATAGACAGTTTGGATTTGAATGCACCCTTAATAAGATGATTTTTTTCTTCAACCGCTATGTATTTTTAATTTGATTTTGCTGTAAGAATTTTCCCTATCAAAAACTTGTCTATATAAATGTTGAAGACAATATTAAGAAGATATATGATAAATTCATGGAGATTTTATATATTGTGAATTGACGGAGTTACGAAAATTTTTCTTCTTCAATTTTTTGCGCCCTTTGATCCTATTTTTAATTTTATCAAAAATCTGTAATGCATGAATTTTTGGTGCTATTTTTAGAAGTAATAAAAACTTTAAACTGATTTGATATGTACAAAAATTAAGAAGTTATGGGTTTTTTTCGGTTTTCACAATCCCCCTCCCTATTTCCACCCCCTTTGTCCGCTTTTGCCCATTAACGAACTTGACCGAGATTTTATGTCCCTTGATTTTATGTATCAGTTTGGAAGAGATTTGTGCAGAATTGCGGAAGTTATCGTGTCCAGAAGAAAGTGATAACACAATTGCTTCGGGAAATTCCGTTCAAAATGCCCACTTTGACATAATCTTTTGAAATAAATTCTGCCTCTGTCAAAAAATGAATCATTGCAGTACATTATATAGTTTCTGAATAAGCGAATCTACCAATTAAATGTGTTTGAGAGCAAAAATGAATTTAAAAAAGAGTCAGAAAATAAGCAGTTTGGATTTGAGTGCATCCTTAATTCAATGATTTTTCCAACACAACCCGCTTCGGGAAATTCGGTTCAAAATACCCACTTTAACAGCATTTTTTGAAATATATTCTGCCTCTATCGAAAAATCGACCATTACGGTACATTATATATTTTCTGCGTAAGAAAACGTACCAATTGGAAGCCTTTGAGAGCAAAAATGTATTGTAAAATGAGTCAGAAAATACGCAGTTTGGATTTGAATACACCCTTACTTAGATGATTTTTTTTCTTCAACCGCTATGTATTTTTAATTTGTTTTTGCTGTAAGAATTGGTCCTATCCAAAACTTGTCGATATAGATGTTGTAGACAATATTAACCCTCTGTCTACCAGAAGGGTCCAATGGACCCGACATGTACATTCAAAATATTTATTCAAACCAGAAATTTCTTCAAAACAAACTAAATGTATAAATCAGACAATAATAAGTTAAATAAACAAATTAAATAGTTTTAAGTAAAAATTCTGGTGTAGAATGTTTTTATAAAACTTGAGTAAAATTTCCGGTAGTTCTAGGGTTAAGAAGATATATGATAAATTCTTGGGGATTTTATATCTTTTGAATTGACGGAGTTATGGATTTTTTACTTCTTCAAACCCCCTTTTTGTTTTCGTTTTTAATTTTTTTTGCGGTACGAATTGGTCCTATCAAAAACTTGTGAATATAAAAGTTGTAGATATTATTAAGGAGATTTATAATAAAATTAATTGGAATTGATATCTTGAGAATTGACGAAGTTATGAATTTTTTTTTCCCAAAAACCCTATTTTTGCGCTCCTTGAGCCCATTTTTAACTTTACCAAAAATCTGTGATACATAAAATTTTGGCCCTATTTTTAGAAGTAATAAAAACTTTAAACTGATTTGATATGTACAAAAATTAAGAAGTTATGGAGGGTTTTCGGTTTTCACAAAACCCCTCCCTATTTCCATCCCCTTGGTCCGATTTTGCCCATTAACGAACTTGACCGAGATTTTATGCCCATTGATTTTATGTATCAGTTTGGAAGAGATTGGTGCAGAATTACGAAAGTTATCGTGTCCAGAAGAAAGTGATATATATAGATAGACAGATAGATAGATAGATAGATAGATAGATAAAGTTTTTTACTGAGGGTGGTTTTGGGTTCTATGGGTCATGATCGGTGTAGATCTGCAAACATTTTTCAGAAATTCCAACATAGGAACGATCCCAATAGGTAGTATTTCATACGAAATCTACCTAAAAAAAGTTGTAGGTATAGTACTGTCTTCCTGCGTGGGTCAGCTAGAGCAGGATCTAGGTTTCCACCTCAGGTTGGAGTCCTAGAATAACATAATCTTGGTTATCAAATCGATTCTTTCACTTTTTTTTTTTTTTACTTTAAAATAAAAAATCATACCTTTAGAATTCAAGGTTATCAATAAACAGCAATAACTAAAACTCCTTTTATCATCACTATTGTTAGCATCATTATTAATATCTGCAAGAAATTATTCTCATCAGGAAACTACCCCAATAGTGTAATAATGAAAAAAATCTAAATAAGTAGCAATCGAAAGAGCATATTGGAACTTGTTTATAGATGCATAAATTATTTGCCCTCGTCATCGAAATATAAAGTTTTAAATTTGCAAAATAAAACATCTAAGGGACGGCTCCCCGCCAGCCAGCGAGAGAAACAGTTCATGGTGTAAAGCAGTAGTAGCTGCCCTTCTTATCAATTAGAAGTTCTTTGGGTAAGTTATCGGTGCCACGTCACTTTATTCAGCTTGGAACCGAGATTTTGAATATAGAACACGATAAGACATCTCATTCTCGTTTTAGGCTCTATGTGAATTTTAGGCGTGTTATATTGAAAAGCTGTCTCGAATTAATCCTTTAATTGTGCGTTCAGTCGACGATTCTTAATGCAGCACTGATGCATTAAAACAAAACACTTAATAATGCAGCTCTTATGCACCATTTAGCATTATTTTGTGATGCATTATTTAGTGTTTTAATGCATCAGTGCTGCATTAAGAATCGTTGACTGTGCAAAACTGCCAAATGTGTGGAACGAACTTGCTTAAAGATTTGGTGTTAGTCGTGTTACGAAAGGTTCGCACACCAACATTTGTAACTGAAGAAAAACTTGGAATGATCCTCTTTATTTTCATATATCACTTATTATAATATGTGTAATAGTTTTGAAAATATAAATTTTCAAAATCCGGTCATTCATTTGTGCTAACCCTGCATATCTCGATAACGGGGAAACGAGGGCAAATAATTTATGCGTGAGCAAATGTGTTTCAATACACTCATTCGATTGCTGCTTATTTAGATTATTTTCATTTTCACACTAAGGTGTAGTTTCCTGGTCAAAATCATTTAAGTATAGTACGTTCCTACTCCATATATAATATATTTTTTAAATAGTAATGCATTTAGTAACACATTTTGCTATAGATCGATAATAATATCATATGAACATCAATAGTGTCGGAGAGAACTAGGTCCATATAACGGTAACCAGTTTTTAAGAACCCAACATACAGATGTGGTGAAGGGAGGTAATTGGGGGAAATAATCAGTAATTAGTATTTCAGTATTAATTGAGGGACATAATCAGTATTCTTTAAAAGATACAGGTACAAAAATGAAACTAATAATACAAACATAAGAAGAGAGGGGGAGACTCAACACATACCCAATTCCCAAAACCCCGGAGTAATTAGGCTATCACCCCTTAATTACTCAACCTGAAGAAGTCCATAGTGTTAATTGAAAAAATTCAAACTAAAAATTTGTGAACGTTTAAAACGGTCCTGGCTAGCTTATGGGATAATTGATACATAATTATCCAAAGAAAGGGGAGAGAACATATCTCCAAAAACATTCCCAATTGCGTTGTGTACTTTTTCGTGAAATAACCTAACGTGAATACCTCTTTCATCAAAAATCGCTGACATCACTCTAGAACAGTCACAGATGAATACATCAGGATGTACGAAACACTTAAATCCTTTGGGCAATAACAAGTCTCTAAGATTGACGTTGAATTAAGTACCCTAGCACGGGTAAATGAAATCCGGTGAAAACCAGATTACGATAAATGTATGGGAGCATAATATGAGCTGTCTGTAAGCAGCGCTCCAATTCATACTTCAGTCCTTAAAGACTTAGAGAGAGGCATAAACATTTTATGCTACTAGGAGAACTGAACTCCATTAAAGCGAGTCGCTTTGCTCCTGACGAAAACTTAAGAAGAGGTGATCATTATGAAAACATAAGGAGAACTCATCATCTCGAGAGCTTAAGAAGAAGTAGTGATGCTCGCGAGAGCTCTAGGAGAAGTCATTATTACATGAAAACTAAAGAAGGAATGATGCTTACATTACGAACTCTAGAAGCAGAAAAATTATATTATGAGCTCTAGAATAAGAATCTCACTCCATGAAAACTAAAGAAGGAATGATGATACAATATCGTTTTCTCTCTTACGTAAGAGACACAGTTGTCACAATAGGGGGCCGGACCTGAAGCTTCTCGTTCAATCCGTGGACAGCAGCACTCCCATGTACAGCCTGATTCGTACTTGGACCATATGGGATGGGACGCGCCCCACCCTTGGCCAGGGGCGCACGGAGAGGAAGAACTCCTTACCCCATACCCTGGGTGGCCAATTTTATAACCTCTCATAAAATATCCATGAGACTGTTGTAAATATCATTTTGACTGTAGTGCCAAACGTATTGTTAAACTATAGACATACTAGCGCTGGGTAAAAGATCCCCTTTTGAGATAACTTCATCTGTCTGTACCTTCTTCGTAAACACTATGTCTTGCTTACATGAATATATATATAAAATCACATATTTTTTATTATACAGATTCAAACACATATAAATAATAATAATAATAATAATTCTAAATAAATTCAGTATAAATATAGTTATATTTTATGCACTAAAAATATATTTTTTTAACCTGCTGAAACGATAATTGTGTTAAGGGGTGTCAGGACTCTTAAAATTGGAAAAATCGAAAAAAAAGACCATTTTCAACATATACTATCTTAAAATGTAATTGATTTTAAGACAAAATTTTATATTGGGATGAAAGATATAAGTATGTTCTTTCATTTCATGTATTTGAAAAATTACAAGATGCAGAATTAGAATTTACAGTGGGCTCCAAAATGTCAGACATTTGACGAGCGGAAAATCGGCATAACGGATTATGCGCACGATTACAAAATAAATTTAGCAAGTAGAAGGAAAATTTTGGGTCCTACTTATGCTTCACATTGCAATAATTACTCTGAACCTAAATAAATTTGTATTTAAAGCATTTTTCTATTTTTAATACAAAGTTGTATTTAGTTAATGCAAAATTTAGAAATTTTCAACAGTATAATCACCTATAAAGAATATATTTCTCCACAATAAGAAGGAAATTTTAGGTTCAGTTTATACAAACTAACATGAAACATATGTTTTGAAAATTTCATGAAAAAAAATGCAGAAGTTTTTGAGATATCGTGCGCGTTATGCCCAAAAACGTCATTTGGAGAAAATTGACTTCAAAATTTCTGAAACGCCGCTTAAGCTATTGAGCGTGTATAATTCTAAAAGCCATAACTTCTGTTCTAATAGGAATTTCAAGGAAACATTTATACCAAAATGTTCAAAAAAGATAGTAGTTTAATATCTAAAAATAATTAAAATTTCGAAAATTTTAAAGCTTTAAGAGTCCTGAGACCCCTTAAGATGATATCGTTGCCAGAAAATAGATTCCATATTATAATCTCAAGATCGTTAGATATTTCCAAAACTGAATATTTAATATAATTGTACAAGTGATTTATTATGAGTTAGCATACTGAATTCACACATTTTTCACTAAAAGAAAATTTTTGCTGCTCCGGTGAAAAGTCCCTCATGAAAGTCCGAGAAGAATTTGTACTTCTGGACAATGAATAATCGCCAAATTGAAAACCTTTTGGATTGGTACATTTTAATGCTGCGGTGCACCCGACCCCCACCCAAGCCACCCGCTAAATTAATCTGTAATAGTTTAATTTGTGAAGGAAACCTGAATATTATTCGCTCCGAAACCCTCGAATGCATTTAAGATGATTCTGTTCTGCCTATTCGTATATTTATACTCACTACAAAAAATCAAACAGTAACAATTAGCACTTTAGACTATCAAAACAAATTTCACAGTTAAATACATTGATATTAACCAAAACAGACTGTAACCAGTTAAACCAAAAACAGGCATACACAGTTTTTTCACTTCCCTATAAAATTGCAAATTCGGACATGTTAGGACACACTAAGACAGCCCACCTAAGATATAAGAATTGCTTTATTAAGAGATGTAAATTACTTAAAGCAGCCATACTGAACCTTTTTTTTTTTCGTGGGCCGCAAACATATGTTTATGGCGGTAGCCGGGCCGCAACGTGTTATGCCGCACAACTTCCATAACAGGCACTCCCAAAAAACGGACATCTCTATTTAGCGGACACTTTTTCGATCCTCAACTCCTATACGGTGCGATTCATAAATATCAAAACAGTAGGCTATCTCCTTAAATATTGCCTCTAGGCACATACTTCCAATTGCAAAATTCATAAAAGAGGTGCAAAATTTTATGAGATAAGTTGCAACTCCAGGGGGGGGGGGGGGGATTTGAGAAAATACAAAAATTAAATTTTTATACGACCCTTGTAGGGTAAAAATTTCCAATTAGGAAAATTTTCCTTATCCATTCCCGAGTTCACAAAAAATTCCATCTTTATATCTATAAAAAATCCCTGCTGTCCCGGCCTACAGGCGGAGGTAGATTTCGAAGTTAAGTATACTAATTTCACGAACAAAAACCAAATCATGATTAGAGATAAACCCACTTTAACAATTTTATCTGGCCGCTTTTGACGAGTTTTTATTTCATTTTTATATAATAACTGGTTTTATCAGAATCATGTTAGGGCGGTATTCAAAAAAATACTTTTCCATGCTCAACAACTCGAAATTTTCTGGCATAACTCCAGATTCATTTTTAATAGGAAAAACATGAAACTTGTTGACGTGATTTTTGAAGAGATTTATAAGCGACCTGTGTTTTTAATTTTCGTTCAATTAATTAAAACTTGATATATAAACAATTATTTTCTCAGTAAGACAATATTTTTCGTTTCTAACACAATCGCTTCGAGAAATTCCGTTCGAAATGCCCACTTTAACATCATTTTTTGAAATATATTCTGCCTCTGTCAAAAAATCGATCATTACGGTACATTATATAGTTTCTGAATAAGCGAAACTACCAATTGGGTGCGTTTGAGAGCAAAAATGAATTTAAAAATGAGTCAGAAAATAAGCAGTTTGGATTTGAATACTCCCTTAATACGATGATTTTTCCAACACAATCCGCTTCGGGAAATTCGGTTCAAAAGGCCCACTTTGACAGCATGTTTTAAAACATATTCTGCCTCTATCAAAAAATTGACCGTTACGGTACATTATACAGTTTCTGAGTAAGAAAAGGTACCAATTGGAGGCCTTTGAGAGTAAAAATGAATTGTAAAATGAGTCAGAAAATAAGCAGTTTGGATTTGAATACACCCTTACAAAGATGATTTTTTTCTTCAACCGCTATGTATTTTTTATTTGTTTTTGCTGTAAGAATTGGTCCTATCCAAAACTTGTCTATATAGATTTTGTAGACAATATTAAGAAGATATATGATAAATTCATGGGTATTTTATATCTTTTGAATTGACGGAATTATCGATTTTTTTCTTCTTCAAACGCCCTTTTTGTTTTCGTTTTTAATTATTTTTTTTTGCGGTACGAATTGGTCCTATCAAAAACTTGTGAATATAAAAGTTGTAGATAATGTGAAGGAGATTCATGATAAAATTAATTGGATTTGATATCTTGAGAATTGACGAAGTTATGAATTTTTTCTTCCAAAAACCCTATTTTTTGCGCCCCTTGAGCCCATTTTTAACTTTATCAAAAATCTGTGATACATAAATGTTTGGCCCTATTTTTAGAAGTAATAAAAACTTTAAACTGATTCGATATGTACAAAATTTAAGAAGTTATGGGTTTTTTTCGGTTTTCACAAAACCCCTCCCTATTTCCATCCCCTTGGTCCGATTTTGCCCATTAACGAACTTGACCGAGATTTTATGCCCCTTGATTTTATGTATCAGTTTAGAAGAGATTGGTGCGGAATTGTGGAAGTTATCGTGTCCAGAAGAAAGTGATATATATAGATAGATACATACATAGATAGATAGATAGATAAAGTTTTTTACTGAGGGTGGTTTTGGGCTCTAGGGGTCATGATCGATGTAGATCTGCAAAATTTTTTCAGAAATTCCAACATAGGAACGACGCCAATAGGTAGTATTTCATACAAAATCTACCTAAAACTCAGAGTTATGCCCGTTTATATAATTCGTCAGGTTTTAAGGGATTAGACACAAATTGAAATGCCTGTAATCCAAGAAACAATGTTACTTTAATAATAATTTCAGGAAAGATGTAAAAAATATATTTATTGAGTTAGAATTTTGATTTTTTTTCTTTTTTGTGATGGTTAACCATATAATTTTCAAACAAAGTCACATCCTGAAATTTCTCATAAAGTATTTTTTTTAAATGTAAATGATTATTATTTTTTAAGCGGGGTAATTTAAAATTGCTGTAACTCGAAACATTATTTGTCTAATTTTAATTATTTTCATTTAATTAAAGATTAGAGGTCTGCATGGGCCGGAATTTACAGAACTGGCCCCAGCCCGGCCCGAACAAGAACTATCTTGACACGGTTTGGTGTAAAAATTAAAAGTTCGGCCCGAGCCCGGAACGGCCCGTACCAATATCAGTGAAAACAGCACAGCCCGTGGAAAAAATCAATTAAATCAACCAGTCAATTAAATTAATTAAATCAGTATGGGCCTCGGACCAAGCCCGGGCCCATGCAGACCTTTAAAAGAGCAAAATATAATTTTAATATTGTTTCAGGATTTATTTAAATATTAATTTTTATAATGTTAAAATATGAATTTAAAAAATGATGCACTCTATTAAAAAATCATATTTTCAGAAATAAATATTTTTTTTCAAATTTGCCGAAACAAAATTAATTTAAAATAATAAAAAAAGATATGTTCTAAGTTTACACCTTTTTTCTTTAACAATTCTTGACTTATAACAATTTAAAGACGAGGAATGGTGGGGAAAAAAACATCATGCAGAAAAACGCATTTAACTTTTTAAACGAAGATTGTCTCCTAAAAAAATTTTTAAATATCTTTTAAAAAATTGCAGGTGAGTAAGTAATTCCTTCCTGTAGCTTAAATTTCTGATTCAGTTTAACGTTTGCTCTTTCCACTTTCTTTCTGTACTATTTAAATGTCCGTCAGTTGAATTAAAACAAGGCTTTTCCTAACATTCCGATTAAGAGTTTTTTCATAATTTTAGACCTCACAACTTCAGATTTTAAATCGTCCCGACAAAGTTGTTAGAAAAAGCCTGTATTCTGGGGGCAAGCCAGGACCGGACCTTACTTTTTTCTGATGGCTCGGCCGGGGCGGGCCCAAGATATCTTTTCCATACCGAATCGGGACTGGATTCGTTCTTCCTAGGTCGGCACGGTGAGAAATTTTCACTCTCGAACCAACCCATATTAAAATCATTGCCTCTGACTGACCCCATCCGTGCAAAAATCAGTAAAATTTGCTCAGACTAAAAATTTTTACAAAAAATGCATACATTTTTAAATTGTCAACTTTACAATTAAACTTAAAAATTCATTTTTTAAAGGATATTATTTTTCTAGGCAAAAAAATTAAAATACAGTAAAACCAATGAAAAAGAACCTGCCTATGACGGAATCTTGTCTGAAACGAAAAAATGTGTTGATTCATACAAAATGAATATAATAATACCTGAAAAAAGAATAGGCTACACTTACACCTGCTAAGAAGGGAACATGTCTATAACGCATTTTTTTTTCTTTCCCATGTGATTCCGTCTTAGAAGATTTTACTGTATAGCGTTTTTCAAAGTCTCCAATACATGGAATATGGATTAACAATATTAATGATAAGTGAAACATATACATACAAATAGAGATTCATTAAAAAAAAAAAAAATATATATCACAGCCTACGGCGCTTTTTTACAAATGAACATTATAAATATGAAAAATAAAAGCTATAGTAAGTATTTTTGGTCGGAACTCCTCATATGAAACAATTTTTAACCATATCGACGTAAAAAAAACTATGTTTTGCAGAAATTCAGTCAGGCCGGTCCAAGCTCGAGCTTAGATTTTAACTTTTTTCCAGACCGGGCCGAACTTTTTTTTCTATGGGTTGGCCGGGTACAGGCCTGGATATTTCGACTCGTGCAAACCTTTAATAGAGACCTCCAGCATATTTTGAAAGCAGGTTTAAAGTAAAATTGGTACGCTGCTATTTTATGTCCAAAGGAGAGGCGCTCTTTTAAATATACGTTTAATAACGTAACATTTGTGGATGATCCCTATCTTGCACTGAAAATAAGTCAATAACTCGTCGCTCAGAGCCATGGGTAAATGGTGTAAGTCACGAATTTTGGTTTTCAATATCTCTGCGAATTTTGGAGATATCGAGATGAATTTTTTTGTGTTTAACCCTTTCAGGGGTGCCGTTTGCAATCTGCAAACGGTTAATTTTAATGCCCAAACTGCCAATTGGCACCAGTAATTTTTTAGTACAATTTCGATCTCATAATATAAAAATAATTAAAAGCTCTTTTTCACGTAAAGAAATTCTTTTGTAATTTGCGGTGCGAATTAATTATTTGCACATTTTTGGAGCAGAAATGCCTTGCCACTGAAAGGGTTAATTCAGGAATGGATAAAGAAAAAAATTCTAATTGGAAATTTTACTCTACGGGGACCGTATAAAAATTTCCTTTTTGTATTTTCTCAAATAGACCACCCATGGAATTGAAACTTATCTCATCAAATTTTGCACCTTGTTTTATGAAACTTTGCAATTGGAAGTATTTGCCTAGGGGCAATATTTAAGGAGATAGCCTATTGTTTCGATATTTATGAATCACACTATACAGGGTGTCCGGTCTCAACGGTGTCCAATGGCTAATTCCTAAACCGTTAGTCATAGACATATAGTTCTAATTACAAAAATGTTTTAAATCAGGTAAAAAAATATTTTAAAAGCGATTTGGGTCAATGAAAACATTTCTTAAAAAAATACACAATTTAAATTTTTATACGGTCCCCCGGTCCTATAAGTTATATTTAGTAAAATTTTCCTTTTACACTGACAAGTAATACAAAAAAAAGTCCCGTTATTCTACGATTAAAATTGACCGAGCAATAGCTGTTTAAAGTTGGAGCATATTTTTTGCTTCAAATTGGGGGTCATTCACAAATTTAGTCGAAATATAATTTCGTCAGATATATTAAAAAATGGTTGAGAGTAAATTTAACCTTGCAATATAAATTTGAAATCTTTAATCATTCTGACATATTAATGCAATTTGTAATAAACATTTAAGAAGGAAAAAAGAAAACAAAATTTTTGTTAAATAAAATGATGTTAAATTAACAGCCGCAATTTTTTTCAAAATGATACGTATTTTAAAATATTATTAGATTGCACTAGCCTGCAAAAATTAGGTTATGTCATGTTTTTTAGCTTTTGATAATTGATTCTTATGTATTCTTTACCGCTGAATCCGAAATTGACCTTCATGTTTAACTATCACATCAGGATTTTTCGCAAATTGCAAATTTCAAAGTTAAAAAGTTCAATGTTAAAATTGAATCTCCTCCCCCATCTCATCGGACCACTCAGCTGTTTAGCTGTAAGACTTCCAGAATAAGCAAAAATACCGAATAAATTATTGAATAAAATAAAATAAGATAAAATAAAATAAAATAAAATAAAAAATGTTTTATATATGTTTTGTAGTATGAGATTTTCACTATATTTTAACTTACACATCTGCGATTTGCATAAAAATTCTAACGTGATGGTTAAAAATGAAGGTCATTTTCAGATTCAGTGCTAAAAAGTACTTAAAAATCAATTATCAAAAGTTTAAAAAAAACAACCATCTCCTCTACTTTATAGTATCCGATTTTTGTTATTCTTTAAATTTGACAATTTATGATTTGCGAAATATCCTGACATGATGGTTAAAAATTAAGGTAATTTTCGGATTCAGTGCTAAAAAATACATAAAATTAAAAAAACCCAACAACCGCAGTCTTGTATTATCTAATCTAAAACTTTTTCTTAAACTTCTTGGCGGTAATCTATCCGAAATTTTTTGTGTTATCCTGTAAAATGAGTACATCACCGAAAATCATAATAATATTAGATTGTTATCGGATTTGTGTCAGTATGTAAAATGTAATTTCGATCGAATGTTTAAAAGTGAGTTAAAGTTCGATTACAAATTTTCAGCTGGAAAAACATACATACAATCGTTGAAGTAACATAAAAACTTTTTATCATAACAAACTTTAATCCTAAATAATTTTTGTTAAAAGAAATCATAAAAGAAACAGTCTCAAATCCTGACAAAGTAAAACATATGTTATTTTAGCCAATCTGAAACATAATAAATGTTAACTTAATCGTAATACTTGTACGATTTTTTTCAAAGCGCAGATACACATGAAATAAGATCTTGGAATACTTTAAGCACTTGGTATATGCCCCCTTAAAGCCAAGCCGAACTCATTTGTTTTCTGAGCAGAAAAGTGGCATAAGTCATGCATTTTTAAAGTTTCATAACTTGCTCAATTTTAGGGTTATATGAATGGGACTTTTTTTGTCTTACTTGTCAGTGTAATAGGAAAAATTTACTAAATATAACTTATAGGACCGGGGGACCGTGTAAAAATTTAAATTTCGTAATTTTTAAAGAAATGTTTTTATTGACCCAAATTGCTTTTAAAATATTTCTTTACATGATTTAAAGCATTTTTGCAATTGGAACTATATGTCTATGACTAACGGTTTAGGAATTAGCCATTGGACACCGATGAGACCGGACACCCTGTATATTTGTATATTTTCACTTTCAAATAGCGGACAAATTCCACGCTCCCGAGGCGTCCGTTATTCGGTGGTTTTACTGTATAACAGTGTTAAAAAAGAGTAATTAAAATAGTAAGATAATAGAAGTAGTATAATAAAGTTAATATTATTTTAGTAAGTTTCAACGTTTATCGAGGAAGAAATGTTACTAAAAATTTTTTAACACCACTATTTCCAAACAATATACTTCGTGGTAGACTTCTTTTGCAATTGTTGTAGAAATATGCTGCTAAGATTGTTGTTTGGAAATAGTGGTTTATTTATTTATTTATTTTTTTTTTTTTTTTGTAATAATATTTTCTCAGACAAACGTTAAAAAAAATCATTTTCTGGGTAAAAATTGAAATATTTTTTTTAAATTTATTTATTTAAAGAATTTTAAAGTTTGCTGTTTTTTGATACATTACTGTTTCTAAAACCCTAAAACTTCTACAAATATTTGTCAAATCACTCCATTATGTTTTTGTATCTTTAATATACTGTACTTAATAAAATTAGGGATCGATTTTACAATTAATGAATTAGTTTGAGAAAAAAAATACATATACATACAAACATAGGCAAAACGGCAGCAAAAAACATGATTTCTTCAACGTTTTGATTTTTATTTATTTTTTTCAATTTTCATCATATTGTGAAATCCATCCCTAATTTTATTAAATAACATTGAGGATACAAAAAAAAAATAATAATAATGGAGTGATCTGACAAATAGTTGTAGACATTTTAGTGTTTTAAACACTATTGAATCAAAAAACAGCAAACTTTAAAATTCTTTAAATTAAAAAAAAAAAAAAAATTTAAATTCTCAATTTTCACCCGCAAAATGATTTTTTTTTCTTGTCAAAATCAGTTTTTCTAAGCATTACCTATAATAATATGTTGAATACTTGAAAGGTAGTTTTGAGAGGTTCAAATTTAAGTTTAAAAAGTTTAATATTGAATTAATTGCGAAACCACCACCGGAATTAAAGAATTCACTTAATAAGCAATTTGATCCAGTAAAACAAGATGACCTATCAGGGGTTTATGAAATACCTTATATGTTAATGAAAAGGGGGACATTAAATATTACATAGGTGTTAGACCGGGGGGCGGCAACACAGACAATCACTTCATAGAGTTGGAGGCTGAAATTCTAGAATAAGTTAAAACTCGATTCGCATATTAAAACGCAATTGGTCTGCCAAGTCATATCTTGGTGTAAAACACCTGAAAACCCGATTTTAGTTGACTCGTAGGTCTACAATTGTGTTTTCCTGCCTCCAGTCTTCCATGTTTTCATACTTTTGGATACAGATAAACACAATGATAAACCTACGAGTCAACCAGTATGATCGGCTTTGAAGGTGGTTTCCACCAAGATATGACTTGACAGACCAGTTGCACTTTTATATGCGAATCGGGTTTTAACTAATTCTGTAATTTCAGCCTCCAACTCGATGAGATGATTGTCTGTGTTGCTGCCTCCTGGCCTATACGAGTATGACTGGGAGAAAGTTTAGTATCCGGAAAGGGCATATTCATGAGGGCACTTTCATGAGCCGGACATTAGATTTAATCGTACAAAAATAGCTTTATCAAGATTATATTTAGAGGGGGAGGGGGTAAAAATATTGTTTGATGACAGTAAATTGATTTTTATTTCAAGTTATTTTCGAAAGTCTATTATACAGGAGTCCATTGAGATCCATACACGTAGAGAGTTAATTTTCAATGGTACGTTTTCTTTTATTATTCCACCTTTATGGTTATAACTACTGAATAAATACTTTACTGAAAACTTGAATAGGGGGAGCCACATTGGTAAACAATTTTAAATCATTGTCTTGTTTTATTTTCATGACTGACAATAGAGGGCGTATCTGTTTTGTATGTGTTTAGTATGTGATATATATTTCATTGTCTGGAGTCATTCGTCTTGACCGGAGACGAATTTTACTCTTATCGTTTTTAACTCGATTAAAAGCGAAACATGTCAAGTGGTTTGTTTTTAATATATTATGTAACACCTTTCTTAAATAATAGAAAGTTTTTATGAATTTTAAATATTTGTGAAAAGGTAATGTTCTTCTTTTTAAATTTTAGGATTTAAAAAACATTTTTAATAATATGTGTACATAATATGTAAATGCACAGTTCCCTTAAAAATTCAGTAAAGAAAATTCTT
This sequence comes from Maratus speciosus, assembly GCA_963932465.1. Classification (NCBI taxonomy): domain Eukaryota; kingdom Metazoa; phylum Arthropoda; class Arachnida; order Araneae; family Salticidae; genus Maratus; species Maratus speciosus. Next base: position 317,600,494 of record OZ010796.1, read on the forward strand.
CAAAGTTATTCAAAGGGTACCGAGTCTTGGATTAATGATTATGTGTCTCGGTGCCGCACATAAAAGGTCACCGGGCCGCAGGTTGAGAATGGCTCTCCTAGAGGAACTTCGACATCCTCCTCCCCCTATACAATGTTCAATTCAGACATTTTCTCCGATGGGGATTTCTATTTTGCTAAAAGACATTGTGGAATTCCAGGACAAACTGATTTTCTGCGTCGCTAACACAATAGAAAATTCAAAATCCTCCGGGAGAATTTCAATTTCCGGACATCACCCCCAATGTAAATGAAGGGCTGCATTCGCCATTGTACTTCTAGATAATAAAATGACAGCAATTTTGGAGATACTTATATTTTTTAATACAGAGGAAGTTTAGGAGTTAATTTTATGAACATTTTTCATTGTGAAACTAATTTTATACAAATCTCTACGTTTTTGTGTTGAACTTCGATAACCCTCTCTCTTTAGAATAGAATGCAGGATTTACAGAAAAACACATTTATAAAAACTATTTTATCCTTGATTAGAAAGTTTTGTTTCCGAAAGAAAAGAAAAAAAAGAAAAAGAATCGACTACGACTGCTACGTTCGCAAAAACTAGGTTCCTCTTCCTTCTAGCTTCCTAAACGTACGAGAAACGTATCAGGAAAAAAAAAAATCATTCATGAACTAGTTTATGATGAGACTTCGTAAACCACGTGCCTTGGTATTGATTTTACTTTACTTTATTATTTTCTTCGCTAAAATTATATATTTTATGAAGCTATCCAAGACAAACTTCTCTCTCCAGTTGTTAAAGGTTTCAAATGATATCGGTTTCCGTAATCGCGAAGTTAAGGAAGAAGGTTAAGGATGTTGCAAGCAAAAGCGGCGCATGCAGAAAGGATTCGAGGCCATTGACCTTCAAGCGGAGTGCAGAGGAAAGGCTAATTCGGAGCGCGAAGAGTCTGCCTAGCTCCGACACGTGGGGAAATTCGTCTTCCTGACCTGTTTTGATTTCGCTTATTTCTCTTGATCGAATAGATTTTCGGATTTGACTTTGTAACTTTCGGTTTTGATGGATCTTTTGGTTTTAGCATTAATAGGTATGAACGAAAAATATGCTTTAGAAAAATATACTTTTATATAATTTTAAAAAGTAACATGTTAGCTGAAACCTCAAGCCTCTTCTCCCTCCGCAAGAAAAAAAATCCTGGCTGCGTGCTTTATATTCTTTTTATTGTTTAACCCTCGCAGTACTAAGATGGGGTCAATTTGACCCCATCTGGGCATTTTGCAATTTTTTTTTTTTCCATTTAGAATATGTATGCTAAAATTATTTTCTAGGGATTCTCCTATAAAGGTCTCTTTCATGATTTTGTTTGCTTAGTAAGTTTCGCAGTTGCCAGTATTATGTCGATATTTTATCTTTTGATCAGTTTTCCGGCCTAAACATTATAATTACCTATGGAGTCAAAATAGCATTAAGGGTGTTCTTGAATCCAAAAGATCAACTTTCTGACATAAGTTTTAATTCATTTTTGCTCGAAAATGCATGAAACTAGCTGGTGTTGTTGTTCAGAAACTATGTAATTGAGCTGTTTTTTCCGTTTTTTTGCAAACGCAATAGATCTTTCAGAAAATAATGTCAAAGTGGGCGTTTTGAACCGAATGTCCACGCGAAGGAAGAAAGAGACTCAAGAACGAGGGAAAAACATATTTATCACGTGATCAAAATTCCTTATAACTCAGTAGGTAATTGATTGATCAAAAAATGGAAAAAACAGTTCAATTCCAAATCGCTTCCATGACCAGGCTTTCCAATTTAATACCTTTCCGTTAAAAAATGAATTTGTAAATGTGTTACAACATTTTGCGTTTGTTGAGCAGAGCAGTTAAGAACAGCCTTAAGGCATCTTAGGCATTTAAGTAATATTTTGATCTTAGTACTGCGAGGTTTAATATCATTCGATTAGAAAACTGTAAGACAAAAAGAAATTGGAGATATTCTTTAAGTAGCGTTAGTGACTGAAAAGGATCAAACTAAAATAAAATTAAGGTTTCATTTGCAATGAAATACAATAAAAACGTTAACAAAACTATCATACAATGAAATTGCAATCACGCAATAATCAGTTCAATCACAGTAGCTAACAGCTTTTTTTATTTACATATTTTCGGTTCTTTTTTTTTTTTTTTTTTTTTTTTTTTTTTTGTAAAAAAAATCCAACATTTTAAAGTGATTTAGATGGACAGTGGGTCCCTTGTACCCATCTTCGTATGCTCTTGTAAACATGACGAACATTTCTTTCTTGAGTTTTCATTAGTTAAAAAAAACAGACAGTTATCTTCCACCTTAACTTATACCCTTTAACATCCAATATTATATCATATTTTCACTGTGATATCGTATTTTTACTGTGAAATATAAAAATATACTGATTTGACCCAAAATTGACTTGTACTGTTAAGACCGCCCACCTAAGATATGCTAATATACATTCATACAAATTAATGAACTGTTTAATGGAAATTTTAGGGGAGAGGGAGCGTGTGTTATATCCTTTGTGATATAACCTTGGTTCTGACCTCGAGCATATGCAACCCTCAAATTTAAGATGGAAAAGGGAAGGTGGTGGAATTTTATTGAAAGGACATTTAAAATACAGGGTAAATGATTTCCGCAGAAGATACATTGTTTTTGTTGGACGTTTTCAGGTCCTGCACCATAGAGTGATCATGACTAGTCATGCCCCACTCCCCGTCATACCTGCTCCTTATATCCACTAATTTTTTCCCCACTATTTTCTTCCCGGTAAGTTTTATGATAGAATGGTTGGTTGGTTCGTTGAATGGGATTTAATGGCACAAGATCAAACTTAAAACAAACATAAAAACATTTTCCAAACATTATCTCAAAAATCTCGTTATAAGAATACGTGAAACAAAAACAAAAATGCTTAATGAGAAATTTAATGTGATGATAAATGCAATTAAAACTATTTAATGAGCCATAATATGTTAAAAAATAAACACGAATTTTCATAGGTAAAATCTGCATGTCTAAAAACAAAGTCCAAAATGTCCAAAATATGAAGCATAAACAGGTTTATATAAACCATAGATTATCAAACGAAAACAATTTAAAATCATGTAGGCTCAAATTTCTTAAATATGGTATTATGTTCATTTGTATACGAATCATAACTATAAGACTGATTCCATACCTTCTTCCGTAAAACGGAGCAGCTGTTTGAAATACTTAACATTAGAAAATGTTGGTCCAAGACCGTGATTTCTTGTTTTCTCCTTTACAGTTTTCAACTGTGATGTAATACCTGTGATGTAATTTTGTTTTTCTATGCGCATGACTTTTCCTTTCCTTGGTATATTGGAGAAACATCAGGTTTTTTTACAATTTTCTTGCAGACGGAACAGAAGAGTGTTTTGGATAATGTTAAGATGGATCTATTGTAACAGGTTGTAATGAAGGTGGCAATCTACGATCTATGGTGGATTTGTTTAGAAGGATCAAAGTATTCTATTGTGGTGGTGCTGTGATGACGGTTGCAACAATGTCAACCAGGGAATATTCGATGGCCTGCAAATTGCTGCAAATAGAATAAATATCACGGCATTTTTTCTTAAAATTACTAACTGTAATTGTGGCAGATGTATCAGCTAATAAAAAAATTGAGTCTGGGTGTTTAAGTGCCTCACAGATTTTGAGGATTGTTTTAGCAGAGAGAATATGAAATCCCAATAGATGGGGTTCTGGATTTTACATGTGTGAGCGCTTTAGCATATGACTTTGATCAATTTTAACAGTCAGAATCTCTTTTTCTAGGATCCAAGTTGGACAAGAACAGGAATATACTGTGCGATTACCTTAAGAGCGGCACGGCATTTAACATTTTCAGACTTCTTCACAATTAGCACAGGTAACGGAACCACGACAAGATTTTTTTCCATGGCAATAATGCTAAACATAAAACAACGAAGGAGGTTAGCGATATATGGCGGCTGAACAGGACAGCTCGGGTAAGCTACTTCGCTTCTTATATGTAAAGTAGGGCTATTGAATGTCAAAATTATGTGCTTTGCAGGATATATTTTATCATTTAGATGGACTGTGATTCGGCATACATCAATAACATTTTGATCGCTTAAATTTTCAGGAGATATTTTGTAGAGTATAAAAGATCAAGTTCAAATTGTTATATTTAAAACCCAGTTGAAGACTAAAAATAAGTAAGCGCTAATGTGTCGAAGACTTGGAAAAATACAGCCTGGAGATTCAAAATAAATAACCTTTAATGATGGTGAAAACATTTTTACAATTTAATAAACACACCAGCATAACTTTGCCTGGTTAATTTAAAATAAACTAAAAATTAAACGTACTCATAACTTTGACATTGAATAAAACATAACTGCCAGCAGGCATCAAATTACGTCAAAACAAGGCAAAGAAGGCAGGAAGGCGAAATACAACAGCTTCATCTCAGTTTTATACTCAATCAATGACATACTAGCAGCTGACGTATCTACATACCGCGTGCTGCCACTTCCAGAAACACAATTCCTGAAACACCATTGTTTCACAGTTGCTGACGTCAACAGTAAGAGCGGCCGCCGTGAACGGCTTACAAGCAGTTGATTCGGCAATCACAGTTCCGAAACGCTACAGAATCACGTGTTTACTGAAAACCGACCTCGACTAATATTTCAGCACTTACTAAGAAATATGTTTCTTAGTAACTTAAACCAAAATTGAAAAAAAAAAGTTATACTCCCAATCTAAAGAAGCATAAGAAAAAAAAAAGTATGAGATTACAAAATCAATATATGTAACAGAAAAAATACATGGTAGTAAGATAAAGAAATCAGACTATAGTAAATCACGCTGGTGTAAAATCTTCAAATATATTATTTTCATAATCTCTGAAAGACTCGAATTTCAAAGCTTCATCTGCGTAGCGACATAGTTCTCTTGAGTGCTTTAATTTTCGAAGGGGGCGACCAAAACGGGATGTTTTAAGTTTATTTTTCTTAGTCGTTTTAAAAAACTGGTTGGTTGGAGACATATTTTGAGGCTTTGCTAACAAGATCCTGGAGAGGTAACAGAAGGTGTTTGTTGTTTCTTTGCAGAGGACACAGGAAATCTTAGGAGTTGATTGTCAGTATAAGAAATGTATTATCTTTGAACAGACTTAGAACAAGGTGACAAAAGTGTCAATTTGGGCACACCTCCAGGCCTGCAATATCAAGCGAAATATGAGTACTTTTCGGAGCAGGAGTTGAATGGAATAAGATAGATGTATCAGAAGTCAATAGACGAGTTTGTGTACTTAAATGCCACACAGGTTTGATGGTGTTTTTTTTAGTAGAGTGAAGTATGACAACTCCACAGAAGAGGTTTTAGGGCACTTTACATGCCAACGAGCTTCTTGATACATCTTTGTTCAAAATGAGAAGAACTATAAGTTAATTTACTAAATAATAAATATAATTATATTAATCCATATATAAACCATATAAATTGATGTTATCAAACTAAAAAGGCAATATAAACATAAAGAAAATATTGTAAAACAATTTTTATTATTACAATATAATAAATTTCATTTTCAATAAATATGCAAAATGATAAGAACAGAACACATTCTTTTAAATTCTAGAAATTTACATGTTAATTGTGCTTCCTTTGTGTTGAATAACTTCAACGCAGTATTGTGACATATAATTTGCAAAGTTTCGAACTTGTCGAGGTGACAAAACACGCCATGCCACACAAATGGCAGATTTTAATTCTGCTGTCGAGTTACACAGGTCCATTTGACCCTTTACCCCTCAGGAAAGTCATGACATATTTTAAGCTTGTGGTCTTTAAATGTCAATTTTCGATCACAATGATTAAGCCTTCAACAACCAACCCCCCTCCCCCATCTCGTTAGAATTACATTTCCGACCCCTGTATATCTATGTGATTCCGAGTCGTTTATGCCCACCACTCCTAGAAGTTTGCTCCTCCTGTTTTGAATCGCCCTGTATGTGCAGATTGTTTTCTTTTTTAATAGACGATTTCAGTCGTGAATTCAGTCATGACGTTTTGGTTGGAAACTGACTCCAAACAAACGGTTGCTATGTTGTATTTTCTATTTTGTTTGTGTGTTGCAGCTATATCTTATATCTATATCTCATATCTAAGTGTTTTAATACTTGATATGTACTGGTAACATTTTCCACGATTTATATTTAAAAAGAAATGACGCATAGCAACCGTTTGTTTGGAGTCAGTTTCCAACCAAAACGTCATGACTGACGTTACACTGAAAGCGTCTATTTTCATGTGTATTTTTTTCCTTTCCTCATTCAAACTCTGGAAATGTTGCCCTTATTTTAAAAATATTAATAAAACTTTAAAAATTTATGTAGTAAAAACGTATATTCTGAAAGATGATATTGTGATGGCAAATTTATGATTAATTACTTTGTATAAAATAAACAATGAAATAAAAATTTCTTCTTTTTTTTTTAAGGTGCGAAAGAAAATATCCTCCACTGAAGTAATGCTCTTCAAAATATTATCGTTATTCTTGCATTTGTTTTAGAGGAGAAAAGAGATTGGGCTTCAGCTACATGATATAGGATGTGTGTGACGAATAATTTTTATTAAAAAAGCGGAAAAGCGTAAGAATTCAAGAAAACATTTTGAAATTCAATAGCGTATGCATGTACCAGGACATGGTGAAAGAAATGAATATTCATTTTCTAGAGGAGCTAAAATATCACAATTTCGTGAATGAACTTAGATATGCTGTTTTTTTTCCCCTTCTATTCATTTTATCGACCTCTTAACATTTCCAGCGTGATTCAATGACAAATTAGAGAAAATATTCTTACAGTTCAACACAATCAATGATGCAACATCAGAACTACAAAACTCAGTAATCAGTGTTGTCTACTTAGCCCATTTTTTAATTAAAAAATATATCATCCTACCAGTTTTTCTATATTGATTAAATAAAACAAAAATTACTATACAGACATTCTGGTAGGATAATAAGTTTTTTATTGAAAAATGCGGCTAAGTTGGCAACACTACCAGTAACTTACAACCAAGAAATATTGATGTTCAGAATTCCTGTATATATACAAAGCGTGTAGGGGAGGTAGGGGAGGTTTGATACATAGGAAGGGTTGATACATTGACAATTTTTCTCAACAAATGGCATTAAAAACCATTCTAACACATGTGAAGGATTCTTTTATTTTCTGAAGCCATCAGCTGGACTAATCAGTGAAGAACTGACAACTTTTCTTTTCTTTTAATTTTGAAGGTTTTTGGAATGTCAATGTAAATTTTTTCATTGACTGATTTTCTTTCATAACTCTTATTATTGTGAAGATAATATCTTGTAATTTTTTTATTTATAAAGCACGTTGTTAGGATTAGTTTTACTAGAAAGTAGATTACCATTTTGCAACTGCATTTGTACAAAGTGATTGAAAATGCAATAAGGCATAATAGGGAGAAATGATACATTAGTACTGGGGAGAAATGATACACTTGTATATTTGAAATTTAATAGTTTTTTTTTTTTTTTAAGTTTGCAAACTAATATAGGACTGTAATATTCATTATTGTTTTACAGCAAGAGCTACTGAAATTGGTAAGGAAGAACAAAGAGACTGTTCATAGACATTATGTAGGTTATATAGAAAAGCAGCGCGATGATAGATGGTTAATTCGCTTTGCTCGTCATGTAGAAGGAAAAAATTTTAAATGGCCTGAAAGGGAAAATGTTTCTATAATTGACGAAGGGCAAATTGAAAAAAAACATTAAATCTACCCGATTTTACTTATCAAAATGACAGAGTTATTAGTTTTCCTTTTAAACGTTTCAGGGGTGGTGGTATGCTTATGAAACTACTTAATTTTAATTCCCAAACGCCACATTGACACCAGCATTTTTTAAAAATATTTTCCATTTAGTATGAAAGTGAAATATATCCCTTTTTTTATTTCTAATTAAATTTGTTGGTAAATCCGCTGCCATTCATTTATTCAAGACTTTAGCATTGAAAATGCTTTGCCCCTGAAACGGATAAAGGAATCTTAAATGTGCTAAATTTATGTTAAATTGTTTGCAAATCAGCAATGTTTACACCCTTTTTCCTTTCAGCTAGATCTCTAGGGGGTTTTTCATTATTTATTTTCTAAAAAGTGTGTCAATAGGATTGTTTAAATAATAGCAATAGTTTAAATATTTTTGTAAAAAACGTTTCCGAAACAAAAATATGCCAATGTCAAAAATGTGTCAATGTCGTTTTAAATTTTACTTAATATTTTGAGATTTATCATAAAAAAATGTATGACGCATAAATTGAATTGTCTGCATTTTTTTTTTCAATTTACATAACAATGTATCAAACCTCCCTTGCTAGTGTATCAATCCTCCCCAATAATGGGGAGATTTGATACAGTAGTAGCCATTCAAAATAATTGGGATATATTTTTTGAATGACTATTTTTTAAATTCACAATATTTTTAATAAATGAATAAAAGGTCACTTTATAAGAAAACACGAAAAATTTGTTTAAAAATAGCTTTCTAAGGGTTGTAAAAAATTAATAAAAAAAAGTGTATCATACCTCCCCTACCTCCCCTATAGCTTTTTAGTCTATCGATAAAAAATCAATCAGCTTTGCCACTTGAGTTTGTTCAGCAGAAAAAAAAAAAAAAAAAAAAAAAAAAAAAACATGAATCATTTCCTTATAAGTGTTGGCCGACATGGACTGGAATGATTGAAATAGGTTCTAGAAAACATATTATTATATTTATTAGTAATATTATTACATTTTATTATTATTATGTATTACATGCAAATTTATATTATATTTATAATTACATTTCATTATATTTATTAGTAGTTACATATGTTGCCTGGTTCAGCATCGAAAATAGCGGGGCAGGAGGATAGAAAATGTGAGAGGATCGCTCCTAAATCGGAGCATAAAAATATAAAGCAATTTTCTTGCAATATAATATATATGTGAATTAAAGAAATTCTAAGTGACACAGCAAGAAATTACAATTCTCATTTATTTTCCGAGATAATTAGCAGTTTTGCATGTCAAGCAATGTTCAAAAATTAAACAATCTGACTTTTAAGAATACATCCTGCAATATACCGAAAAATTAAACTTTTTTTAAAATGTTAAAAACTTTTATATTAAATAAAAATCAAACATGTGATAATTTTAATATAAAATTCATACCATTATTGAATCTTTTTAATAGTCACAGTTTTTATCAATAAGATTGAAAAAATGTGTTCTGTGTATAGCTATAGGCTTATTTAGCTATAAATTTAACATATTGCAGATTGTGATAAAAAATATACTGTTAATTAGCCATGAGATAGGTACAAAATTAATATTGAAATGAATTGGGAATCAACATTTTATTAATTTTAGTCTTTTACGAAAGAACTAAAAGATCTTCTTAAAACACCACCAAAAACTTTTAAATGCGCTAGGCCTTTCAAAAGATCCGAGTCTTTCTTCGTCAGGCGCAAAGAATACGTGCTTCTACTATGAAAGCAGCAGCGAGACTGAAATGAGAGATAAGGGAAAGGAAACAAGCTGAAGAAACAGCCAATAGGAAAGTAGAAATCAAAAGCCAATAGAAAAGCAGAAGACAACAGTCAGTAACGGAAGAGTATAATCAAAACAAAAGAACACAGAGTTGAAGGGGAATAAGGAAGCAAATTGAAAAAAAAAATTAAATTAAATTAAAAATAGACTATAATAAAATGAAAACACACACATATATTAAAATATGGGAACACATGAAATTAAAAAATAAATAAAATATAAATATAAGACTAATATTAATTAATACAAAAAATAAATTATATGGTAGTACTGAAAAGGTTTTTACCAAGCTGAAGAGAGCAATGTGGAATCAGATTTATCATTAACAATAACTTCACGATTAAGATAAATAGATAAATTTTCAAGAAAGTCCAATTCAAAAATACTGTTGGCATTAAAGATAATTTTAGCATTTTGAAAATTAAAACTACAGCCGGAATCCCAATAATGCTTGGCAATAGAAGATTTAGAAAATTCGTGATTAATTACATAACGAGAGTGTTCTTTTAAGCGGATTTCGAGATTTCTTTTAGTTTGACCAATATAAGATAAATCACAGCCATTACAAGGAACATTATAAATTCCCCATTTACGAAGATCAGGAACAGGAGATTTAGTGGAGGGGTTTTGAATTTATTGACAGGTTTAAAGATAACTTAAAATTGAAACGGCTTAAAACTTTAGCTAATTTGAAACATAAAGGAAGATAAAAGGGGGGGGGGGGACCAAATTATCAGGTTTCTTTTGACAGATTTGGAAAGAGTAGATTTATTGGACGGTCTATGGAAATTCTTCACAGCATTATTGATAACAGAAGAATTGAAACCTCTTTTGACAGCAATAGTTTTTAAGTAATTAAGTTCATCATTGAGGGAGGCAAAATCGGAACAAAGTTTGAGAGCACGATGTAACGTGCTCTCAAACGTGCTCCGATATTGAAGTCCAAGATTTTGTTACTTTAACTAAAATTTGCATCACTCAAACTACTTTTGGATTTGATAATAAATTTTTCAAACAATCTGACGGCAAAGTATGGGTAATCCTTCATCTCCAGTTCTTTGCGATATTTATATGCATTATTTTGAGGAAAAAATATTAAATCTAGTTAATTTTAAATGTTGGATGTATTATGTCGACATACTTTTGTTTTAGTTGATAATCCTTTTGATATTTCTACCATTCTTCAAACTGTCAATTCTATCGACCCACATATTCAGTTTACTTTTGAGTTAGAAAATTGCAATAAGCTTCCTTTTCTTGATGTTTTACTTACCAAATGTGATTCTTTCAGAACGTGTTTATAGAAAATCTTTTTCTGTCTCTAACCCGCCTCATGCTCTCTGAAATCATCCTGTCAAACAAAAAATCGGTGTTTTTTACAAGTATGTAAATCGTGCTCTCGAAATTTCTTCCCACTCTGCATCCCTTAAGGATGAACTTAATTACTTCGTTTTTTTAGTTGTTTTTTAGGTAATAGTAGCTTGACACATAGTGACTCAAAAATGACCTAATAATTGAATTTTCTCAAACATGTGACTTAACGCAATTATCTTCTCGTAATCTAAAACGGTAGGATACAAAAACTAGTCAAAATAGTTTTAGGCGTTTTAAGATAAAATGAGTTTGACCCTTACCCGTAATGATCTAAAATGATCCGCTAAACAAACTTTCTGGAATATGTGACTCACCCAAATGGTCTTCTAGTACCTCAAAATGCTAGGGTATAAAATTCAGTCTAAATTGTTAAAGCCCCTTTTAAGATAAAATTAGATTGACCCTGACCCGCAGTGACTTAAAATGACCCACTAATGAAATCTTTTCGAAGATATAACTGAGCCCAATGGTCTTCTCATAATACAAATCTGTAGGATACAAAATTTAGTCAAAATTGTTTAAGTCGATTTTACGATAAAATTAGCTTGACCCTGACCCGTAGTGACCCACTAATCAAATTTTCTCGAACCTAGTGACCTAGTCCAATGGTCTTCTTGTAACCCAAAATGGCAGGCTGCAAAATTTAGTCAAAATCGTAAGAGCCGTTTGTTAGATAAAATTAGATTGACCTGTAGCGACCCAAAAATGACCCACTAATCGAGATTTCTCGAACATGTGACTCAGCCCAATGATTTTCTTGTAATCCAAAACGGTAAGATATAAAATTTAGTCAAAATCCTTTGAGGCGATTTTTATGTAAAATTAACTTGACCCTTACTCGTAATGATCCAAAATGACCCAATAATCAAATTTTTTCGAACATGTGACTCAGCCAAACGATCTTTTAGTACCTCAAAATGGTAGGGTGCAAAATTTGTTCTAAATTGTTAGAACCATTTTTAAGGTAAAATTAGCTTGACCCTGACCCGTAGTGACCCAAAATGACCCACTAATCAAATTTTCTCGAACATGTGACTGAGCCGAATGGTCTTCTCGTAATCCAAGCCTGTAGGATACAAAATTCAATCAAAATTGTTTAAGTCGATTTTACGATAAAATTAGCTTGACCCTGACCCGTAAGGAACCACTAATCAAACTTTCTCAAACATGTGACCTAGTCCAATGGTCTTGTAATCCAAAATGGTAGGCTGCAAAATTTAGTCAAAATCGTTTGAGCCTTTTTTTAGATAAAATTAGCTTGATCCGTAGTGATCGAAAAAATGACCCATTAATCCTAATGAAATTTTCACGAACATGTAGCCTAGCTCAATGGTCTTCTCGTGCCCGAAAACGGTGAGATACAAAGTTTAGTCAAAATCGTTTGAGCATTTCTTTTTAGATAAAATTAGCTTATCCCAATGTGACAAAAATTGGCCCATTAATCGAATTTTCTAAAGCATATAACTTAGCCCAACGGTCTTATCGCAATCTAAAACGGTAGCATTCAAAATTTAGTCAAAATTGTCAGAGCAGTTTTTTAGATAAAATTAGCTTGACCTGTAGTGATCCAAAATGACCCACTAATCAAATTTTCTCGAACATGTGACTTAGTTCAATGGTCTTCTCACAATCCAAAATCGTAGGATACAAAATTTATTCAAAACCGTTTGAGTCTATTTCAAATTTTCTCGAACATATGACCTAGCCCGGTCTTCTCATAATCCAAAATGGTAGGCTGCAAAAGTTAGTCAAAATCGTTTGATCCTTTTTTAGATAAAATTAACTTTACCCGTATTGACCCAAAATGAACCATTTATCGAAATGTAATTTTAATGTACATGTGACCTAGCTCAATCGTCTTCTCGTGGCCGAAAACGGTAAAGTACAAAATTTAATCAAAATCGTTTGAGTCGATTTTAAGATAAAATTAGTTTGACCCTAACCCTTAGTGACCCACTAATCAAATTTTCTCCAACATGTAACCTAGCCCAATTGTCTTCTTATAATCCAAAACGGTAGGGTGGGGTAGATAATTTAGCCAAAATCCGTAGACCCGTTTTTTAGATAAAATTAGCTTGACCCGTAGTGACCCAAATTCATCCACTAATCAAATTTTCTCGAACATTTGACTTAGCCCAATGGTCTTCTCATAATCCAAAACTATAGGGATCAAAATTTAGTCAAATCTTTTTAGACGATTTTAAGATAAAATTAGCTTGACCCACTAATCGAATTTTCTCGAACATGTGACTTAGCCCAATGGTCTTCTCATAATCCAAAACTGTGGGATACAAAATGTAGTCAAAATCGTTTGAGTCGATTTTAAGATAAAATCAGCTTGACCCTGACCCGTAGTGACACACTAATCAAATTTTGTCGAACATGTGACCTAGCCCAATGGTCATTTTATAATCCAAAACGGTAGGGTAGGGTACATAATTTAATCAAAATCGATAAAGCGATTTTCTAGATAAAATTAGTTTGACCCGTAAGCGACCCAAAAATGGGCCCCTAATCGAATTTTCCCAAACATGTGACTCAGCCCAATGGTTTTCTCGTAATCCAAAAAGGTAAGATACAAAATTTAGTGAAAATCGTTTGAGGTGTTTTTAGATAAAAAGTTTCACCTTTACTCGTAATGATCTAAAATGACCCACTAATCAGACTTTCTCGAACACGTAACTCACCCAAATAGTCTTCTACTACCTTAAAATTGTAGGGTACAAAATTTAGTCTAAATTGTTAAAGGCCTTTTTAAGATAAAATTAGCTTGACCCTGACCCGTAGTGACCTACTAACATGTGACCTAGCCCAATTGTCTTCTTATAATCCAAAACGGTAAGGTAGGGTAGATAATTTAGTCAAAATCCATACAGCCGTTTTTAGATAAAATTAGCTCTACCAGTAATCCCAAAGACCCGTAGTAATCCAAAAATGACCCATTAATCGAATTTTCTCGAACATGTGACTCAGCCCAATGTTTTTCTTGTAATCCAAAAAGGTAAGATATAAAATTTAGTCAAAATCGTTTGAGGCGTTTTTAGATAAAATGAGCTTGACCCTTACACGTAGTGATCCAAAATGACCCACTAATCAAATTTTCTCGAGCATGTGACTCAACCATATGGTCTTCTAGTACCTCAAAATTGTAGGGTACAAAATTTAATCTAAATTGTTAAAGGCATTTTTAAGATAAAATTAGCTTGACCCGGACCCACTAATCAAATTTTCTCGAACACGTGACTTAGCCGAATGGTCTTCTCATAGTACAAAACGGTAGGATACAAAATTTAGTCAAAATCGTTTCAGTCGATTTTAAGATAAAATTAGCTTGACCCTGGTCCGTAGTGCTTGCTCACTAATAAAATTTTCTCGAAACTTCATGTGACCTAGTTCAGTGGTCTTCTTGTAATCCAAAATGGTAGGCTGCAAAATTTAGTCAAAATCAGCTTGACCCGTAGTGACCCAAAAAAGGACCCATTAATCGAAATGTAATTTTCACGAACATGTGACCACGCCTAATGGTCTTCTCGTGCCCGAAAGCGGCAAGATACAAAGTTTAGTCCAAAACGTTACAGCCGTTTTTTAGATAAAATTAGCTTGACCCGTAGTGACCCCAAAATGACCCATTTAGCAAATTGGTGGCGGGATGTAAAAGAGAAACCACAACTACTCAACAAGATCATACAATGCATGAGGTTTATAGAAATAAACGAGTACATCTTTTCAAATCCAGAGCCATTCTAGTCCGACTCCAGCACTAGGGTGTAGCATGGAGGGAGAAACGGGTTATTAGCGGGTGCCAGAAACTTCTATCACTTTTGAATTTTTATCTTATGCATCTCTCCAAACTCTTGTATGCGCAAATTGTAAAGAGTAGGTGTGTTGTAATGTGTCTCTAATTGTGATGTTCAATATTGTGTGTTTAATGTACTGTGAAATCCCTGTAAATCCATGAAAAATGTAAATAATTATGCAATCACATTCAAATGATCCTCATGTAATCACTACATACAGTCATGTAAATAGTAGGTTTTTGATATTGTGTTGTAATGTGTTTCTAATTGTCATGTTAAATATTGTGTGTTAAATGTACTGTGACGTATATATATCTCAGAAAATTGTAAACAATTATGCAATCACATTAGGTGAAATGATCCTCATGTAATCACTACATACAGTCATATATCTCGATGTGAAATCTTCGGTTCGCCCAGAAAAATTGGGTAACCAATTGTGATTGTAATTGTAAATCTCACAGTAACCGAAATAAATCTCAGCAGCTTGATCAGGGACCCGACGCTCCCTCTCAGACTCTGGTTGAGAGTCGGGAGGAGTGGATGTGGTCTACCCCTCGGGATTGCACTAACACTCCAAAGAGAAAGCTGAGTTCCCGAGGTGGTCATCGCTGTCGCTGTCATCGAAATTTCTCGAACATGTGACTTAGCCCATTGGTCTTCTTGTAAACCAAAATCGTAGGATACAAAATTTAATCAAATTCGTTTGAGCCGTTTTTTAGATATAATTTGCTTGACCCTGATCCTCAGTGACCCACTAATCGATTTTTCTCGAACATGTGACCTAGCCCATTGGTCTTCTCGGACCCGAGAACGGTAGGATACATAATTTAGTCAAAATTGTTAGAGCCATTTTTAAGGTAAAATTTACATACACACGCACACACAATTTTTAGGTCTTAATAATATTATAACGGGATCATCTGCAGAAAGAAGTTAATAAAATGCAAATATAATTAATTTGAATTATAATTAATATTAACTTAATAAATATTCTCCCACATCACATTTGACGTACGGTCGTGGGGGAAAAAAAGTAAACATCCCCTACTAACTCCTCAACAAATTATCGTAGAAGAAAGTTACTGGTACCGAACGATTGGAAATAAAGTCTACTTATAAAATTTGCTTAGGGGTCATCTACATATTAAAACGAACCCAAACTTCATTTTTTTCCCAATGGCAATACCCAATTTTAACAAGATATTTCAAATCTTCGGTTCAAACTATACCTAGACACCAAATTTCAAGTCATTTGAATGACTAGTTTTTGAATTATAAACATTCAAAATTTAGTACTTCTATCGTTAAATTACATTTTCATATTTTTATTAATATCTCTCCTCTCCTATACTCCTAATGTGCTAATTTTTGGTAGCAATAATACTAAAATACCCAAACATAAATACGTTGAATTTGCAATTTTTATAATTTTATGATATGAATAATGAAATTAATATTCGAAAAAATTATGAATTGCAACCTACAATTTTTTTGATAGATTTAGATTTATTAAGTCCTGCTTTGTGGAAATCCAAAATATCACATTTTTCTTCCAAGTAGTTTTCAAATTATACTTTAAAAACGGAAAAATAATAGTTTAAGGAGCCGTCTATGATAGAAGTGACTAGATATTTTGAAATTTCTTATGCTATCCTGTAATCTAGCAGTCTCCAATGACTGCTTGAGCAGCCTTGATCAAGGGGGCTCTCTCGGTCAACAATCCAGTACCGAACTTGAATTTGAATACAGTCCCTAAAATACACTCGTTTTAAAATAATTTCTCGGAAACTTATCGCACGAATTGCATAAAAATTTGTTTTTAGGCTAATTGAAGGGTGTAGAGTTCATTTATGCTGTCAGAATTGTGTACTGCTATTGAAAAAAAGAACAAAGTTATGGCTCGTTTTTATATGTAGATGGCCCCCTAAGCAAATTTTATATACATCATTTAAAAGTAGACGTTATTACCAATCATGTGGTATCAGTAACTTTCTTCTACGATAATTTTTTGCAGAGTTAGTAAGGGGTGTTTACATTTTTTTTTCCACGACTGTACATGTCTTAATCGCAAGATTATGAAAACTGTCTCTGCTTAATATTACAAATTATATATTTTTTTGATGTAGTACTTAAACTTCCATCTAAAATAATAATAAATTCTGAAGTCGAAAATATAATAAGTGAATTATGACACTAAATTTAAAAATTCTGAAAAGAATTCAATGAAAACTCAGAATATCTATCTGTATACATGTTCTGAAAATCGGGTTATAAATAAACCTATCGAGCTAGAAATAGGTGTGAATTCATAACATACATAAAATACACAATCATACAAAATGTAAAGATTGCATTTTAATTACTTTCGAAATTGGAATAGGCGCAATGTGGAAAATCATAGTTTGGAGAAAAATTATTTTAAAGTAGAAATTTCTCTTTAAATGTATATAAATTGCCTTGAGTTAATTAGTCATAAATTTAGTTCTGATTGCTATATCGTCATATTAAAAAAAGATTCGTAAAATTTTACTCTAAAAAAAAGTTTTTTTTTTTTTTTTTCATTCTCTTTTCCCTCTTACGACTGTTGGTCAGTCAGATCTCAAACTCCCTTCTCCAATATAAATCCCGTGTTCTTGGAATGCACTCGTATTTTCGAAATTGCTCATCAGAAAATTATTATTTTTAACTTCTTTTTTTTGTATATTTTTCTTAAAGGATGTATGTTTCTTTTTTTTAGTTGATAAAATATTTCTAAACTACATGCTTAATTTTATTTAAAGTGTTAAAATCTTACAACTTGTCAGCTTTGCTAAAATATAAAATTCAGAATATATTTGTACGTTCTAATTTCATAAATATTTCAGATAAAGAGAAAGCGGAATCTTTAATGAAAATAACAAATTAACAAAATAATCTATTAAATTAAATTGGTCATATCTAAGATGAATGTTATTCTGTTTGAACATAATATCTGTGGACAGTGATAAATTCAGTGGCTGGTACAGGGGGAACTTTCACTCCCGGAGCATCAAAATGCCCCCCCCCCCCCCCCTTGGAGATGCAAAATTCCCTGGCGGAAGGAAATGTCTGAATTCAACACTGATGTGTGAATCAGTTCTTTTTAACACACGTACCGATTTTTAAACTTAGATTTAATGCCCCGCGCAAAGCAGCTAATTTCTCGATTTTTCATATAGATCGCTCCGACCCCACAATACATAAATATTTCTTTTATAGCAACCAAAGAGTGAAACTGTAGTATAAGGAATTTAATTTATTGAAACTATCTGTTAATATAATTGCGAAAAGTTCATAAGATTTAGCAGCACAGAAATGAAATCAATATTTTAAGCCATTCCCAAACAAATATACTAGAGATATATAAGTTAATTTAGCTTTTAAGCATTCTAGGCAGGCCCTTATTATCGCATGGGCAAATCGGGACTTTGCCCAGGGGTCCCAAATCCATATATTAATTTATAAAATATTTACTTTTCCTCCCTCAATTCTAAGCTCTGAAAATTTTCCAATACAAAACACAAATTTCATCTTTAAAAGATTCTACTAGTATTTTTCACAGAAAAACATTTCATTTTGAACACACAGAACTCGATGCTTTCGCAAAGCTAACGTCAACAACTATTAAATAAGAAATAACATGTTGATTTTAATAGATTGTATTAGCAATGAACTTAAATCGTATCTAAACTTTAGTACAGTAAATTCTGTCTAAGGCGGACTCTATGCAAGCCAGAAATCTGTCTACCCCGGAAAATTTTCCAAGTCCCGGCGAACCCATAGAAAATTACATTAATTCATGCTGCATAAGGCGGAATCTGTCTAACGCGGAAATTAAGGTTTCACCGAAACCAAAATTTTGCATAACGCGGAAAAAAGGATATTTTAATAATGAAAGGCATTTTGTTTGTCAAACTTTAAAACTTTCAAATACTCAATGTCAAATACTTTAAAGTCAAATACTCAGTGTCGAGCATGTTAGTTAAATTGTGTAACACTTCGAAAAAGTTAATTCAAAAGAACAGAAACTGTTTAATTTTTAAGGAGTTCTTGCTTATGCCGTTTTTTCCTATAAAAAATTGCATTTAAAAGTTATTATTTCTAGTAAAATGCACATTTATCAACATATATATTTTCTAAAGTACAATATATTATACTTTAAGGTTGTACTCAAATACAACGTGATACCGTTCTGTCTCATTCTCTAAGTTTATTGTTTTTTGTGCGTGTAAACATCCTATTCGCATGTATTATAGCAGTACTAAGAAATTGAATAGCGTTTCTCATTTATTTATAAAGACAAAGGATCTTTCAGAATTTCAGTTTTCAACCGATTTTCGAATCAGGAAAACCAATGAAAAAACGTCATCGGCAAGAGATTTTTTTTTTTTTTTTTTTTTTTTTTTTTTGTGTGTAGGGGTGGGGGAGTTTTTTTTTTGCATAAGCCGGAATATTGTCTACCACGGAAAATTTTCTCAGTCCCGACCGATTGTGCCTTAGACAGAGTTTACTGTAGTTGAAAATAATCAGTTCTAACTGTCATGAGCTAAATTTTCTTCTGAATTCAAATTTTTTTCTTTTAACTTTGATTAAATACGAAATGCAAATCCAAAATTGACATTTTTTTAGATTTATTGAAAAAACACTTTTTATTTGTGAAATAGAATGTATTTGATTTCATATTATGTTGTATGCAGTACAACTTAAAAAGATGTAAAAGATACTAACTTTATAAACTCATATTTACATGTTAGAGTATTTGACACTCTTCCATAAGTAGAAGTTATTAAATTAATCTTAAAGTAATATAACAAGTTGCTAAAGTTATTTACACTGACGGAAAAAAAAAATCCCAACACCAAGAAAGACTTGTGTTAGATAAACGAAATTTGGTAGGCGTGTTTATACATCTGAAAGATGACATCGATTGAAATTCCGCGCTTCGCGCATAAGTGTGGCGCTAGTGGCGCCACTCAGAACTTGCTTGTTTCTTTTTCATCAGAAAACACAACAGATCTCCACTCCGCCCTCCAATGAGCTCTGGCTTGACACCAATGGCGTCGCAAACGGCAATGGCTTGGAGTCAGTAGAATTCACGTTACAGGGCGCCTGGCTCGGAGCTGTCCTTGAAGTAACCGATTTCTAACAGTTCGTTGTGCCACTGTGGTACCAACTGCAGCTCGAATTTCTGCCGCAGACGCAGTACGATGCGCCACAGGCGTGCGCCGAATATGGCGATCTTCCCTCTCAGGAGTGCCACGTGGCCGCCTGGAACCCGCTCTTCTTGAGGCAGTACCATCCCTTGACCACTGCTTCCAACAATCATGCACAGTGGATACATTCCAGCCAAGTCTTTTTGCAATATCGCGGAAAGAAAATCCACCTTCTCGTAGCCCGAATATGCGACCTCGTTCCAACTCGGTGAGCTGTTGACAGTGGCTTTTTCGTCTTGTTAAAGACATTCTTGGCTAACATCAACTCAATACGTCACATTTCGAAGCTAAATAACGCCCACGAACTTTACAGCACGCATTTAAAGTAAACCTGATCTGCAAGTTCTGAGTGGCGCCACTAGCGCCACACTTATGCGCGAAATTTCAATCGATGTCATCTTTCAGATGTATAAACACGCCTACCAAATTTCGTTTATCTAACACAAGTCTTTCTTGGTGTTGGGATTTTTTTTCCGTCAGTGTATATAAAAGGGTTTTGTTATGTACTAAGAAAAAAAGAATACTTTTATTAATTAAGGTACTTAATTTAGAATTGACGGAGCTAAGAATTTTCTTCTATTTAAAATCCAAGGTGCAAAAATATTGTTTATGAATTACACATATGACTGACCATCAATTCTATCTGAATAATGTTGCACCAATTCGAATGGGGCCCCCTGATTTATCTTTGCCCAGGTCCCCAATTAGTCATGATCGGGGCCTGATTCTAGGTTCCAGTTTCTAAAGCAAATTGGTACTGTGTAAAATAAATTTAATAGGATCTAATGAAAAACATCTTTACTTTCGGTGACAAATTTCGAATTACAGTGAAACCTTCCTGTACGACCAACTCCCTGAACGACCAATTTTTCATGGAACGAAATTTATTCCCATAGCCTCAATACTAATTTTACCTCCATTCAAAGACCATCCCAGTTGAACTCCCTCCATGAACGAACAATTTCTTTGAAGAAAATGAAACAAATTCAGTTTTCTTCTGGTCGCTTGTAGAAGGTTTTATTAGAAAAATAATTCCGGAATAAATTTAATAATTTATTCATCAAACTTCTAAACTAAGTTTAGATTTTTTTTTTTTATTCCGGTAACTTTTAAGTGTTTAAACCCCTTTGTGCCTTTTTTAGACAATGAATTTAACACGGATGACAAATTAAGAATGACGGTCAATAAACTCCCCCGCCCTACTCTATCAGGAAACTCTCATAGAAATGGATAAATTAATGGAATCGTCATTATTTGTTCCCGTCCAAAAAAAAAAAAAAAAAAAAATGCATTTATTCACTGAATTTCGAAAGGACTTAGAAATATAAGTTATAAAAGATAAAACCATAAAATCAAAGCTAACGTCAATGTATTCATTTTTAAAACTTTGCAGTAATTAACTTATGTAATTAACCTTTGTTTAGATACTTAAATTTTTATATTTTTTCCTAATGTGAAAAATAAATTTTAGTAACATTAATTGTTACCATTTTTCGACATTTAAAATCTAGATTTAAACATAACCTCCATTAAGAGACCACCTCTCGGAGCGACCAATTTTTATTGGAACGGAACGTGGTCGCTCTAGGGAGTTTTTAATATAGTTCATTTCAACATGTACTACGCACCAATAGAGATGAGTTCGGGCATTTTTCCTTTTTTCGGAGCTCTAGTTCGATACCACAAAATAATCAGTAGAAAATTGTTAATAACATTCCAAAATTGTTTCACGATTATTTTTCTCATTTAAAAATCTCTTCTTAAATTGAAATAAGTACTAATCCTAAATACTCCGACACGACAATTTCCTGTGATTTCCAAGTCTCTGAAAATCTGTTTAAAATAGCAAATTTGTTACTTATACCCAACCACTGGCAGAAATCTGTAAAAGTCACAATTCGTATCCTTTTAAAAGATCAACGTACAACTATGGTAATAAGACAAGAGTTCTGTTTTCCAGTAATTCTGTAAAAGGACTTCAAACAGAAAGCGAGGATAGACATCCAACCCACGGTTTACTAACGCTGACCGTGCTTCAGAATCAGATAGAATATTTCTTAAGTTACATCCTATAAATAATCAGTTTGAAAGGATTGTAAAAGACATTAAGGGATCATGTAGTGATGGGCTATTCTCGAGAATTCGACAATCGAGAAAAATCGTCATCGTAAAAAATCACAATCGATACAGCCATCGATATCGATTAATTCCTAGAATCTACAATCGAGATGTTTTACAATCGATTATAACGAGAAAAGCTAAAAACAGTTATTGGAAAACTTAGCTATTATTCTGGCCGACAATTTCATAGTAGTGATAGGGCTTAGTGATGGGCGATTCTCGAAAATTTACCAATCTCAAAAAATTCGTTATCGTAAAATAAGAATCAAAAGCACCCCTAGTGGCAAAAATATGAACTAAAGGATGATAAAAGGGATAAAAAAATTTTATTGATTTTTCTACGTCATTTGAGATTGGATCTTTAATTTCCCCATTTTTAGAAAGTCTTCGACTGGAATACATTAAACGAACCCCCGCGGGCAGCAAAGTAGGGGGGGAGGGGCAAGGAAAGTGCATAATATGGATAAGTGCTCACATGACTTTCCAACGATATGTCACATGAGGGGTGTCGGCTAAATTTAGAAAAGTGCCCCCGCGCGGGGGCAAAGTAAGGGGAGGAGCGCGGGCAATATATATAATGAAATAGTAGTCACAGAGCTTTCCAATGATATATCACATGAGGGGTGTCAGCAAAAGATAGAAAAGAGTCCCAACTCCCAGGATTCCAATTATCGTCCCCCCCCCCCCCCGAAATATACCCTGCCCATCCTTCTCTTTGAAATTTTCATATATTAAAAATTATTTATCGGATGGCTCCGTAAAAAAATCCGATCTAAAATGTTTAAAAACGCTACGATTTCAAAAAAGTTCGAAAAGTGCCTCTCTCTTGGGGCGCCAAACTAGGGAGGGGAGAAGAAAGGTTCATAATATGAAAGAGTAACTTTCGGATGATAACCGAAAACTTTCCGATGATATATCAAATGACTGGTCCAAAAAAAGTTTGAAATCTACCCCTCCCACGTGGGTTCCCTCCCGTGGATTCTCCTTCACGTGGGTGTTTATCCCTCTTTTATCCCAGAATATACCCGGAAATCACGCAGCCCCACTTTTAAAATTGTATATTAAATAAATAATATTTATCGGAGAGCTCCATTAAAAAAACTCATTTAATGATATTTATTGAAGAAATCTCTACAATTAAAAAAAAAAAAAAAAAATTCACCCCCGCACCGCTCCGCCTCCTTCCGGAATTCAACTCTGGGAGGAGAAAAGTTCATAATATGAGAGAGTGCTGAAAGGACTTTCCGATGTTATGTCAAGGAGAGATTTGGTAAAAGTTTGAAAATTAATTGAATAATTTGAACTTTTGCATACTTATAGCTGAACACCTCACATCAAACGAAAAATCATAAAATTTTGAAAGAGTCGTACATTTAACCCTTTGGGCTCCCACATGTGTATTTTAAACAATTCTTTCTAAGTGAGCCCCTAATTAGGTTGAAGGCGTGAAATATTGCGTACTTATAGCTGGACACCTCAGACCAAACGGCAAATCATAAAATTTTGAAAAAGTCGTACATTTAACCCATTGGGCTCCCACATGTGTATTTTAAACAATTCTTTCAAAGTGAACCTCTAATTAGGTTGGAGGCATGAAATTTTGCATACTTATAGCTGAACACCTCACATCAAACGACAAATCATAAAATTTTGAAAAAGTTGTAAATTTAACCCTTTGGGTTAAATGTCACATGTGTATTTTAAACAATCCTTTCTAAGTGAGCCCTAATTAGTTTGGGGGCGTGAAATTTTACATACTTATAGCTGAATACCTCACATCAAACGACAAACTATAAAATTTTGAAAAAGTCGTACATTTAACCCTTTGGGCTCCCACATATGTATTTTAAACAATTCTTTCTAAGTGAGCCCCTAATTAGGTTGGAGGCGTGAAATTTTGCGTACTTATAGCTGAGCACCTCACATCAAACGACAAATCATAAAATTTTGAAAAATTCGTACATTTAACCTTTTGGGCTCCCACATGTGTATTTTAAACAATTCTTTCTAAGTGAGACCATATTTAGGTTGGAGGCGTGAAATTTTGCATGCTTATAGCTGAACACCATCATGCGACAAATCATAAAATTTTGAAAGAGTCGTACATTTAACCCTTTGGGCTCCCACATGCGTATTTCAAGCAATTCTTTCTAACTGAGCCCCTTATTAAATTGGAGATTTGAAATTTTGCATACTTATAGCAGAACACCTGAAGCCGGGCGACAAATCATAAAATCTTGAAAAAGTCTTACGTTTAACCCTTTGAGCTACCACTTATGTATTTTAAGGAATTCTTTCTAAGAGAGCCCTTTATTAATTTGGAGGCATCGATTTTTGCCTACGACCCCAGACTTCTCGACTGAATACCTCAGACTACACAACAAATCATAAAATTTTCAAAAAGTCTTATATTATTTACTCCTCCGGGCTCTAACTTGTGTATTTTAAGCAATTTTTCTAACCTCCGCCCTTTTCACCCGGGAAGCACTTCTCCAACTTTTGCCGACACCCCTTTGACCATTTTTTCATATTATGCACCATAGCCTTACATATTTTTGTTCCACTTTTTACCACCAGGGGCGCCTACTTAACTCGGGTGCTATGGGCCCAATCCCCTCGACTAATATATCTACGGACAGTATGTAAAACGGAGTTTCGTTCGGATACGGGTTTGTTTAGAATAGAATGCGCCCTTGGTTGCGAAATGTGGAACTAACAGATTTTTCAAAAGGATAAAGTGTTTTGAATGGAATATTAAACGAAACCCTCTGTGCGATCTGTGATCACACTTACCCACTTGTTAATATCATTATTTTGATAGCTAAACAATTTCTTAGTTTGTATTTTATTATTACAAGATCCCGATTTGGTAAAATAAAAATTTTGCAACCCCGATACACGAGAATATTTATAACCAACCATCCAATTTTATTTGTATTCAGAAGCACTATAAAAATCTACTTATTTTAAATATTCATCTAAATTGATTTTTTTCATTTATGCAATTTTAATGTTATATCTTAAAGAAGCAAGCCTAATTATGTAGTTAGCTTCGCTTTTGTACGTATCTATTTATTTACTAGAAAAATTAATAACAGTTTGTTTTAAAACCCCTTGAAGGGCACCGATATATTATATATACCACTTAATTTTAATTTCCAAATGCCGTATTGGCACCAGCGTTTTAAAACTAAATTTTGATTTATACTATATACGAAAAGAAATGCTTTTAGTTACTTTCATATAAATTTTCTTTTAAATCCTGGTGTCAATCATATTACCATTTTAGCAACCGTAGTACTTTGCCCCTCTAAGGGTTAATATGTATTCACAAATGAGTCCTGTGAATGAGTTTTCAGTCATACGCAAATTCTACAAAATGAAAAATTTCACTAAAGATAAAGAAACAAAATAAAAATTTAGTAATCAAGGAGCTAATTGTTTACATAAACCACCGGCAGTATTTTCAAAGTTACAACTTCACCGCGAGCTAGGACAAATCTGCCGCTAGTCCCCGCTCCGAGTTCATCTAATATATCTGGGAAGCGGCCAACTTACGGAGAGAGAGTGTGAGTATGTTTACTGAATCAGCACTCGCTCAAGGTCAAAACAGGGAACGCACGTGCCGACCTTTATTTCCTATCTGGGCACATATGCTCAGGTGGTCATTTCGTGCGTTAAAATAGCATTGAATTTCGTCTCAGAGATTTATAAATTTAACTTCAAGATTAAGAAGTACTATTTAAACGATTCTTTGAGCAATCAATTTTTTAAATGCTTCTATGTCAGTTTTTAAAGTAATGTTTACAATTTTCAATAATGGATGCTATGAAGCTTCTCCGGAGGAAGCGTGCGCATCAGGCGATGTTAAGACCTGCCCATTTGGAGCTCTCTCCCAATCATAACTCTTGTTTTTGCCGCTACTCTCCGTTGTAGGTTCTGCTCCGCCTAAATCGTGATACAAACCGCAACTGGAACCAACGTCGGGTTTGCGAGCAGTTTTGTTTCGAAACGCAATGTTTTGATTCTGTCATCGTAGCGGTCGGCATTTAGATGCCGAAAAGGTTGGTTTCTATGCTTTGATTTTTACTTTACGTAGTGATATTTAAATTATTTTTTTATTCTATTTACTATTGTGCGTAGTAAACATGCAACAGTTCCCAGTTAGATTTGATAATTTTGATCCTACTACAATGACCATATGCTGTGTGCCATCTATATGTCATATTGGTGAACCTATTCTGTTAGGTAATTTGTCAGAAACGGTGAAAGTAATTTGCAATAATGAAAGCTGTATGGAAGGTGACTATATGCATAAAGTTTGTTTCGAACAGTGGGAATATACAGTGCTGACATATCTCCGGTCTACGGGACGTGCGCGTAGCTGGAGTGAGAAGCAACGTTTACAAAATTTGTGGACCAAAAAAGGATATGATTTAGCCTATAAAGCATGTAGTTGCAAGTGTGGGAAAGGACATTTACGCAAAGATTTAGATTGGATTCCTCCAGCACCACCTATGGAAGATCAAGGTAAGAAAAAGAAACACCGCAAGAAAAAGAATGATAAACCAACTCTGTCAGTTACTGGCAATGTCACTGTTTCTAGACATACTGTATCAACTGGTCAGCAAGTCCCAGTTAGTAATCGTATTCGAAGTTCTAGCATGTCAAGTATGAGTTCCACCTCAGGTAGTCCACCCAATTTTGCCGGTTTGGAGAGTCTTGATAGCCATTATGGAAAATCTACTGTAAAAGTTATGAATGGTATGACAGTTATGAATACCCCAATCAATGGAAGTATATATGGTCGCGAGCGTCCTTCTAATTACAATATCTTTTCTCGTCGGCAAGATTATTCTTCCTTTAATACTTTACCTCGAAATAAAATCAATTCTTACCACATAAAGACAGACAATGAAGCAGATTTATATGATGAAAGAGATTTCATCTTCCCTACCCTTTGTGCTCGCAAAATTATTGGTGTTAATTGTATTTTTTGTTCCAGCCAAATGATGATATTTGATCGGTATCCTCTCATTGATGGAACATTTTTCATTTCGCCTCAGCAATACTCAAACTCTTCTGTTCCTTTGATGACAATTGATGCTGGAGAGCAATTTTTGAATGCTATTTGCATGGCATGCTTGGAAGGATGGAATAGTGCTCTTTTTTGTAAATTTTGCCAAAGCAGATGGAATGGTAGTGACTTGATATTAGGCACAGTTTATTCATATGATGTGATCGCGGCTATACCTTGTTGTGAAGTGCGTTTAAAGTGCAACAGCTGCCACATAGTATTGCCACAGCGAAGAGTGCAGTTTTTTAGTGACTACAGTCGCAGTTTTCTATGCCCAAATTGTCACGTAGATGACTACCATTTCGTAAAGCCACTATCAACTTTCACTCTAAAAAGTAATTCTAGATAATTGATTGTTTTAATGTAAATTGAAATTGGTAAGTTTTTCTGTTTTGATTGGTGAGAGGTAAAATGTTTTTGAACACAGTGTGTTTTATAAAGTAAGTGATTCGTTTCTTTCTTTTGCTATGTTGTTCAGTGAATAAAATAGACAGTGCTCCTTAAGAGTAAAATATTTTTTATATTGCTAATACAAACCATTCTTGTGTATATTTTGTATGTAAAAGCTTAATTTTTAAGCTTAAGCTGTCATATTCTTATCTGGATACTTTTCTATGTCTTGTGTAAATTGTATACGTTTTTCACTTGATGTTTCATTTATGTGCTAACTTGAGCTTTTGATTACTGTCGTTTTTGTTCTTATTGAATTTAATTTTTACTCTGCTGAACTAAATCAGCAATACTAATAATATGAAGGATGTGTAAAATTCATTTTCAATTTATGTGTAAGTACTATGTACAAGAAAGGTAATTGTTAACCCCTTCGGGACGGGAGCCTTTTACGAAATTTTTAATCTTTTGTCACCGTTTTTTAAAAACAGAAATTTGTATCTTCTTGAATCGAGAAAATGCGCTGATTAAACAAGTCAAATTTTACTGGTGAGGAAAAACAAGGATTCTTAGCGCTTCATGCGGCACGTATACGTGTCGCTCGTCCACAAGGGGTTAAATTGTAAAAGCATTGTTAAATTTCGAATTTCTAAGATACTGGAAATTTTGTCAACTTGATGCAGCCTAGAAAAAAAGCTGTTTATGGTTATTTGCACAAATTTTTTCTTGCTTTTTGTACAGACTTAAAGCTTTTCATCTTGAAATTTTATAGCTTTTGTTGCTTATGAGTACTTATGATTTCATTTTGTTTGATTGCTTTTTTTAATGTGTATACCAATTTTGTTATGACAAAAAAAAAAAAATATATATATATATATATATATATATATATATATATATATATATATTTCATAAAAAGGGTATTGAGAAGCTTAAAAGTACTAAATTTGCAGCTTTTCACCTTTCTTAAAAATTACCATATTTACTCAAATCTAAGATGCTTTTTTTTTTCCATCGAAATTGACTCCATTTAACTGGCAGAGTCTTGTAATTGAAGTCAACTCTCAATAATTTCTATAAAATCAATCATAATTCAATTATTGTTTTAGCACTACTTTTTCTGACAAACTTTTATTATTTAATTGCTGAAATTTTGAGTTTAGGTAAGGCAAAATTTTCTGTGCAAAAATACTGGTGTCCAATTGTAAACAACACATTTGGACAATGAAAATGAGCTGTCACAAATATGGCATTAGTTAAGTGTTAATATCAAATGTGTGAATAATAGCTAAAGTGAGTTTTTAAAGCTGTGGAGCCAAAAAAAAAAAAAAAAAGTTTTGAAGTGTGCTGATATCATGGAGAAATATTTATTGAATGTAAATTTATTACTATGTCATATGTGCTATTTGATAGCCCTTAAAATTTTCATACCTTTGTCCATGTGTCATAAATTATAAATCAATTCTTGTTTTAGCAGCACTTTTTCTGACACACTATTATTGCATTATTTAATTGCGGAAATTTTGAGTTTAGATAAGGCGAAATTTTCTGTGCAAAACTACTGGGGTCCAATTAGAAACACATTTTGACAATAAAAATTAGTTGTTACAAATATGGCGTTAGTTGGTGTTAATATCAAATATGTGGAATAGTTCAAGGGAATTTTTAAAGTCGTGGAGCCAAAAAAAAAGAAAAAAAAAGATTTGAAATGTGCTATTATCATGAAGAAATATTTATTGAATGTAAATTTATCACCCTGTCATGTATTATGTGTTATACATGAATACCCTGAATGTGTTATACCCTTGAAATTTTGATGTGCAGATGCCTAGACCCATAGGACCGTGCATTAATCAGGTTCTATGAGCAATGAATACTAATTTGAAAAAAAAGCACTGCGAATAAATAAATTAAGATTTATTGTAATTGGTAAGTTTCACAGTTTCAGCTTTCTTTCAAATTTTCTTATGTGTTTTAAATCCAAAAATCCTTAATTTTGCCTCTAAAAAGTAAAGTGTATCTTAGAATAGAGTAAATAGGGTAGGTTTTTAATGTATTCTGTATGAGGGGATCAATTGTAAAGTTAAACTGAATAGATTTTGTTTATTTTTCATGTATAGTCTTTCTAAGTAATTCTTTATTGAGCTTTTAATTACATGAATAAAATCTACAAAATCATTCTTAAAGTTTTTCATACTGTATCAGGGCTTGGGATCTCATTTTGTTTCATTGCTTTTTTCAATGTATATCAGTTTTGTTATGTCCAAAAAAATATTTTTTGTTAAAAGGTTACTGAGAAGCTTAAAGTAAAAGGCAGCTCTTGCTGATACATTTTAAAATTGTTTCCAATGTGTATCAGAGTTATAGTATTTTGTATATTGGGATCAAAAAATAGAATCATAAAAGTTAAATTGAATAAATTTTATTTTGTTTATTTTTCATGCCTTGTCTTTCTAATATATGTATATAAGTGTTCTGTGTGAGGGGGGTCAGAAGTAGAATCGTAAAATTAAGTTGAATGAATTTTGACGATTTATTCATTTTTCATGCCTTGTCTTACCAATATAGGATATCAGAGTTTAAGATCAAAAGTAGAATCTTAAACTGAATAGTTTATGTTGCTTTAATCATTTTTTCATGCGCCTAGTCTTTCAAAAAAAATTGAGTGAGAATTACATGATTAAAACCTACTAAATCGCTTTAGGAAATCAAGCATCCAGTTTTGGTTGAATAAAAGTTATCCTTGTAGATATTTTATAAATATAATCATTGTGGTGGTGTGGAGGGCTAAACCTTTAAAAATTAGTATATATAATTATTACATCTTTGTTTAGTATAATAAATATTTTCATGGTTTGAGATAATTTAAGTTGGATAAAAGTTAAAATTGACAATTTCTTTTTTTGCAATCTTCAAATGGCATGTGTTAATTTAAAGGAATGTGTGTTGCAGCTTTTAGTAACATTAAGAAGCTGTTTAGTAAAACCTGAGATTTTAAACTGGTGACTAAAATTTATCATTACCAGAAGCATTGTTTTTTTTTTTTTCCAATGATAAGTTTATCAATAAACAAATTCATACTGATTCTGTTGTGAGATGCTTAACTAACAATGATTCTCTTTTGTTGTCATATCGCATCTAGTTTCTAGTCCTAGTAAAATTACTGCAATAATGAATAAGCAAATAAGAAATCTTGTAATCATAAGTACTAAAGTCACGGTCTTTAACATATTCATTGCTTTTTTTTTTAATGGAATTTTTTATAAGTTAAGGTGACCAAATTTTGAGGAATAAAAACAAAGATGCATATTGAAAATGTTGACTCTTTCCATTCATGGTTATAGATATAAAATATTTTTCTTGTCTTTCCCTCCCCTTCCCAAAAAAAAAAAAGCTCCTCCCAAAAAAGAGTGGCTCCTTTTATGAAGGCTTGACATAGCTATATGCTAAATTATATATATATATTTTCTTTATTATATGTAATTTTTCTTTGTTACTCATCACATATTCATACTATCCAAGATTTTTATATTTGCTTTATGAATTTTAGTGCTCTGGGAAGTTAACATCTAATATCCTTTCCTTCACTGCACTATTTTAATCACAAAATGTGTACATTTCAGACAGAAATTTTACAGATCCTTGCTCAGTTTGTAAACACATTCAATAGAAGACATGTATAGAAGAGGGTCTTCATTTACATCCAGAGAATTAATTGTTCATGCCTAATAGTTTTGGGAGCCATTATTTAGTAACTCCCTTCATCAGGTGTAGCAGTAAGGATTTTGCTAAGGTAAGTTATCTTGGATCAGTGAGATTTTCAGTCGAAAATGTATGCAAATTACCTTATTTTTATCGTGCTACAATAATTTTTTTTATTTGCTTATTTATTAATTTTGTCAGTACTGGCAAAACTTCAGTACTGACTTCTTTTGATTTGACTATAATCATAAGTGATAGCTGCTCCAGAAGCATTTAAAAAACAATGTTTTACTCAAGGTATGACAATGATAAATATACTTTTTAAACTTTCAGATGAATATTCTGACCATGTCCGTGAAAACATATTGTCGGCTAGAGATTATTAAGTAACAACTTGCGAATTCGCCCGGAGTCCAGCATCTTGTTTCTTTGTTGGTCATTTATAACCACTTTATGCTTAATTTAACAACATAAACAACAAAAATAAATAAAGAAATCCAAATAAAGAAATTTAAAATCGGCAATGATCAACAAAGAAACAAGATGGTGGACTCCGGGCGAATCCACAAGTAGTACCATTATTAATTATAATAAAAATAAAGCAGGGTATTGCACAACTGATAAGAAGATATGGATATCTTTGTAGATTGATAAATTGTTCTTTTGTGTTGGTGTATATAAATATGAAACATTATTACTAAACCATGTTATAGTGTGAATAATCTAACAATTATACATATATATTTATATATTAGGGGGACATAATTACTACCACATTATATAGAAATTCATGATTTACCTTAGTGCATTAAATGAGCCTTTTTACATACAGTAATCCCTTAACATTCGCGAGGGTTAGGTTCATGGAAACCTCTGCAAATGTCAAAATCGCGAATGTTGAGATTATCTTCCGGTGCATAAAAAGGGGTTAGGTTTTATTAATGTTTTTTTTTAATGACAAAAAGGCAATTGAAATGTAAAGCTATATTTATTAAGCATTAAAAAGTAGATGCTGTAAATAAATTTGAATAATTATAAACATATTGTACAAAGTTTAGTTGCTAGTTGATGGCTTTAAAAATTTATTGATATGATTGTTTGGAAAAACAGATCTTTTGTTTATGAATTTCCATATTAGGAAAAGATCCGTTCTCGATTTCTCTTTTAAAGTTAAGACTCTTCACCAGTGCAGGATCACATTCTATTGGTTTCTTAACACGTTCTTGATAAAGCTTTAAAATTTCCCATATAATTTCTGCAGAAAATTTTTCATTGGCAGTAAAAATTTTGAATTTTAGAAAATATAGGATTTTTTTTTTTTTTTTTTTTTTTTTTCTTTCTTTTAGCTGCCAAGTCATGTTTAGCGTTTTTCGGAATTACTGATTGATGTTTCTTTCCTCAATACAAGGGGTGAAATTCTCGGGAGCTATACAGTATAATTCAGCTTGTCCAATGCCAACTAGTTTATGGAATTGGTAAAACAAAGCGAGTTTACTCTATAAAAAATATTCTTTATAAAACAAAATTCACGAATAGCCAAGTTAAGTGTTTGCGAATGTTGAAATGGTCTTAATTTTTATTTTGCGAATAATCAAAGCTCGCAAATGTTAAGGGATTACTGTATTTGTTTTTAGTTTCACATATATTCAATATTTGTTCAGATATATGCTATTCTGTTTTATGCTTCTGCTGTCGGAAACTTTTTAAAACATTTCATTAATCAAAAGCATATTATGTATGTATAATATACATGTTTAAGGGGGAGGGACTGTATTCAAAGATATAAGAATTGTGGTTTTTTTGAAGAAAAAAATTCTATGGAGCCTTACTTAAGAAAAAAATTAGAAAATAATATTGTTACTTAAGTCAGCTATAAATCATGTTTTTAATAATTGTCTTTCATGATAAATTTAAAGTCTATATCTGTGTTATGAAATAATAAATTACTTGGGAAGAATCAGGACCAGAATATGTCAATTTGTCTATCACAATTCTTGTAAAACATTTCTAATGATCTTAGGTCCTATTGCAAAACATAGGACAACATTCCTTGAAATTAATTGCTGTTAATCAATTTTTTTTTAAAGCTATGATGTTCGATTTACTGTTTAGATTTTACTCTACATTTAAATAAGTATGCAAGTACCAAGTAGGCAGGTATTTTAAATTGTTCTTTTAGTGCTTGTTATAATTAATTGTAATATTTCAGTTAATACTTTGATTTTTCTTAATTTAAAATTTTAACTTGAAAATTCCCAATTTCTTCTACTGAATAGTTATAACGTGAGTTGAATAGTGTAACTAAACCTGATATAACTGGGGACCATATTATAACCAATGAAATATTGTACTGAAAGGAATATTTATCATAAATTGTACGCATTAAATAATTTGCTTTAATGTCTAATATCATTTTGAGTACTAAAGATCAATAAAATACTGCACATATTTTATATATTAAAAATAGGTATAATTAGTATGTTGGGCATAATGTGGAAAAATATCTTTCAAAACAGCACTAGGTTTTGCAATATCTGAATTAAACTTTTCGATAGAATGTGTAGAATGTTTTGTTGTGGTAGAACATTATTTCTCTGCAATAAGGTAACTTGATTAAAATAATAGATTTTAAACATTTTTGAAGTATTTAAAGAGTGTATTCTTTCCTTGATTTTTAATTTTAATGCTTTCTTCATCAAGCAAAGTATTAAAGGTTATCTTATCACAGGGTCTGTAAACCTATGGCACGCATGCCACTTTCAGCACACCAAAGAATAATTTTGGCACGGCATGGCATTGATTATGTCTCTAAATGAGGATCAGCGATTTTACACAAAATACACGAACTTAGAGGATATGATTAGATTCTAAATTCGATTAATTGCAAATTGAAGAATTTTAATCTTATTCAATATGGTTTCAAAAATTTATCAAACAAAAGAAAATGTTTGAAAACTATCAAAAGGAAAGATTATTACTGATGGTAAATTATGGCAACTTGGAAATTAATTTCAGAACTATTTAAATAAACTGCATTTTTTTCAGTTTTAATAATTTTTTTTTACTATTTATATCTGTCATTTTCGCAAATTTAGAATATAAAAAATCGAATAGAGAGAGTGGTTGCCATATAAATTCATTTAGTTTGCATTCTGTTGAAATTAACTAAACATGATATTATTTTTCATCTAAGATACAACAATTAATCACATTATGTTTTTAATTAATTTCTAAAATATAACTGTTTCTATAATTATTGCAGTGTAATACTTGCATGTATCTTGTTTATTTTAGAAAAAATCTTAAGTAATTTTCATGTAATTTTGATTCATTATATTTCAATCCACTAAATTTCTTTTTTTAGTTGGCACGCCAAGTAAAAAAAAAAAAAAAGGCATGCGACTATAAAAAGGTTCGCCAACCCTGTCTTATCATAAAACTATAAAATAGGCTGATGATATAGATATACAGGCAAAGATCTTTAATCTGCACAAGTTGGAACCAAAGGTTGTGCAGATTATAAACTATTGCGGATTGTAGAGTATAGTGTGGATTATGAGTCATTTTGTTTATTTGGAGAAAATTTTAATACCATATTCCATACAGATTAATATAAATATGAAATCTGATATACTATCCCATATCTCTAATATACTATCCCATAAAATGCAAATTTTTAAGTTTTATTATAAAAGGAATTATGTAATTAAAAAGAGATAAATACATTGATAATTTTATATACTATGAAACTTTTTTTTTTCTGTGATCCATTGCCGAAATGCGTGTTTTTTCTGCGATCATTTCATGATTTTTTTCAACGATTATTTGATGAAATTTGCGTTTTTTCCCTCGATCGATTGACGAAATTAGTGACCATTTGTTCAGGGTTGGCAAAAAAACCAAAAAAAAAAAAACGTTTTTTTTTTTTTTGTTTAAACCAGGTTTTTTTTTTTAAATCTTTTCTTATTACATATACATGCATATTTATTGATAAAAATAGACATTGTTGGATATATAAGTAGTATAACTTCATTTGAAAATAATTTAAATTAAATAATTACAGTCAATTTATGTAGAAAATTGAAAAAATTCATATTTTAATTTAAATAGTATCAGTAAACAGTTAGGTTCATAGAACAAACTGCTATACACAGTGAAACATTGATTACCCTGATAATCTTCATAAACAATCTTTTGATTACTAGTAATAAACATTTGATGTATTTTGTTGGAATATAATATTGTTTTTCACAGTTATTAAAAAAAAAAATAAATTTTAAATACTTCTTGGGGTTTACAATTTGAGTGACAATTCGAAAGCAACATGTTTGGTCATAACATTCAGCAGATAACAGAATATATATATATACACAAGATTGGTATTATTAAAATGCTATAACTAGCACCCAATTTTTGAATACTCTTTTATTCCACTTCATATTTTGATTTTAATTCTTACGAGATAATTTCCCCAATCAAGAGAAAATTTTTTTACAGCTTGACGAAAACCTTAAAGATCATTGTGCTATGTGCAGTTATGTGGCTCCATATTCAAAATCACCATGCGTGTTATGACAGATTTGCTTTAAATAATCTCCATTTTTTTTTTTTTTATGAAAATATTTTATGCTAAATATTGAATATTTTAAATTATTTTAACTGTGAAAAATTCACGTTTTAAATTTTTTTCTTTAGAGCAATAGATATGTTCATCAACACACACTGATTTTCATCCTATAAATGTAAACATGACCTAGACCCACTATATCGAATGCTTATTGCTAAAATAAAGTGTTAAAAGTAGAAATTTTATATATCCGATAATTTGAAACGTTTAAATTATATAGAAAAAAGAGAAAATGTCATTAGATTTAAAAAAGCCAATTGTTTTTTTGAGTAAAAACCAGTTGGTTAAAACCAATTATGTATTTCCGCAATCTTTTAAAGAAATTTGCAATATTTTTCTTCGATCGTTTACTGAAATTCTCATTTTTTTCAGCAATCGTTTCAAGTGAAGTCACAATTTTTTTTTTCCTAGATTGTTTGATGAAATTTGCGTTTTTTGTGATCAATTGCTGAAATTCACTTTTTTCTGCGATCATTTCATGTTTTTAGGATCTTTGATGAAATTCCTTGATTTTTTTTATTTCTGCGACCATTGTCAAAATTCGTGATATTTTTCAGTGACAAACAGGCAAAATTCGCAATCTTTTGACGAAATTTGCTATATTTTTCCTTGATTGCTTACCAAAATTTGCGTTCTTTTCCCATCATTTGTCGAAGTTCACAATATTTTTCAACAACATATTGGCAAAATTTGTGATATTTTTTTCTGACAAAATTCTCTATGTGTTTTCGCGATCGTTTCAAGAAATTTGTGATTTTCTTCTTTCACGATCATTTGTCAAAATTCGTGTTTTTTCTCGCGATCGATTGGCGAAATTCGTGATAGTTACTTTTGTTAAGCAACACAGATTATAGAAAATTGCAGATAATGGGTGCTCAGATTATCAATCCTTGACTGTACTTGCTAAATTTATTCTAATTGCTCATTTACTTTGTCCCGTGAAGAAAGCAATAAAATTATTATACTCAAAACTTTCAAAGTCTTTTCTGAAGCACTTTTCAAATGTTAAAGAAATTATATTTTTACTGTTTATTTTCTTTAACCTTTAGCCAGTTTGTCATAAGATATTTTGTTCATCCACCTGATGTCAACCACAAAGTATTGTGCCTTCATTTTTAATTTTTTTAATCCGAAAGTGTTTAGTGAGTAGAGTGGTACTGAATAGGATACTTAATGGATTTTTATTTTTCCATTTAGCCTTATTCATTATATTTTAAGAATTGTTATATTTTGTTTACTTATTTGTCTACACAAAATGAAAATGAAGATTGGATTGAAGTAATTTGTAATGAAATGCTAATGAAAAATTTAAAAATAATATTTTTGTCCCTTAAGACTTCACTTGTAGGGGAGTGGAACATAAGATGGAATCCAAGAAAGATAGTGATGTTATCGACTTTTATTAAATATATAATTATCAAAATAAAGAAAAATGTTAAAAATGAATAATTTACAGCTCTAAAATTAGATTCTTTACTTCAAACTAATTTTAGGATAATATTCATTTTGAAAAAAAAATTGCTTTTCAAGCAGGCTTTTCTAGATCAGACATACTCAACCTTTTTTTCCTCACAGGCTGCAAACATACGTTTGCAAAATTAGGTGGGCCCATAACTCACTATACTTAAATAATGTAAAAAATAAAAGAAAGATAATTGAAATAGTAAGATAACAAAATTAGGATTATCAGCTATGTAATAAGTATAAAATGCAATAATATAATAATGCAGAATTTCCAAGTTCTAAAGATTAAAAAAACAGAAGAGTTTCTGTAATAAATAACTTTTGCTCAATACATACCATAATATCCTGTTAATTAACCCCTCCTGATCAAATACATCCCCCATCCCCATTTTGTAAACAAATTTGAAGACCCCCCCCCCCTCCCCCAAAGAAAAAAAAAATCACAAAAATAAATTTCAGAAAAACAGACTCTTCACAAAATTAAATTTCAGGAAAATGGCCCTTTCCCAAAAAACCCCAGTGTGGTAAATGTAATATTCTGCAAAAATCTAGCCTTTTTTTTGTTCATTTTACTGTTCATCAGAACATAAACAAATTAAACCCTCTTTCGGTTATCGCTAGTTTTTCTACTTTTACTTCCCTATCCTGATTTGGAATCGACACCGATTGGCTGATAAATGACATCCTAGCAGTAGCAAGTGGGGTGATCATATTTTCAGTGATTTCTTTTTCCTCCTAATTTGGCAACACTTGCTTTTATTTTGCTGCACTTGTTTGCATCACATGTCTGCCAACACCTTTTAATTTAACCCCTTCACGGTCGCTTAATATTTGGAAAAACCACCAAAAAAGTACCTAGTTATTTTATTACAGAAATTGAATAATTATAGGATTTCTAAATAAAATATGCAATTAGTTTTTTTTTAAGGCGAAAAATAAAGATGTTATAGAACAAAATTCACATTTGTAGAAAAGCCATCAGAATTCTGTGTCTTAATGTTTGTTTTACACCATACAAATTAATGCGAATAAGACCTTTATTTTTCACATCTTAGATCTTTATTTATTGTCATCACACACATTTTTACAAATAATATTTGAAATAATATATAAACATTAAATTTTGATTATTAATAATTTTTTTAGTGTTATATAGTTCGAAACATGCAATACAAATCCTAGCATTACAATCAGCGCCAAAAGCCAAACCCAAGCGTAATATTCAAAGACTTCACACGGAAATGCCATTTAAATTTTTCTGGTTTCAGAAGTTTTTTACAGCAATTAAATTGCCAGCCCGGAAATATGATGGGCACGAGAAATAACGAATGACACCTCAGCCCGTGATACTGACGG
Source organism: Maratus speciosus (assembly GCA_963932465.1). NCBI lineage: Eukaryota > Metazoa > Arthropoda > Arachnida > Araneae > Salticidae > Maratus > Maratus speciosus. The sequence goes on from OZ010796.1 coordinate 317,639,281, forward strand.
GAGCGAGAATTAAGGGGTTAGTTTTTGTGATTTTGCAACAACGTTCATTTAAATTTTTGTTGTTTCATCTTCATGTACAACTCTTCTTTTATATTTCTTAAAGTATGAAGCATCCATCAACAGGTTATTTTAGTACATTTTGTTCCTGGAGCCACATATAAAAGGTCGGTAGGCTACTAGTTGAGTATGGCTAGTCTAGATCATTCTCTGAAAAGAAAATGTCTGATCACGAACTGCTGAATGTTTTATTTGCTTACCAGGGCAGGCAAGAACTTTTTCAGATATTTTTAGTGTCTTGTTCATTATCACTCTCTCTCACTTTATAAAATTTTGCATTTATTGGCCATGTTTGTAGTTTTGATTTGTATAAAAATATATTAAAATGTATAATATGATCTCATTAACCCTTTGGGTATCTGAAGGCTTTCAAAAAACATTAGTTTCGGTTTTCATTTACGATTTGGCACCAAAATACCTTTCAAATTCTTTCATCTTATAAATTTCTCTAAAAATAATTCTGATAAAATTTTTTTTTTCTACTGCTAATTTAAGTGTATTTTGGAAAAGTAAAATTACAGGGCTGCCACTTAAAGAATTAAATAACTTATCAAATGCAAAGTACAAAAATTAAGTGATTAGTCGATTCTGTGAAATCCGCACACTTAAGGACCAAGGGTTTTGTGGATTATAGATCATCCTTTTGTTTACATTTTATTTTTTAAAGTCTGACTATAAATTACAAACAACTGCATAAATATTACAATTACAATGGAATAGAAGAACATAATGCAAACATTGGTTTAATATATTTAATAACTAAGTTAATTTAAAGAAAAATTAAATTATATACAATATAAATTTTACTGTTATGCATTTTTTTAAACAGTGACAGAACAAAATGGTAGTTTTGGTTTGTTGTCAATATTTTTCTTTAGTCTACGAACACTCATTGCTTCTTGTTCCAAGATAAAATTTTGTTGCTCAAGGAAATTTAAATATTTATATCCAGTTTATATTAATTGGAAAATTGATAACTCATGGGAAAAAATTAACTTTATGAGTTTAAATGTTAATGACAATTTTCATTGTTTACATTCCAATGTGTAGTATGGATAATAGACATTTGCAGATTTCACAGAGTTGACTGTACATATCACTATTCGTGTGATGATCTCTTTCAGTAGAATTTATTTCTGTATTCTTAGCAGCTAAAGTCAAGTGCAGACCCAAGAGGAAGGGGCGGGGTGGGATTCACAAGGGTCATCTCTCCAAAAAAAAAAAAAAAAAAAAAAAACAGTCTTCTTCCACAGAAAATACAGCAAAGTAAATGAGGCTTCTTTATAATATCTTCAGCATGACCCCCCCCCCCCCCCCCAATCACAAAGTGAGAGGCTGGGGTCACACCTCACTTAAGTCTTCGTCAAAGGATTAATAGGGTTTACCATTTAGGGGTCATTTATCATTTGTGTAATGATGTTACCCGATTGTATTGAATTCTGATCTTTCTCTTGAGTATTTTTATACACCTGGGAAGGGATACTGTGAAGTTCTCTAGAGGGAGGGAGCAGAGGGATTTTCCATATTAGGCAGTTAAAACAAAAAATTAACTCTTCTGAATAAGACGTTTTAAGGAAACTTTTCCTTCTGGATCATCCTCTGAATGCAGCCTGAGGTCGTTGTCTCACTCTCTCCTTAGTGGTTATGACATAATGCAGGGACAGCAATGAGCTCCATAATAACACAGAGAGCTAACTCACTGGCCCACTTTTTCCCATTACTATGTTACACTTTCAATGCACATAAGTAATGAATACTGAATGTTTTTTAATATTAAAAGCATTTTCTCAAACTTTTCTGTATATTTGTTAGCACTTTTGGTTATTTCTACACCCTTTTCATATTTTTGAGAAATATACTTGCAGATTTTTCATTTATTTTTTTGTTGAGCTTGCATAAAATTTTATTTTTAACTTATGTCAAATTAAATATTTGTGATGGAATTAAATAAAATCTATAGTTTTTTCGATAAAAAATATATGTGGTGAAAAGGATAGCAATTTCATCATTTTAAAAAGAAAATCCAATTTGAAAATATCTACCCCATACTATACCATAATCTTTGCAATAAATTTTCCTCAGAAATTCTATGGCATTATACTCATGGGCTGACCACTGTATTCATTGTTACAGTACAGGGAGTTAGCTATCTGTTCTGATGTGAAGCTCAGTATTTGTAAAATACTGCTGCAAAGTGACTCTTATTAAATAGAAACATTAATTGTATTTATTTCTGTGCATAAAATGAATAGCTATTTATATGCCATATTACTTATATTTTAATGTCTTTTTAAGTGAAAGCCTTTGAATTTTCACGCTGGGACTTGATTTAGTATTATTTTTTGGGTAATGTGTCTATGTGTAGTGCCCATTATAAATCAGGAGCTATTCTGTATCACAAAATAATGAATAGCTTATTTCAATACTCTACTTCTTTTCAAATAACTGCTGTAAGCACATATTAGTAGCCTTATTTAGATGGGTTTACTCAGAAGTGGCTTTAGATGTCTTGGTGTCCTAGGCGAGATTTTTTTCATTGCTTGTACAAATGATTGCTTCTTTAAAAACTACTAAACATTAAACAAAGTATTTTATCTATTCCCCCCCCCCTCCCCTTACCTTTAAGCTCTTTGGGTGGGTCACCAATCTCATCTTCCTCTAAATCTGTCGCTAAGTTTTCTAATGTATCCATCATTTATTTAGTGTGCAAGTGCAATTCTTCACAAACAATAACTGTAAGCAGGGTTAGAGACTAAATTTAAAAGTCTTCAATGGCAATAATTTCCCTGGTAAATCCAAAATTATAAAACAATCTAAATTAAAATACCTTCTCATAGTGTTTTTACTTGAGGTCCCCTCCCCGTCCCTACCTGTTGCGCACACACACGCACACTCCATTTTTATATCTTCAGATGTGAGTAATGTGTTTTCTTCTGTTTGAAACATATTTTTTAAAATTCTCATTGCAGGGTTTTTTTTTAAATAAGAAGTATCAATTAGATTTACTAGGTATGGCTATGTATACATACACAAAAGCCTGTCTTTCACGCTTCACAAATACAGTGGTGGTGTGCCTGTCTCTCATTTAAATAATGTGTCAGCATGTTTAATTAATTCTAATTATACATTATTTGATGCATTTTCAAAGTTTAGTTTTTGCCATTAAAAATTTAATGACCGATATGGGTGCACTATGTTCTCAAAATTATTTTCCTAAAATTTAAGTATCTGTTACAAACAATGTTTTACTTGAGTAAAAAAATCAAAATTTATTGTTTAACAAAATATTTAAAATTTAGAAAGCGCTTATTTGAAAATGTAGCATGTTGGTGTAATGTATCTACTTTCTAATTGAGGAAACAGAAATAATAATGAGCAGTCCTCTGTCTAAATTTTTACACAAGTTAATCTAGAATCTCACAAATACCAAGGATGACTGAAGAAATAAAATTTATTTTTTGAACATAAATGGGAAGTAATTTTTTACTTTATAAGGATGGCTAAATAAAATCCAGAAAATTGCATGGCTTATCATTAAGCATTTTAATAAGTATTTTATTTATAGTACTTTAAAAATGCTCATCTGTCTCTTATAATGATATGTGCATAAAGAATTGAATCACTAGAACATCAAGCATTTTGCCTATACATTACTCTCAGTTATGCATGGTTTAAAATCAATCCCTGTAATCATGTATAAGTGAAAGGTTCTGCAGTAAAAATATAACCATAAAAATGTGTTTATAAACCATCAAAATGTGTGAAATGGCTATCCCAAGAATTTATAAAAATAGAAAAACTCATAAGAATCACAAGTTTATTTTTGTGTGTTCTGTATGATATGGACAACATGCAATTTTCATACGGCATAAATAAAATTAAAAAATTTTTCACATATTTAGATTAACTACAGATAAAGCTAGGGTATCCTATAATTCCTTTATAAACATTTGTGAAATTTTCCTTATTTGTATTAACCTTTTGAGTCCTTCCATTGATTTATGAGAAATTTAAACAGTATGATGAAACAATAGATGTAACGACAGTAGATGAAAAATGCAGAAAATTAAATAGTGTTGAAGATCTGAAATCCCTACAGCCTTGGAAGGGATTTTATTAAGCATCGGCTAAATTTGGCCATATTTCTGTAATGGGGAGGGCTTTTGAAGGAAAAGTCACCCAAATTATTGTTCTAATACAAGGAAAACTCCAAAACCTTTCAATCACCCTGTCTAGAGCATATCGGTATTGAACCTGCAACATCGACTCAAGCTCCTGATTTTGTGCCCAACATGCTACCACTGGAATTAGTGAGCCCTAGCACAGCTTAGGACCCAGACTTTGTGCAGATTTCAAGTATTAAAAGGAAGATTACTTGGTTTTCATTAAATACAGGAAAAGAAAGCACATAAAAAATAACATAAACATGATTAAAAAGTGCTCAATATAAACAAATGAAAAGACATATATGATTTTTTATTCATAAATAACAAAACAAAGATGTTATATTCAGAGGAAGCAAAAGAAATTAAGGTCTGTAAAAATTATTTTTTTTTTTAATTTTCAAACATTCCTTTTTAAAGTAACTCGTTTTCAAATTTTAGGGAATATATGTGAACTTTATATTAATATGAATAAAAAAATGAACTTTAAAATGTGAACTTTATTATTAAATGAACTTTATTAAATTGATATATGAACTTTATTATTATTATTATTTTGTATGCTGTATATTATTTCCTTGTCAGTAATGTAGTTTTCCTCCTCTAACTACAGTGATGCAAGCTTATTGGTGGTGGGTTTCATTGTTTATATTACAGACTGTTTGAATTTTAGAAACTAGCTGATTTCAGGCTTTGTACTGTAATAATAATAAAAAAAAAATAGTCTAGATTTTGGTTTTACATTTTTTACTGCATTTAAAAAAAGCAGAACCAGCATTTTTTGAAAATGTATAAGAACTATTTAAAGTTTGGGAAAAGAGATGATAGAAAAAAGTGTCTCTGATTCCTTATTCATTCTTAATTAAATAAAAAAGAAAATCACTCTTGAAATTTACTTTTTCGTTAAAAACTTACAGTTGAGAAAGTAAATACTAAAAAAAAAAGCTTTTTGTAAAATGATCAAAATTAAATTAAATATACAAAATATCAAAGTACTGAAATGACCAATTATACATAGTCAGTTATAGAGTGTTATTACTTTATGGATCTATTATGTTTCATTCCTTTAGAGTTTTGATATTTGAATGAAATGTGATATAGTTAAAGTTCTAAGTTTTCTTTGCCCTTAAAGTTAATATTTACATGACCCTGGAAAAAGAATTAGAATGTTTCTGTGATATTCAATAAAGTAGAATTATATAAATAGAATTTTAATCAAAATTATTCATTACTTGAAAGATTAAGTTAATATCTTAAGTGTAAAACTTTAAGGCCTTGAAATTTTGAGGTATTCAATGTTTTTTACCACCAATTGTTTTACCTGGCTACTTTTTATACACAGGGTGGGGCATAAATAGTGAGTAGAAATGTTCATATGATTATTTATTTGTTATTACTGAGTGAGTCCTGCATCGGGTTGGGTTACCCACATCTGACCCATGGTTCGGTTCGGGTTATATTTTTCCATTGTCGGTTGGTTGCCTTTAACCTTTTTACTGTGGGTCAGGTTTGACTTTCATTGTTTCAGGTTGGGTTTTTGACTCTTGTGGGTCAAGTTTGGGTTGACTCAATTTTCCAAAAGGATCTCCAAAATATTTTTTCACATTAAAAATCTATACATACCATAAGACCACCATAACGGACACTCACAGAAAGCAGACACCTCTATTTAGCAAACACTTTTCAATTCGTAACACACTTATATGTTTGTATGCTTTTACCTCTGCATAGTGGACATCACACAATCTAAACACATGTAATATGTGTATATATTATCGCAATATATGTGTTTTTGTGTGTATCAAAAATAAAATTTTGGTAATATTTTTTATATTTCGAAAAAAGAAAAAAATGGTTCTTAACTATATCGTAAACAATGAAAAATCTATGGATACATTTTTATTTCTCAAGCAGTAAATTGAATATACACTCATTCATATTTAAATACTTATTTATTTTCATCAGGAACATAGTTCTGCTCAAACTTTTCCTGAAAATTCCAATAACCAGACTTGCGAAAAATCTAAATCTGACCCACAAGAATTATTCTAGTGTGAACCCAACCCACAGAAACAAAATTAGTCACTTTGACCCAGAAAAAGAAAATCAGGGTCAACCCAACCCAATGTAGTGACAGTATTCTGCCCTCGTCAGATTGAAAGACTTTCTCATAATGAGGCGATGAAGTGATAATTTTCCATTTTGCCCCTATAGTCTCAGAATTCATTCTGATATTCTGGGGTTGTTTTTGTTGCAATTCATCCAAGTGCTATAGGCAGCCAGAAGGCCTTCACTCGTTTTAAGATGGGAATATGCAGCTCTTGTATATGAGGATAGAGAGGCTGTTTTATGTATATTTGCATTATATTATAAATAATTTTTTGTTTTCTATTTTTTCATGTTCATTACTAGAAATAGTTTTTCCTTAAATGTATTGTAAAATAATTATCAGTGAAGCATAATTTTTCAATCATTTGGCTGATAAGCTTTTATTATTTAAAAAAAAAAAAAATAAAATAAAACAACTTCATGCTAAGATATATTTTTGAGAAGATTAAAACGTATTGTACTAATTCAAAAGTGTAATTACAAATAATTTTTATTTTAGAGTAAAAATCAGGGGATTATTTAAATAATAATAAAATTATATAATTGTATCTTAAAACTTTGCAAATTATTTATAACTTGCCACCTATTAAAACTACATACTTTTTATAGAGATATTATATCATTTCCTTATATGAATCTTAAAAAGTGATGTCAGTTAATGGTCACTGGATAAAGTATCTGTAGTAATTTTTCTTTTTTTCAAATTAAGTAATCGAGCTAAAGCAAGACTAATCTTTTATTTCTTTTTAATGGTGTTACAAACACACGTTCAAGTCTTACGTAAATAAACCACGTGTGTCCGTAAAAATGATTGATCGAAACTGATTAACCTTGAAAGCAGAGAGTTTGAATGTTGCTCGCAAATACTGATCATAGGGTGCAATTTCAAACTGTTGAATCTTGTTACGATACGAGAATGTTTGGCTCTGAGTCATTTTATTGTTATGGGTAGATTACTGTCGGACTCTATTGAATGACCTCAAGGTGTCTGCTATTCAGAGGTTTCACTATATTTGAATATTAAAGAATATAGATAAATTCATTTTTCTATATCAAAGATAAAATTGGTATTAGAGATATAATTGTAGATTATCTACTTTTCATGATTGCATTAAGACATGATTTACTTTCCTTTTCAGTTTGGTTCAGGTTGTGGGTTGAAGCAATAGCACCAACTTTTCATATTGGGTGGGCTCAAAATGTTTTGAGTAAAATAATGCATATAATTTTTTTTTCCCTTAGTGTGTATGTGTGTGGAGAGAGAGAGGGGGGAGGAGCAAATGACTAAGATGATACTGTGAAATTAAATTATGTTTTTCTAGGCAAATTTTTAAATTATTGTAATTTAATCATAATTTTATAAATAATTTTGTTAAATTACATTCTTATAAGTTCTTCCTTTATAAATATATTAATATTTATTTTAAATAACATTGGAATTGCTAACTATTGAAAATGCAAAATACAATGCTAAATGTCAAGAAAAGCATACATTTTAGTCGCCTAAGTGCTTTATAAATTCAAGACTGGCAAAATATGCAGGAAATTTGTTTTCATGAGAAATTTAACTATACATCTGCTGAAGGGGTTTTCAGTGCTTCTGTAAGTCTAACTGATGTCTTTACTATTTTTCAAACAAAACTATTTTGAGAAAGTAATAAAACCAAATTTCATTTCAGTGATTAAATAATTCAAAAAATAAATTATGAATTAAATCAATTAAAATTGTGAAATTGAGTGGGCAGAGAGATAAAATTATTGGGTGGGCTTGCACCCCATGGACCCCATATATGTTGGCGCTACTGGGTTGAAGTATTTTGGTTTGTGGTTGAAATATGTCTAGTTGCTAGTAACTGAAAATTATTTTGTCAGGTTGCAGGTCAACGACAATTTTTTTGGCAAGTTTGGGTCAGGTTGCTGGTTGACTTCAAATGGAAATTTTTGGTTTGGGTCAGGTACAACCCAACCGACGCAGGACTCTACTAAAAAGTAATAAATAAAACAGAAAATTGAGGGGGAAAAATGGAGTTTTAAATATTTTAAATTTTGTGCTATGGAGGAAGGCAGAAAGTTTGTAGAGAGGATGGAAGTCATTGATTATTTATTTCTTGTTATAACAAAGTAACAAACAAAAAGTTTTAGGGATTTTAAGCTTTGTTTAATGTGAAGCAAAATAAAGACGGGAAGGTCATAAAAGTTTCAGGGACGAGGGATTTAGTCGCTGCACAAATCTGCCAATACTGAAGATTCTCACCCTTTTTATTACAGGATGTCATTTTTTTGCTAATAAAAGATCCAGTAAATGCATTTAAAAATATAAAAGAATATTCTTAAATCTACACGTATCTCGAACATGTAATCTTTTTACCACCATAAGGTACAAATGTATCAGACACCTTTTGGATAATATTCAGTTATGTTTATAGTTGTTGTAATGATTATTAATTTAATACATGGTTAATGTTGCTATCTAGTGGGAATAACTGTTAATATTTAAATGAAAAGACAAAGATTAAAAATGGCAAACTTTTTGATTGATTGATACACATCCTGGAAGAAATTTTTCTAGCAGTGTACTTTTATTTTGCAATCAGATTGAGTTTACTGTTAGTGTAATTTAGTACATTTTAGATTTAAATTAAGTACAAATCTGTAAATTATAGAGTAAATCAGTTAATTTTTTCTCTTCAAAATCTGTAGAAATTATTAGAAGTTTAAAGTGAATTTAAACTTTTATTTAATATGGATTAATTATTATGGTTTTTATTATTAACAAATTGCAATGGCAATAAGACCAATGTCAGACGGGCGTCTTTTTTGCTTAAGTATTATCCATTCACAATGCTGATAATGCTTAAGCAAAAAAGCAGCAAAGGAGATGCCCGTCTGACATTGGACTAATGCAGAAAGAAAAATCACCAGGTACTTCTGTAATTCCTCTTTAGTCAAAGTTCATTTTTATCACCCCTTTGTCTATGTTTCTAAAAAACTGATTTTTTTTTTTTAATCCTTTTTAAATGCTCCAGCGAGCAGTATTTCAAATTTTATGATGAGATTTTTCTGAAACTCTGCTCTCACAAATGATAAATATCTTTCATTTGTAGCAGTGTAGGTACTGTGCACAAATTTATGTCACACACCTGATAAATTAAAGCATTTCTACTCGAATGTTAAGGAGAGTTTCTCTTGGGAAAATTTTTGGAAAATCTTTTTCTTTCTTTGCATTTTTTAATCCTTAAATTGTCTAGAATATGCTCTCAAAACAGCTTCTTATTCTACCCAATATTTAAGTCATAACAACCAGTTTAATGGACCAGTGTCACACTGACAAAAGGGCTGATCAAAAACTTTAAATGCGTTTTTCTTAATTTATTTTTTTTTTAATCTGGATACGTTCTCTCACTTAAACTGTTGAAGCTATCAAAGTTTTGATTTTTACAAATTAAACTAGTTTTTTATTTGGAGGACAAACTTCCAAAATAAAAATTGAATTTTTTAAAAGTTTTGGAAATAAAAATTAGTGCCAAAAAATAGACCTCAAACTTAAAACAACCACCATTTTGTAAAATTTTGATCATCTTTTCAATTTGAGGTTTTCATCTAACTAATTTACTTTAAGAATATGTGTGAAAAGTTTTTTTTTTTTTCAGATGATTATTAAGAGCACAATTACTATCTGTGCCCCTAAAACTGATTTATTGTGCACACCGTGCATAGTGAACTTTGGAGGAGTTTAGATTGATTGAAATGTCAACATTTTTATATGACAATATTGACACAGTTAGGCAAAAATACAATACATTTAATATTAATCTTTCTTTTTTCTTTTACACATATGCATTATTTTTAAAAAATTCTGAATTTCCTAAAAATCTCTGCATAAGAAAGAAAAAGGTCTAGTTATAAAAGTTTACTACTTCATTTGTAAAACTGAATTCGAATAGTAAGCTGCTTTATAGATATTAATTATCTATAGTTATCATTTAGGATGCTATTCAACTTCAAAATAAGATCTAAGAATAGCATTCTTATCAAAATGCTGTTGTCACATAAGCTGTGGCAGCTTTAGTATCTATAGTGCATAGGGCAAGATTTTTGTCTACATCCCTACAAATGGTAACTTCTAAAACAGCTGTTCAATATTAAACAAATATTTTGTATAATTTCCACCCCTTAGTCTGACCTCGTCTCCCTCTAAAACCGGCCCTACACATTAGATATTTCTAAGTAGTTACTACTTAAACCACATGATTTTATTCCCTGTTATTCTAAAATCGAACATTATATGCCATTATCTTCCATGCTTGACACATAAACACAAAATATTTTAATTTTTAAAACTGATATCAAACCTTTTTAACAAGTTTTAATTTATGAAAATAGTTTTCATATCCATGAATTAGTGAAATGCCAAATATAAGTAAATGAATAGATAAGAATATATTTAATATATTTTGCCTTTGTTCTGGATATTCATAAACATGTGAAATGCCAAAAAATGAAAAGATTCGAATTAGCAAGTTATGTAAACTTTATGAAGGAAAACCAGTTTTTAAAAAGTTTTAGTTACTGAGTATGTCATGGTTTAAGAATTTTCCATATTTTAAAATGTGGAGTATTAAAAAAGTTGCACCTTCTTAAATACTCATAATTATATAAGTCGATATTGATTTGTATAATTTTTCTTCAGTATATTACTGATAACAGCAGTTACTTTATACAGAATATTGATGTAATCTTTGTATATGTATGTTTAATGTTTGAACTTGTTTCCTCTATGACCATATAATGACGTGATATTAAAGTGTTTGCTTATCGAGGTTGTTCTATATGAAAACTGTGATTGCTTATTCCTGTGGAGTTCAGATTTCATGTTGTATAGTCTTTTTTTTACAGAGGTGCTTGTTTACAGATAAAATTTGACTATATATGTATCTATTCTTTCATAATATGGAGAAAACTTTTATTGTTGTTAAAATAAATATATAAAAATATAGGAAGTGTGATTTTTTTTTTTTTTTTTTTGTCTATTTTTATGTTATACATATTAACCAAAAGAGATTTTCAGAATTTTCTATGTTTATCAAGAGACTTAAATTGATGGATTCAAATAACTTAAAAAGAGAAAAATTCTATTTTCACAAGCATATTGTCAAGCTAAAATATTTTATCAATATAAAGAAAAGGGGTAAAAAATAAAATAGAATTTAAAGATGTGAAATGATTTGAAAAAAATTAAGAGTGACAGTTATGAAAATTATCTAATGATCTAGGCATAATTGCCCATATCAATGCAAAGCAGTTTTACTACAGTAGACTCCCTCAAATCCGCACAGTTTGGGACCAGAGGTTGTACGGACTTTAGAATTTTGTGGATTTCTGGTCATTGATTTGTTTACATTTTTGAAACATTAATTTGATTGGTAGTTAAGCAAGGGTAATTATAATGAATGCTTACAATAAAGTGAAACATTAAAATAATTTATTAGTTTAAACATATGTAATTATTCAAATAATTATGTAAAATAAAAATTTAGAAAAATATTAAATTATTACCGATGAAATCGATTCGATTCCAAAAGTCCTATGCTGCCATCTAATGGTAAAGCAATCGTAAGATTGATACGTCATCATATAGATATGCTTATTTATATCAAAATCAAAAGTAATGTAAATTTATTTAGTAATAAATCATCTGTAATAACCAAAAGAGAATGATTAACAAAAAATTTTGTAAAAAAAAACATTGCAGTAGTCGCTGATTTCGGCGCCATCTTGAATTTTGTTCCTGCAACTTAACTGTAAATTTCATTGTTTACATCTGAAAAAATATGAGGATTTTAGGGTCGCGGATTTAAGAGAGTCTACTGTATTAATTTTTAGAATATAAAAGGTTAACAAAAATCAACTAGAAACTTCAAAGTACTTTGCTGTGAAAATAAATGAAAAGTCATTGTTTATATCTTAATTTACAGGTTAAGTTATAATTAACTAGTTTTCTTAATTTTTGAACCATTGCTTTTATATTTACAAAATTTCTGTGAAAATGAAATTTGTAAAATATTTATAAATGTCATAAGAAATAGAATATAATTTTTTTTTTTTTCGGTGTCTGAAATTTTTTGCAGTTTGAAAATTTTCCCATTTGGTTTGCATTACAGTCCTACATCAGGTTGGGTGACCCGATCTAACCCAACCCACAATTCATGTCAAGTTGGGTTCAGGCTCAATTTTTTTTCGTTATGGATCAGGTTGACACAATTTTTCAAAAAAAGCCTGGAATATTTTTTCATATGAAAGAACTGTTATATATTTGAAAATTAAAGAGTGTATATATTTTCATATTTCAACAAAAAAGATAAAATTTATACTAGATATATAGCAATGAATTAATTTTCTCCTATTTTGGGTATGAGGTTTACTTTAAATCGAATTTTCAGGAATTACCCAACCTGCACAGGGCTCGAGTTTTATTAAAATAAATAAATAAAAAGACTACCAATTAGAATGAAAAGAAATCATCTGCATTGTGCTGAAGCTTTTAAAGTTGACATTTAATAACCAGCTATCATTCCATTTTTAAATTGTTCTATAGTGCTTCTATCTCAATTAACTAGCGAACAATAAGTCATTACTTTAATGAATCATAATTTAGTGATCAGTCATAATTCAAATTGTGTACAAAAATATTTGAAAAACATACAGTGCTACACAAAAATGCAATAAATGCCCTTAAGCCAAATTTGACACCATTGGCAGTGTAGTAAATGCTTAAGTTGAAATTGCAGGAAAAACTATAAATGTTTAGGAAAATAAAAAATAAAATAAAACCATCAATGTACCTGTTATACCTATTTTAAGAATCTCAAATTTCCTGCTAGTGTTGAAAAAAAAAACTCAATGTAGTCTTTTTCATTTCAGCCAAATGAAAGTATGTATGAATGGATGGTAAAGATACTGAAAATTATTTGTTAATAATTAGTACTTTACACATTTTATTTTGATGCGAGTTTTGTAAATATAAAGGCATTTGTTCAAAAGTTAAAACAAAACTTATTCTATTATGCTTCGCTGAGAAGCACTTTAATAAATAATCCGTCGTTTTTTTTTTTTGTTTTTTTTTAATCAACATGCAAAATTATTAAAAGTTGACACCTATAGTTTCATACACTATGTTTAACCAATATGAACAAAAAAAGTCGATAGTGGTGGAAAGGTCTACTGGTATCCAAGGCCACAGATATTCGAGGTACCCTTTAACCTCTTGAGACATAAAGTTAAAATAATGCTACATATACACATTCATTGCTTTTCTACAAACAAAATGACACAATAGATGCCCCCTTTTTTAATCAATATTTTTGGGGGATTGATAAATTTAGGTTCATAAATATGGATCTAAAATTACTACCCCCTTAAAATATCAATGTAATGATCAACAACCTAAAATTACACAATAAAAAATTAAACGGCTTTAAGCAAATACATGATTTGCAAATCCTTAAAATTTTTTATTGTAAAGGGTTTAAGTTAAAAAATTATAAAAACTTCTTACTTTTTAAGCTACATTGTCTTGAAGCCATTTTGCGAACTCGGATGAAAACAATATTTAATTTATGAGGAACTAAGCATAATGCTGCCCTTTATTGGTTTTGTGCCAAAGCCAAAAAAAAAAAATCAGCTATATAGAAGTAAAGTAAAAATGTAAAAAAAAAAAAAAAAAGAAACAGTTTAGTTTTTATGAAGAAAATAATAGAGGTCTACATTTGTGTACCTCAGATCTGGAGAGGATAAGGGTGTTATTCAGTGATATCTCAAATTTGCCTAACTTGTTAAATGTAAGGGTCTGGAATGCATTCATATTTTTAAAATATCAACTTTAAAAATTAAATTTTGTAACTTCTGTTTACTTTTTTACAGAATCTTTCTATATCTCTTTTTTGTTTCTTAGTTGTTAAAGTATTTCTAAAATATATGCTTAATTTAATATTTTGTGTGTTAAAATCTTAACTAAGCTGATGAGCTGACATTAAGACTTTAGCATTTCAAATAAAATTAAGTAAGAATTTTAGAAATATTTTGGCCAAAAAGAAAAAAAAAATCCTTTAAGAAAGGTACACAGAAAAAAGAAGTTAAGAATATTAAGTCCCTCAGGAGATATTTTAAAAATATTATCCAGGATTTAAAAAATACATTCGATCCAAATAGGTTTAACATTAGTGTGGAGAATTTGAAATCTCACTGACTTATAACACCCTTATGACATAAATTTAGAATAAACATAGTTTTAGTTATTTTGTATTCACCTGTAGTTTATAGATGCAGATTTATGGTCGCCAGTCACCACATGGCGACTAACTTTTAGTGCCTTAGTCGCCAGAGATCAATTTCCAGTGTTCCCAATTCCCGTCATGGAATTTTCAATTTTTTCCTTTTGTAAATAGAAAAGCACCTGCTCTTTTCACTGGCCGAGATCAAGTATGACTTTGATAAAAAGTCAGGGAATTTTTTTGATCTCGGTGATTATTTAAGGGTTTTAGATCATGGAGTCACAAAGATAGAGGATTCTGAACTCTGAAGAGCCCCACCAGTGGCCGAGAAGTTCTGCTCTCGAAGCTTGGTAGACAGGAGGTGCTGGGTTTGATCCCAATTATGCCTGTCGGCCTAATCGTTCAGAGTTTTCGTGGTTTTCTTCAAACCTTGGTTTTCCAAGCATAAAGGTTAGGTTCCCTTAGACCCCGCTTTCCCCCTTAGGGCCTATATCCCTCATGCTGATAATTGGCTGTCATAAACACAACCAAACTCTGAACAAAAAGAAACTCGCACGAAAAAATACTTAACACGAGGTATATTCTTCCTCTGTAAATGTTTTCTGAAAGTGCGAGATTTTTATAGTACAAATTAATCTTACACATTCCTAAAATTTTTTTATGTGTACTTTTATATGACAAAATCAAAATAAGAAATAAAGTTTTCCTAATATTTCCCATTATCATGACTGCTTAGCTTATACATGCTTTGCTATTCAATTGTATCTTGTCCAACTTTATCTTCTGAATTTTCCAGATTTATATTATACTTTTTTAATATCAAAGTTTCAAGAATTTTAGGATTAAATTAAATATACACATTTGTTATAATTAGTCTAAGTTTTGATTCACATGTGTATTTATTAAACTATTTTTCATTTTGAATTCCTGAGTTATTGTTTTTTTTCATATAAACACTATTGCTTTATGAGTTTGTTTCACAATGTGGCCACTAGATTTTGGTTAGTCGCCAAAGTGGCAACTGGATTTTTGGGGTTTAGGAGCCACTGGCTCCTTAAAATTTTTGGGAATCTGCACCTATACTGTAGATATATATACTATACTATCATCTATCTATACTAATATAAAACAGAGAACTCCTGCCTGACTGACTCTACAGATAGCTGAAACGACTAAACCGGTAAATAAATCAGGGTTCGGAAGTTTTAGGACATTTCATCATATTTCAGTAGCAGTTTTAAGTAAGAGCATGAAGTGCAGCATAACAAATCTACTTAAAAAAAGTTAAATGCATACTTCAGCTATTTTAGAAATTCAGCCATCAAGGAGGTTAAATGTAGTGTCAAATGTTTTAAGTCATTTCACCATAATCTCAACTGCAGTTTTGAACATAAAATACAGCTTAACTAATCTGCTAACCAAATAATTAAACACACATTTCAGTGATTTTAGAGATATTTTAGCGTTTTTGTAGCCAACATCGGCTGTGAATCCGATCATGGAATATTATATGAATAAGACAACTACTGCTGCTTTTTTTTTTTTTTTCATAATATACAGGGTGTCTACTCTCAATGGTGTCTAATGGTTAATTCCTAAACCGTTAGTCATAGATATATAGTTCCAATTACAAAAATGTTTTAAATGAGGTAAAGAAATATTTTAAAAGCGGTTTGGGTCAATAAAAACAAATCTTAAAAAATTAAGAAATTTAAAATTTTATACAGACTCCCCCCGGTCCTATAAGTTATATTTAGTAAAAATTTCTTCTTACACTGACAAGACAGACAAAAAAAGTCTTGTTCATATAACATTAAAATTGACCGAGTTATGAAACTTTAAAAATGCATGACTTATACCACTTTTCTGCATCTGAACACAGATGAGTTCTGCCATGCTTTGAGGGGTCATATACCAAGTGCTTAAAGAATTCGAAGAACTTATTTCATGTGTATCTGCACTTTTTTAAAAAAATCGTACAAGCATTACGATTGAGTTAACTTTAATCAAGTTTCAGATTGACTAAAATAATTGTATTTTAACATATGTTTTATTTTGTACGAATTTGAGACTGTTTCTTTTCATGATTTCTTTTAACAAAAATTGTTATTTTTATAAGTTTTTATTTAACTTCAACGATCATATGCATGTTTTTCCAGTTTAAAATTTGTACTCAAACTTTAACTCACTTTCAAATATCCAATTGAGATTAAATTTCACATATTGACATACTTAATATTATGATTTTCGGTGGTTACCATTTATACTTATTTTACAGGATAACACAAAAATTTTTGTGTAGATTACCGCCAAGAAGTTTAAGATTAGATAATACAAGACAGCGATGGTTGTGTTTTTTAATTTTTATGTATTTTTTAGCACTGAATCTGAGAATTAATTTTTAACCATGTCCGGATTTTTCGCAAATCATAAATTGTCAAAGTTAAAAAACAAAAATTGTATACTATAAAATAGAGGAGATGACTGTATTTTTTAACTTTTAATAATTGATTTGCATGTACTTTTTAGCACTGAATCTGAAAATGACCTTCATTTTTAACCATCACGTTAGAATTTTTTTGCAAATCGTAAGTGTCAAAGTTAAAATATAGCGAAAATCTGATACTATAAAACAAGTGTAAAACTTTTTTTATTTAATTTATAATTTATTAAATTTTTTGGCTTATACTAGAATTCTTACAGCTGAACAGTTGGGGTCCAATGAGGTGGGGGAGGAGGTTCAAATTTAACTTTGAAATTTACAATTTGCGAAAAAGCCTGGCGTGATGGTTAAAAATGAAGATGATTTGTGGATTCAGTGCTAAAAACACATAAAAATCAATTATCAAATGTTAAAAACACAATGATGATATCTATTTTATAGTGTCAAATTTTCGTTATTTTTTCACTTTTTAACTTTAAAATTTACGATTTGCAAAAAATCTTTAGGTGATGGCAAAAAATGAAGGTCAATTTCGGATTCAGCAGTACAGAATACATAAGAATTAATTATCAAAAGCTAAAACTGCTAATTTTCATAATTTTATTTAACAAAAATCGTGTTTTTTTTTTTTCTTTTTATATGTTTATTACAAATTGTATATTTTGCATGAATGTCAGAATGATTAAAGATTTCAAATTTATATTGCAATGTCAATTTTACTCTCAACCATTTTTTTAACATATGATGAAATTATATTTCTACTAAATTTGTGAATGACCCCCTAATTTGCAGCAAAAAATATGCTCCAAGTTTAAACAGCTATTACTCAGTCAATTTTAACCATAGAATAACGGGACTTTTTTTTTTTTTGTCTGTCTTGTCAGTGTAATAGGAAATTTTTACTAAATATAACTTATAGGACCGGGGGGACCGTATAAAAATTTAAATATCATAATTTTTTAAGAAATATTTTTATTGATACAAATTGCTTTTAAAATATTTTTTTACCTCATTTAAAACATTTTTGTAATTGGAACTATATTTCTGTGACTAATGGTTTAGGAATTAGCCAATGGACACCGTTTAGAGTGGACACCCTGTATATAAATGCCATACAAAAAAGAATTTTGTTGAATGCTACACCATTTGGTTGGGTTTTTTTTCATATTGTCTGGGAAATTGTATATTTTTCTATTACGTACACCAAAGAAAATGCACATTCTCTTTTATAAAGCCAAGTTTTTTTTCTATGAGTGCATCAAACTAACTTAATTTTTTCCTAAATGTCTTTTAATTATTTGAGGACTAAGAATAGAAAATGCTGAAAGTCCAAAAGAGGAAATTTTTCAAGAGAGGGGAAAAAGAAGGCGAAAGCATCTCATTTACCACGTTTGATGTACAATTTCTGACTTGTTTGAACTATTAATACTAGGGTTAGCACTTCAAGCGTTCTCGTGTTTGTTAAGCTTGGCACTTAAGACATTTTTTCATTTGATTTTTTGGTACTCTCAGCGTTTTCCATTCTTAGTCCTCATTTATGTGCAAGAATGTACCAAGCTCTGTTACTGTGATCCCCATATTGCATTTTTATTTTATCTAAGGCCCTCATGGTTAACATGGGCAAAGTTGGGTGGTTCTGCTAGTAGGATTATAAAGTTGGAGCATTTGATATCCACTTTTTAGATTGATATAAATGGAATGCCTTAAAATTATTCCTAAAACATACAATACTTAATAAAATTCAACAGGAAAGTACGATTCTTAGCGTAATGTTCAGAATAATTCCATGCATTTAAAATCATTTACATGCAGGGCAACAGTGAACTATAATATCTTTCTTAAAATTAATGATTTAATATTGGCTGATTGCCACCCATTAAGATAGTGCTGGTGGTAACTATTGAACGACACATGGTAATGCAGCAGTACCAATGGATTGCAATAGATTAATATGCTAATACTGATAATTTCTAAATTGATTTTAATATTTAATCACCCATTTTGTTCCATAGAAAAGGATTACAAAAGAATAAATGCTATATACTTTTCAAAATATATATACATACATATATATATATAAGGTTTATTTTTCAAAGGTGTTTAGGAATGTTCTCAAATTTTAAATCTTAGTGAAACACCAAAACATGTTTTGAGTTAACTTTGCGGCATAATCTCAATTTTCATCCCTACGTATAATTTGTATCTTTGATTATAATTGCAATTCATTTTAAAAGCCAAAACCAATTTAAAACATTCATTTGGCAATAGATTTTGAGAGTTTATTGATTCACTTATAAATAAAAATAATATTCTGTTATTTTGAAACTTTTTTTTTTTTTTTGTGCACAGGTAAAAGTAATTTTCATGAATTTGGTTGAAAGCAACATTTTTTGATTAAACGGGGTGCATACACTCCTTGGAATTTCCATGAGTCTGCCACCATTATTTCAGATTAGAAAATGTGAATCTCAGAACTCATAGCTGCCATGTTATAATCATAGGATTTTTTCAAAATTTTCGTGCAATTAAACAAGCCAAAAAATTCTGTTTAAAACTGTAAAACTAAAAAAAAAAAAAAAAACATTCTGAGAAAAGCCAGTCTAAAATTTATATATGTATAGCTAAACTGTGCTTTTATTGCAGTCTCTAAATTATTTTCCTTATAAAAAAAAAAAAAAAAAAAAAAAAAAAAAAAAACCTGTTTGCATAATGAAATTTACATTACATATAATTTACTGTATCTTAAAAAAAAAAAAAAGTTTAATACTTAAAATTCAAAATAAATGTGTTTTAAATGTCAGTAACCATCTAGAAAAATCTTTAAGCAGAACTCAGAATTTTATTCATAACTTTAACAATAATAAAAATATTTGAACAAAAGTTTCATCATATTTACCTTAGTTTGTGTGAAATGTAAAAATATAACAATGAGTGATGGAACTGGCCACTACCCACATCCAAATATTGTTGAACTAGATGTTTTATATTGCAGAATTGTGTATGTCACTGACTGAATTACTGAGCATTTCCAGCACTTTACAATCTCTTCAAATTGGAGTGAGAGGCACTATTTTTTTTTATTGAATAAATCGATTATGACCCTGCTTTCTTATACAAAAATTGTTTTAGTGTGCTCTGCCATCTTTTAAAGTTTATCCTAACCCTTTTGAAATGCCCTGTTATGTCTGTGGCAGTGGATCAGCAGGCATGAAAGTGGTTTAAGGGAAAAGATAGAAGATTTGTTATGCTATACAAGATGAAAAAATCTTTTAATTTAATCTTATTTTAATAGATATTTACACAACAGTTGTGTCCAACTCACTAATTGGCTAATAATATTCACATTTTTTTCATTTTGAGACTACAGATTTTTCTGTCTTCTTATAGAAAAAAAAATAAATATCCATGTTAAACACTTCTACATCAATCACATATTTCTCCCAGGCTGTTTCACCCCACTGAAACTATCCAAAATTGTTTATATATGTATGGGCCAAAACATCCTATCCTAAAAAACTTTATGCAAATTCTCCTTCCTTTTAATGCCTCTCCCCCACCCTTTTTTTTTTCTTTGCTTCTTCATCATCACATGATTTTCAGATGCTAAAACTAATTTTAATCTTGCAGTCTATGAACAGGAATGAAACTCAAAGGTTTGAAAATAGGTCTGATGATTTAATTTCTTAGGCAGCCTCCCCCTCCATCTATACTCTTAATATTTTCACATTAATTCAGAATAATCAAAACGTTTTTCAAAAACAAGGAAATCCACCTTTTGGAGGAACTCTTACATACCTCAAGACAATAAGTATTTTGTTAGAAAAACCTGATTTGTGGCTCTATAAAGGAATCCTAATACACAAATTGCCCTTATCTATAGCAATTGATTGTTATGTAATTTGCATTTTAACAGTTGAAATAATAAAAACTGCCTATGTAAATGAAAGAAAAATCTTTTGAGAACTATAATTAAAGAATGATGCATACACAAAGAATTTTCATTATATTCAATAGTTGCTCAGGGTATTCAATAATTCTTATAAGAAACTTTTAATGGAGCCGAATTTCTGTGATGCAATTGATTTTGGTTTATGAATGCTGAGCCATCATCATATATTCTTATGTACTTTTTTCTATAATTACAAGTATAAATCAATTGTATTTAGTGCTTATTGTGTAGTAAATAGTCTCAATTTAGTAGGCTTTAAAAATGAGAATTCTTGAATTCAGTTATTTATAATTCAATTAGTATTCATGTCTCATTTCAGAAACTTCTGCATGCGAGTAATAATTTGGAATATTTCTATCTATAAACTAAAATTTTAAGGTTCAATTGGATTAATCGTGACTCTTAAGAGCCTGCACAAGTCACGTAGAGAAACTCTCACACAAATGTTAAACCTATGGGAGAAATCTTTACAGATTTCTCGCTTGTATTTTAATATTTTTAAATTTTTCTTTTTTTTTTTTTTTCGCACAGGATACCTGAGGTACCTGTTATTGTGCATTTTTACTTTTTTTTTTCATTTTAGTTAGTTATTTTATATGTGGACATTTTAATTTTTGGAATCAGTTCTGAAAGTGAAACTATCCTCATATATATATATATATATATAAACAACTAAAATCAAAAAAGCAAAAACACTCAACAGTGGGTATCGACCTCAGGTATCCTATGCAAAAAAATCATTTAAAAATATTAAAATACAAATGTGGAATCTGTAAAGATTTTACCCATAGGTCAACATTAGCATATGGGTTTCTCAGTGTGACTAGTGTAGGCTTGGCTTGTTATATCAGTCAAATTGCAAATCCTCCTTTCTAATGTTAATCTTATGCATTTAGAATGCATTCGTATTTTTAAAATTTCTCTTTTAGATTTTAACACTTAAAATATAAAATTAAGTAGATATTTTAGAAATATTTTGTCAAATGAAAAAGAAATAAACATTCTTCAAGGAGAGCATACAGGAAGAAGAAGGTAAAAATTTTAATTTTCTGATGAGAAATTTGAAAAATATGGATGCATTCCAAGCCCATAGGTTTAACATTAAAGAGATTTGCGGTTTTCCTGATAAGGAGCCTTATTATCATGAAAAATATTAATAAATCTATTAATTCTAGCTTTTATTTATCCAATAGCTAGTCCATTAATCTATGATTTAGCATTGCAAAATTTCAAAATGATTGTCAATATTTTTGTTTTTCTAATGGTAACTTGGGAAACAAAAATTTCTGGTGATTGTAAGATAAGAAACAAATTTAGACTTTAATGAAGCAAAAAGTGCATTCCTGGTTAATGCATCTAAAACATCATTTATTAATCTATTAAATATGCCAAATAAAATTTCGAGTTAATTTATATATCGAGTCAATATTTACAAAAAACAAACAAAACACTCATTAGCTGAATGAACCATGTATTTGCATATACAAGTATTTTAACCTATTCGGGACTATCATCTTTTACATGAATTTTATTCAGTTGAAACCATTTTTTAAGTTTACTTTATTAATCGCAATAATGCCTTAATTAAATAAGGCAAATATCTCTCTTTTACTGGAGTAAAAAATAAGTGCTGTATGCATTTTTTGAAGATGCATATATGGGCACCCATGGTAACCAAAGGGGTTATTTTTTTATTTTTATTTATTTATCAAAACTAAGAATGCAAAAAAAAAAAAAAAATGATTTTTTTAAAAAAGATTTTATACTAGTATTCATTTAATCAGAATTCAAAGTTTGATTAATCCTTTTGCTCCCAGTGTGTCCACTAGTGGATATATTCTCTGTAGAGTTATTTTATCTGGGAGCAAAAGAATTAAATGATGCATGGTGATCAAAATTTGAAAAGAAAAAGCTCATAGTTAATAACACATGACTAATGTATATACATGTTACTCAGTTAATGTTGCAACAAACTAAGGTGATAGCACATATCAAGACACAATTTTTGCATAAGACATCAGAATCTAAATGCACATATTAAGTCAAAAATACAGGGAGACTCGCTCTAAACTGGATCAGGATTTTTGCTCTTAACTGTAACAACAATGAGGATACTATTGTGAACTTTTCAACAAACTTACCTTGTTTTTCACAAAATTTCATTAAAAAGTAAGAGTGTCAAATTATGCAATATGGTGCATCTTTTTCAAATCATAAAAACTTAGTATTACTTTCAGCAGCACCATGAAATAGTTTTCATCCACACATACATAAAAAAAACTTGCAGATATCTAATACAGACTCCAAATAGCTGAATATCTATTTATAAATGTAATATAGCTATTGAAATAGGTTGCCAGAAATAATGTTTTAAGGTAATTTTTATGACACTAAACCACTCAAAATGTAATAATCAGCTAGCAACCAAACATGAATTAATTGCCTATATTTTTAAAAAATGGTATTTTAATTTGCATGTATGAAAATTATTTTGTGATTGTGACTCAAATTTTACTCAAAAAATGTTCTTTAGAAAGAAAAAAAAAATGAATATTTTTGAAATCTGAAATAATTTAGTATTCATTTTGTATGAATATACTTATAAGATTTTCATTTCACTATTGCTGTTGATAGACTTATGTAACGTGAATATCTGTCTTTAAGATTTGCTTATTTTTTACAGATAATGATAAGCTCACTATAAATGTCTAATTAAGCTTAACTTCCTAAGGTAGTTATCCAATTATAAATGTCTAATCATATAAGAATCAGGATAAATGGCAATCATTTGTTTGATTACACTAATGTTTGTATGTTTCAGTCTGCTCTTCCACTCAAATTTTGTTACATGAATGCACAAAATATCAAGATTTATTATAAGTATTTAAAGTTAGATATGAAGAAATAGAGGTAATGAAAGAAAGAAGATATTGAACTTTAGTAAATGTAGATAATTTTAAATTAAAACAAAGGCAGTGTTAATTGTCATTTTTATTAAGGCTGTTCTGAAGTTCTTTAACAATGCGAAAGTTTCTAACTCATCTTTTAATGTAAACGCATGAAATTAGCAGGCTTGACTATGGAAGTGATTTGAAATCAAAATAAGTTTTCAATTCTTTGGTAAATTACATATTCAGTTTTAAGCAATTTTGGGTCACATGACGACTGGTTTTTCTACATTCTCATGTTGGAAATTCAGAAAATCTGTTTAAAACACCAACTGATAACTTGATAGCCTTTTCTGAACGATCTTTTACATTTACCAAATAATGGAAAACATCTTTCGATTATATAGTTTCCAAACAATAACACATGCCAATTTCATGCATTTCTGAACAAAAATGGATTAAAGCATGTGTCAAAAAGTGGTCTCTTTGGATTTGAGAACAGCCTTAAAAAATATTTAGTTTTCATCATTTCAAGCATTAAAATTTCATTTTATTTAAACTACTACAATATAAAATGAACTTCATTATATAAGCAAACATTTTTACAAAAAAATAGAGAAATTTAAGTCATTGGATGTGCGAATGATTATGAATAAAGTATACAACTGAATAAAGACTTAGGAGGTTCATATGTAAAGATCTTTAAAAAACTTGCTTTATTTTACTACTCCTGCTGTTAAAAGGAAACATATGTTTACACTTCTCCGTTCTCAAATTCAAAAATAACTTTTCTGGTTCAAACAAAATTATTTTCATCCCTAAAAATGCATAAATATTTCAGATATTCTTTCAAATTTAACATTTTTCTGTAAAAAACCATTTCTGAAAAATTATTTTTACTTTGAAATTTTAAACCAATTTTCAGCATGAGAAAATAGTAAAAAGGAAGTCTTCGATTAACAATTGATCGTAATAAAAGATAAACCCTATTTATAAGAGAATTTATGAAAATTTCATGCACAAAGGCACGAAAATGATTTATTATTTTTATCAGATTTGTATTTCTTGAGTGGCAAAATTACTCCTGTCATTTTAAATTGAATGATGGAATCACCATTAATGTTTAAGGTTAAGTAAATAGCTTATTACCTACAGGCAGTTTTATTTTTGCTTTTTAAAAAATACATAAAAATTATTTGTTATAAATATCATGATTCATACCCTTCAATATATTTCTATGCAACACGAGATTTTTGAGACAAGTATTGACGATATGGCTTAATTCTGGTCTTTACAGCACATACAGTACATAATGAAAAGTGTGTAGAGATATTTGGATGGTTAAAATAAGCTTATTACTTTCAATCACTTTTTACTCATTACTTTTATCTAAATTAAGAATTTTATCCAGTTCTGGAAAAATACACATTAAAAGCTATCTAAATATTTCAAATCATTAATTGCTAAATATATATACGCAAATGAATCCAAGGCCTTTTCTTAATAATTTAATTCCACTGTACAGTGCTGGAAAACAATTTAGGACCACCAACAGAATCAGTAAAGCTCTTACTTTAATGAAAAAACAAAATAAAAAATTATACACAAATTTATACAAGTTTTGTTATTTAATTTAAATTACAATGTTATATTTTTTAAAAAAAAAGCAAAAATCCATTTCTGTATAACACAATTTGGTGGAAAAGACCAGTATATTTAAAATCTAAATTATACATGTAAATGATATGTACATTAATTTGTAGTACTTTGCTTCCCCTTAACACTGATGACTTCCAAAAGACGCTTTGAGAAAGATTTGGCCAGGTTTTTACATGTGGAAATGAATATTTGTTTCCATATTTCCAAAATGGCTGCTTTCAGTTCAACAATCGAATCAAACTGCTTTCTGTTGTCATAAATTTGACAAACCAAGATTCCCCACATATTTTCTATAGGATTTATGTCGGACTTTTAGATGGAATGTCCAGGAGTGATTCTGAGTTTTAAAAAAATTTTTAGAAACTCACAGGAAATTTTCTGAAAAGTTACAGCAGAGGGGGAGAGGAATATCCACTCCTATGTGTTTTTTTTTTGCCCTTTGAAGAAATTCGCCATTTTTTCATGATCTTCTGACGAAATTCGCGTTTTTACCGCGATCCTTTGATGAAATTGGTGATTTTCTGCAAACGATTGAAAAAATTAATTTTTTTTCGGCGACCATTTGTCGAAATTCGCGATACTTTTTATGTCCGAATATTCGGATTGGTGACAGATTTTTAAATTTTCTGAAATGAATGCCTTAAATTTTCAGAAAATTTGGATCAGAATCACTCCTAGGAATGTCTAAAGTTTTGATGTTTGCAGATAACCAATCTGAAGTTGACATAGACTTGCCAGTAGAAGCAGTCTTGAAGCAATACCAAATTCTAATCCATAGATTCATCTTTAAGAGTAACAAAACTATTACCAAGAATACTACGATAGTCAAAGGAGTTCAACTTTGCCTCGGTGAAAACCAGAATTATTTTTTCTTTTGCATTTAAGTCTGCCCAAATAACGATTGAACCACCACCTTGTACACGTTTTGAAAGAGATATGGCTCACTTGGTAACTCATACCAGTAATATCTTAAATCATCTGTACAATCAAGGGTGAATATTTTTTTATTAGTAAAAATCAATTTGCACCATAGATTAAATTTTAATACATCTGAAGATTTGGATTTTAGTCTTTCATCAATGTGATGTTTTTTGTAGTTTTGGCTTGGCTTTTAATTTAGCGTAATTGAAGCATTCATCACTTTTTAGCACATTTCTAACTGTTCTGGACATTACTGAGATTTCTAGAGCGGATTTTATAGTAGAAGAATAAACACAATCTTGAACCTCCATTCTAATAGCTTTCCATTTACACTGTGCAGAGAGTTTTGATAGCCATCAGCTTCTTTTATATCTAATATAATTCATTGGATCATAAAGAAAATTGTGCCCAAAAGTTTTAAATTTATTTATTTTTAGGACAATTTGCCAATTCAGTCAGCCCACAATCCAAAAAAGCCCTTATTTTACCCTTTTCTTCTTTGGTAAATGATTTCCAGCAAACCATGCTCAAAGCAGCCGTTGCATATCCCAAAATTTCAAATCTAACGACTATTAACCTATAAACATCATCATATATGAGTCTTGCATAAAATACTACAGTCATGGCATCATCTCATTATGCTAGATTTAAAAGAAGATACTGGTCTTAAACTTATTTCCATTTGTTAATATTAGAAGATTTTAACACTTGTAGAAAAGAATACTTTTGAACTTTTACAATTTAGTTAAATTCATGTATTATACCAGATGTTTGTATCTAAATTCAAGATGTATAAACTCTTTTTGGAATTTTATTCTAAACAACAAAATTAGCATGTGGTTTTAAACTTTTTTCCAGCACTGTATTTAGGTCAATTTTGAAAACTATATAACTAACTTATTAAAAATTTACTTTTTTTTACTGTCAAAATTATTTGAAAATCTGATTAATTTCTCCAGTCAATAAGTATTAGTATAAGCTCTGCTGAATGCCGATTATAGTAACTGAAACATCAAGAATGGAAAATCAAAAGAATGAAAAAAAAGATAAGTGTTATAAATATAACTACCCTGTTACATTTTAAAATTTCTTAATTCTAAAATTTAGAGCATAATTTTGATCACACAGTGAAAATCTGCTTCTTAATATATAAGAAGTTATGAAGTTACCTACTTGAAATAACATAGTGTTCATTTGCTTGTAAATTTTCAGAATAAGGTAAATTAAAATACTAATATATCATTTCATCCAAAAGAATCACAAATTCAGTTATAAAAGTAGAAGAAACAGGTAAAAAATATCAAGCTTTTAATAATAATCTTTGATTACTTTAGATCATATTGTGCAAAATTCTGAAGGATGATAAAATTCCCATGTATTAACAATATTTTACATTCATTAAGTTAAACCATTTCTTACAACTCTTTTATACATTCACTAAAATGGGTTTAAAAATTTATGCAATATAAAATTTTCCTTAATACAAAAGTATAGACTATTTTAAGTGTTCTATAATTTTGTAAGTAACAATGCTTTTTTCAATGTGGGCCACAAGAAAAAAAAAAGAAAAAGAATGATGATAACGAAGACTGTTTTGAAAATAAAATCGGAGATAATGAAGATTGCTTTGAAAATAAAATCAGAAATTTGTGACACTGTTAGCTTGCAAGAATTCATTTTCATTAATCAAATAGCATTGTTTGAGAGCATTTAACACTTTGCCGTCCGCACGATTCGTAAATATTTATTCGCTTGGCTCTGGCAGTGCTAATACGGATCACTTGACTTGTCACCGGAATATATCTTGAATGAAGAAATGTATCTCGTAATCGAATCGCACATTATCCGAATTAATAAAATTTTCTTTAAACTTTTTGGTAAGGTATTCAATTATGAATTGCACTTTGAAAAGCCGGTCGGCATTATTCAGTTTATTGTTGTTGTCAGAAAAATGTAAAAATGATAATATTTGTCTGAATTGGTTGCGGGACATCGTTTGCGAAATATCGGTGTGTCTATCAACAGATTCTTTGACCAATAATCATCTATCCTTGCTTTTTTTACAATACCCATAAGGATAGCAAGCCCAAACCATTTTCTCAGTTCGAGTGCCATAACATTAAAAAATTTGGCATTTTTTTATTCTGTTTCCTTTTATCGCAATTTTGACTGTGATACTAGTTGGTTTCATTGCAAATATATTCAAATATATCGTTCCCAATAATCCTGTGATATCCTTGATACTTTGCGTATCCTTGGGAAATATGTTTGGACCCGGAGATCCTAAAGTGCTGTCGCCAACCACTGAGTGAAAATTGTGCTCACGACACCACTGGGGTGTCGCCGGCCGTTGGCAGCTAATTTGCACACGACACCACTGTGGTGTCACTGGCCGTTGACCGCTAGTTTGCGCACGTCACCACTGTGGTGTCACCGGACGGCATTGTGTTAAGTATTATTATTCATGCTGTCAAACCTTTTAAAAAGAAAATTACTAATAAAAATTACTTTTCAGTTGCATATAATAATGCTTTATTAATTATATATTAAGCTTTTAAGCATGGCTTGGTCAATATCTTCCAATTTGATAATTTTTATTTTTTTTTTTTTAAATCAGGACAAAATTTTTGTAGATATTTTTAACCTTTAAATTTGAATAAAATAATAAAACTAACATACAGTAATAGATTCAAGATTGTTTTCAAGAGGGTATGAAAAAAGCATGATGTAAAAAAAAAAAATCAAAATTAAGGCTGGATTATTTATTAATATATCATCAAATATTGATATTTTTTAATTATCGTAATAACAATATCAGAGTTCTGACTGCAAGAACATATCCCAATACAAATACCTAGGCTTCTACTCTAACCCATACATCCCAAGAAAATTTATTTAACCGACTGTGACTTCAAACATCAGGAAAAAAATGCCGAATATTCAGAACCATTAAAGCAATATCCTCTACTTTCAATCGTTTCTTTAGCGCCATCCATTCTCCACTTCTTTCAAAGCACAGTATCCCCCTACAGTGATTATCTGTCTTTCGTTAATACTAACTATTCCATATATCCCAATACATTCTCTATGTTCTTCTGTTTTAACTGCAAATTGCATTCTCCATTCGTTACTGAATAATGAATGTTGATGTCACCAACAGTTTTAATTCTGCTGCTGCTATTGGTCTAGATATATCATACACCATGGGCTGTAAGCAAGAATTGTTCAGTTTCATTTCACAAACTTCGGGAGTTTGCGAATTTTTGTATGTTTAATCATTACATATTACTTATAACGAAAACACAGTTGACACACATTAAAAAAATAATGGCTATATAAAGTTGAACTATATTTCAACACCGGTTTGCATCATTTTACATGAAAGTTATCACTAGATGGTGCTTTACACGGATATTTTTTTATGAAAAATAAAATATACATGCAATCTGCTTCCATAAACTTGCTTTTGTTATGTTTTATGATGATATAATATATAATTTAAATAAATAAAACTACTTTCCGATACATAAAAGTTTTTCATTATTGGAAAAAAAAAGTTTTGTATCCTTGCGCGTGTTTGTTTACAAACATGGGATATGGATTTCGTTTGCAATTGCAATCATGGTAACCTATCAGTCATTAAAATATCAAATTGCTTCAAAAGTAACTTCTCATAAATAAAATATAATAACCTTTTTAAATAATAAAACAATGATTGTTTTAATAAAGGCAAAAATATTTTATCAATTGTAAAAACAATATTACCCCCCTAAGTTATAAAAAAAAAAAAATCAAAATAAGTAACAATCTTCAGTCAAATATGCATTAATTACACATGTAGTAAAAAAATAATTAGGTAGAAACTTAGGAAAGAGGGAACTTTGAGGTCATCTATCAGTTATTCTTGAGTAATATAATTACAAAATAAAATATACT
The DNA here is from genome assembly GCA_963932465.1 of Maratus speciosus. Lineage (NCBI taxonomy): Eukaryota > Metazoa > Arthropoda > Arachnida > Araneae > Salticidae > Maratus > Maratus speciosus. The sequence goes on from OZ010796.1 coordinate 317,669,676, forward strand.
AAATTAAAAAAAAAACATTCTATAGTGACAACTGTTCTTTAAACTATGTGCTTTCAAATAAGATAACGCTGAAAAATATGTAGATTAGTAAAATATAATGATAAACAGATAATTAAATTTGCATAAATAACTTTATAACCTTAAGCATAAATGTTGTACTTTTAAATAACTTCTTATGGAATTGAATCATGATTTTTGACATATTCCAAACTGATGATGATTGTGTTATAACTGCATATAAAAATGGTTAATTTATTGATTTTTTAAGATTTATAATGCAGTAAATACAGGAGCGTGCCAGTAGTGTTCAGCGCCTGCGTGCAAAACTTTAGATTGTGCTATATTACCCTTCCCCGAAACAATGTTTCATAAAAACTTAAACACAAATTAAGTGCAAAATATATTAATTATAAGTTCATAAAAAGTATTAATTACTAAAAAAAAAAAGAAAGATGAAAATGAAAAATACATAAAAGGCTAGTATAAAAATTTCAAATATATATAGGGTAAGATTTGCCTTCAAAGTTTTTGGTTTAAAAAAAATAACCAATAAGCATTTAACTCTTATTATTTTTTTTTAAACTCCCCTTGCATGTTTTATAATCTGGGTTATTGTTGACACTCTTTATAAAACAAATCAGGAAGCAGAAAATAATGTTTCTATGTTCCACTGTTTTTCAGTGAAAATCTTAATGAACATGCTAACATCACTTAATAAATTTATATATTCTTTATTTTCTTGCAAAACTTCAATGTTTTTATTTTGATAGTAATAGAAAACTTTGAAAAAAAAAAAAAAAAAAAAAAAAGAGAAAAAACTTATGAAAAATAATAATGCGATAGTAATAATAATAACGTAGTAAAAGGGAAAATTTGATCAGAGGATCACGTTTGTTTGTAAAAAAATGTGCGGAAGGATACAAAGCTTTCCTTTAAAAGATATATCAAAATATTATTTTAAATGCTTAGGTTACTTTTGTTTATAAAAATGTTTCTTATATTATTATAAAACATGATATAAACAAGTTTTTGCAAGCAGCTTACATGCATATTTTATTTTTAATTAAAAAATATCCGTGTAGAGCGCCATCTAGTGAGGACATTCAGGTAAAATGATGTAAACAGATTTTGAAATATAGTTCCACTTTAAACGGTTATTATTTTTTAAATGCGCACGTTTCTTTTGGGCAACTTTGTTTTTTCAATAAGTAATATCTAAGGATTAAACATGCAAAAATTAGTGTACTCCCAAACGTTGGTAAACGAAACTTATTTTTAAGCATCTTTTAAGCTCCTATCCCATGGTCTATCAAGGCATATCTAGCTATGTCATGGCATATGGCATTGATATGTTTCAATAACAAACATGAACAAATAAAATATGTGCTGATTATTCCGGACTCTATCACTTATTATACCTTAGCAGCTGAAAAGCTCGGCTGTAGAATAACGAATCAGAGTCTGCTAATGGCAAAGTTTTTCTTTCTGCTTTTTTTTTGTTATATTGGCAAAGCTTCTCTGTTCGTTCATTGGTTACTTTTAAGAGGCTACTTCAGTCAAACGAAAAGACCCGTTCGCCAATGCTAATCCTATGGAAGAAATTTATAAAGATGTCTCAGCCACATTTCAATATTTTTAAATAATTTCTTTTGCATTGAATAGTTGAGATTGATGTGTATAAAAGCCGTTGTGTACTTTTTCGATTTTGTTTACAGGTATTTCTTATGAGGACACTTTCATTTTCAGAACCGGTTTCGAATGTAAAAGCATCCTCATAAAAAATATCTGCAATCAAAATCGAAAAAGTAAAAAACGGCCTGCATACAGATCAATCTCAACTATTCAATGCAAAAGAAATCATTTAAAAATATTGAAATGCGGCTGAGACATCTTTATAAATTTCTTTCATAGGATTAGCATTAGTGAATGCATCTTTTCATTTGACTGAAGTAGCCTCTTAAGCTGAGTTTCCCTAGCAAGAAATGTCTATGCTACACTCAGTGATCATTCGTTTTATCTTTTCTTTTTCTTTAGTATTATCTGTAAAATAAAGGTTTCCATGGTGAATTTATTACAGTAAATTCTGTCTAAGGCGGACTCTGTATAAGCCGGAAATCTGTCTACCGCGGAAATTTTTTCAAGTCCCGGCGAACCCATAGAAAATTACATTAATTCATGCTGCATAAGGCGGAATCTGTCTGACGCGGAAACGGAAAGGATTTTAAGGTCCCACCGAAACCAAAATTTTGCATAAGGCGGAAAAAGAATAATTTAAAAATGAAAAGCGTTTTGTTTATTAAACTTTAAAACTGATAAGTCAAATAACTCAATGTTGAGCATGTTAGCTAAAATTCCGTAAGCTTTTAAAAAAGTTAATTCAAAAGAACAAAAACTTTAAATTTTAAGGAATTTATGCTTATGCCATTTTTTCATATGCAAAATTGCATCTAAAAGTTAATATTTCTAGTAAAATGAACATTTATGAAAATGATTACGTATTTTCGAAAGTACAATATATTATACTTTAAGATTGTACTCAAATTCAAAATTATAGCGTTCTTTCTCCTTCTTGAAGTTTTTTTTTTTTTTTTTTTTTGTGTGTGTGTATAAACTTCCAATATGAATGTATTACAGCAGTACTAAGAAATTGAATAAAGTTTCTCATTTATCTTTGAAAAGACAAAGGATCTTTCAGAATTTCAGTTTTCAACCGATTTTCTAGTCAGGAGAATCAATAAAAGATCATCATCTTCCAGGGATTTTTTTTTTTTTTTTTTTTTGGGGGGGGGGGGGGGGGGTGGGAGCTTTTTTGCATAAGCCGGAATATTGTCTACCACGGAAATTTTTCTCAGTCCCGACCGATAATGCCTTAGACAGAGTTTACTGTATATCCTGTCTTGAAATTTTAGTTTAAAATGAGTATTTATATTTAAAAAAAATTAATTAGCAGAACTATTTTCAATTGTGATTTGAAGACTCATATTTCAAAAAAAGTTTCAATGTTCCATTAATGTAGTGAAAGATATGGTGGAAATGCTTCACTTTTGAAAATAACGCAATTGGAATTACACATTGATAAATGGAAAGTTTTACACAGTATCTGCCATCCAATTAATGTGATTTAATGTAATGACAGCCATCTAATTATATGTATATTAGCATGACATGTGACATTAAATCTATTTTTGCCTTTGTTTTTCACTTATTTTAATAATATTAAAATATGTAACATCCTTAAGAAATTATATTTTAATTTATTTTTCACAATATATTCAGTCATTCATGAGGAAATTAAATAGTCATAATATTATTAATGAATAATGTATAAAAAACAGGAAGGATGGGGATGTACTATTTTTTAAAGAAAAACGCTATGCAATCAATGGTATAAGTGCAAATAGAAAAAGGAACTAATGTTCAATATCTAAGATATTTCTATTTTGTATAAATGCATGGGTATTTAAAGGATGCTGTGTGAGTAAATAAGTATAAAACATTTATTTGTTGCTTTCTTCATATGTTTTTAGACAAATTAGTGTGACCTACCTTTTATCTTTTGAAATAGGGCATTTTTTCTGTTGTTACACACTTTGAAGTAGTTATTGCAATATATCATCAATATCGATATTAGCTCATTGATATATTGGATATTAAATTTCTGATATCGTCCAGCTCTAATCAAAATGGTCAGATTTTTTAAATTAAAAAGGTTTTTTTTTTTTTTTTTTTTTTTTTTTAATTTAAATCTGAGAATTTATCTGACTTTTCTTTCTCTGTTAAAATATTAAATGACAACCAAGAATTGTAAGTTTCCAAAATAATTGTCTTCGTATTTCATCTATTCTTGTAAAAATCTTACTAAATTTGTATACTAAATGTCATTTTAAATAAAACTGTCATAATGAAGACAAATTCTGGAACATGATTATTTTTTGGGTTGGTGCAGGCCTAACTTAAACTATTGAGATCCCCGGGATAAGCATCATTCTGGGAGCTCCTTTCTATATATCCATAGTAATTGTTTATAAATTATACTAAAGTGACTAAACTTCATGCCTATTATATGAATACATAAACACAATAGGGGTATCACAAGAAAAAGTTCACAACTTTAAAAAAAAAATGATAGAATACACTACTTTTTTTCATATAGGAATATAAAGTCTCATATGAGCCTTTGAAGTATGAAAAAGGTCTTTCAGTCACTCTTGGCAATGAGGATGGCTGCACTCAGTACCTAAATTTTTCAAAATGCAAGAATTTTGTTCAATTTTGGCACCCTTTTAGCAAAAATCCTGATTAGGTCCATGGAGGGGAGGCTGGACCCTCATTAGTCAAAGTCTTTGTTGGTGAAAGTAAGTTTGGTAACATACTGGTAAGCTCTAGTATCTTGGGTGAATCTATTTCTGACTAGTAGTTTCAGGGTCAAAGGTTGCCAAATTTCAAGTGCATAATTGGCAAGCATACAAGCCACCAAATCCCAAAAATGGGGATCGACACCTCCAGTACTAGTTTACTCTTATCTGTGAGTTTACTATTTCAGATCATAGCGTATGCTTGCATTTGGGGTTGATCGTGCTCTTTGTCTTTTAGATTATTATCGATTTTTATCAACCATATTTGTCTTGACAAAATGCCAGGGAAAAAGGAAATTATTCATTCCAAGGAGCAAAATGATTTTAGAAGTTCTGAATTTTTTTTAGGTGGATGCAAAGTCGGAAATTCAAAAGATTCCTATTAAACAAACTCAGAAGAGAGCAGCTGCTGCAACTGGGATGTCAGTGTTAACAATTGCACATATTAAGAGAGAAGCTATGCTTTCTCCCATTCTACAATCCCCTGGTAAGCAAAGGAGGACTGAAAAACTATTGGGAAAAAAAAGCCAATAAAAAATACCGGAATTAATCAGTTGTTTGTTTCTGATACTTACATAATTCTTTGAAATATCGAAACCTGTAGTTAAAAATATCACAATATGCATGAACGGAATAAATGTAAAATAGAATAAATAGAGATAATAAAATGGAATTGGAAGGAAATAAATTCATTCTCTAGTTAATCTTAGGGAAAGTGCATGAAATTTCGAGCTCTTGAAAAGGCATTTATATGATTCAATATATCCAAAAAAAATATCCAAACTGGGATCATCAGAAATTTTATCTGCTATAAAATGAGATAGATTTGGTTAATTGTATATGTTTTTAATTATCGTGAGTGAATTTTTGTACTTAATGTGTTTATTCCGCTTTTAATGTTACATGAATAAAGTCACATGTAATGGCTATTTATTTATATAAATGTGTAACATTTTAAATTTATTTAGAAAACAAAAGAGAGAGATATATACACAATGAGTAACATCCAAACATAATCTAGGCATTTTTTAAAATTCAAAAACTTCCTTTTAATTATAAAATTATTAATAAATTCATATTAAAATATTATGAAATGATCTGGATTAATTGTTAAATATAAAGAATTGCCATAGTTGAAAATATGGCTATGTGCTTTTACAGTTCATTTCCATCATTACTATTGCTTAAGTTAGTATATTGCTATTAGGAACGACCACAGTTAAACAATACATTTCCGCTTATGGTTGTCACTATGTAGGCTTATGCACCAATTATGGATGCCATTCTCCCTAGTACATTACAATCTCTTACCGATTATCCAGAATAGAATCGTTTGAAATGCCAAGATACTAGAGTTTAACAGTAGATCATTTGAGTAAACTAAAACAACATTTTGGAAAAAAAAAAAAAAAAATATTTGCTGCAAAAATTAGTCTAGAAAAAAAAGATTTCTTTTTCACTTCCAAAAACAATTTTTCCAATTTTACATTCAAAGGGGCTCTTCTTTTTTAATTTTTCTTCATACTTTATTTTATTATAACTAAAATTTACTTTTTGAGTCAGCTTGTAACTAGTGGAAATATAAACACTTTGTACATCCAAGAAACTTTTCAACCAATTTATATTTTATTTTTTCCACTTTGAGGAAAAAATCTTACTGCGTTTATTTGTATACCTTAATTTCTGTTTAATACTTTACTTATTATTTTTTTTGTAAATAGGTTCATTAAGATGTTTTAATAAATTTATCTATATATATAATAAAATGAAATACATGAGAAATCTTATCTATTTGTTACCAAAAGATTTTTTTTTAATTTTGAGAGAAAAACATTTAAAACTAGGCTGATAGTGTTCATTATCTTTCTTCTGGTTTTCTATGCTTGTTATAGTCTGTGACACAACCATGGATAAAACGGTTGCAAGATATTTTAAATGTTAAAAATATTAATTTATCAAGCAAATTATAACAATATCATCACAAATAGAATTAAAGTTATGCATATAATGGTGATAATGGCCAAATGAATTTTGTGCCACTTTTATTCTGGAAATGCCATCAGGGATATCACTTTCCTGCAATGAATACTGTCCTCTTCAGTTAGTTTCTTTCAAGGAAAAAAAGGGCAATAGATACAGATACACTATATGGCCAAAGGTGACCGGTCACTTGCAATTTTAGACGTTTTGTTAAATATCTAGAAAAATACATGAGGAATAAACCTGAAACTGCAGGCGTGTAAATAGTATAGTATAGGTCATATATTTCCATGAAGAATTTTTTCCGAAACCCCATAGGGGACCGTCAACAAATTGAAAAAGAAAGAATATCTTTTGGATAAACCTGTAAAAATTAATGTGGCAAAAGCGTTCAAACTCGAGATTATTAATAAGTGGCTTACTGTAATATACTGTGTTCATTTTTATGAGGTATATCTGTTGATTAGTGCCAAGATAACATACACAATTTTGCACACATACTGCTATATCTGGATACAGCCCCTCACCTTTTTGCTTCCTTTTGGGAACAATGGATTTCGAGCTTATTCTATCAATGATAATTTTCTGAATTTTTAAGCTATGATTTTGAGACTTTCACAAAAGTTGCTCTATAAACTTAGTTAACACATTATGCACATTTTATTTTGATTGCATTCGCACATGCACAGTGAAACATTTTTTAGTAAACCTGCTCATTTTTCATCCAATTTTTATTATTTTTTTATTCTGATTGCAGAGTATTGTGTACAATGTTATTTGTCATATTTTCTGAAAAGAACTTTTTTTACATTAAGTATATTATTTGTATTATTATGTGTATTATTTTTATATTATTTTTATAACTCTGCACATTATAAGCAAAAAACTTGGCGAAATTTGGGACTGTTTTTATAAAAACCTTAATTTCTCTACGAATATACATGCTATCTTCATAAACATGAACACAGTATATTACAATAAGCCACTTATTAATAATCTCGAGTTTGAACTCTTTCATTACATTAGTTTTTACAGGGTTATCCAAAAGACATTTATTCCTTTTCAATTTGTTGATGGTCCCCTATGGGATTTCGGGAAAAATCTTTGCAGAAATATATGACCTATACTATACTCTTTACATACTTGCAGTTTCAGGTTAATTCCTCATGTATTTTTCTAGATATTTAACAAAATGTCTAAAATCGCAAGTGACCAGTCACCTTTGATCATATAGTGTAGCTACAATTGGGAATGTAAGAGAGCCATTCTTAGGCACTTGTTAGTGCCATATTTGATCTAAATAACATGTAGATTGAAAAAGAATACAATAAAATTTAAACAATGCAAAACTGCATATTCCAAAAGAATAAAATTTCAGTATTCATTTAAATCAATGATTTTAAAATTAGAGTGATTTAAATAGTGATCAACTTCATTTTGGCATACCCTGGTTCTCAAATTAATAAATTTTTTTGAACAACAATATTTCAGAAATGTAAATTTATGTATTATTTTCAAATAATAGCAAATTATATGTGTATGCTTTTGTAGTATTGTAAATTCATTTAAGTATAGAATATGTAGCCTCAGCAAAATGAGACAAAAATGCCAAATATTTTAGTTTATTTTGGAATAAAGCAAAATTGTAACAAATCACAACTTTGTACAACAAATTTCACAAACTGTAGTATAAAATTCAACATAGTCACAGTAGCAATCAAATATCTTCAAAAAATGCAACTTCATATAGCAGATAACTTGAACAAACATAATGCATCAAATATACAATTTTATTTTTCAAAAACTGTTTTCCAAATATAAAGGGTTTCATTTTGAATAGTAGAAAAAAAAAGGAAGAAGCATGTGAGTCTCTTAAAAAAAAAAAAAAATAATAATAATAATAATAATGTAATGAGCAACCAAACTAGACAACAAAGCAATCTGCTGCATTTTAAGAAGGTAATATAAAAATTAAAAAATAGTAAATCAACTTGTTCAAACTTTATGTGCGTGGCAAAACTTAACAAAAGGGAAAGTAAAATTTAAATAAATCATTTTATAATATTTTTTACAAGACGAAACATGATGGTCTATTACATAATAAACTTTTATAGTATTTATTGCATTTAGAAGCAATGAAATGCAAAACATAACACTTAATCATATTACATATAATTCATTGCATCACTAAAAATGTTAAATATTTCTTGTGAGCTGATGATAAAAATAAGATATTAAATATCAGAAACAGAATTTATGAAATCTTCTCAGTTACAAATAATGATAAATTGTGACCTATCCAAATGAATTATCTTTATGATAAAATGGTATTGTTACTATCTTATATGAGATATGTCATCATTTATAAACATAGCACAGTACTTCTCACTGTTCCTTAAAAATCAACATTGATTATTGATTACAGTTGTAATAAATCAGTGATGAAAGTAATAGTTATCCAATACTTTCAATGTATACAATTTATATTAATTTTTGTTCATCATAATTTCCATGAAAAGGCAAAATAAATTGCATATTCAAATCATTTAAAATAAAGAATTATAATGTAGACAGCTTTTTTATCTGAAGAGGAAACTGTCGAGAAAGTCTTTGGCATTGAGAAGGAATAACGATTGCTTTAAATTGTCATATTTTTGAGTAACATTTCTAACTTCTTGGTAGTATCAATAACCTATTGATTTCTAAGGAATGCCAATGCAACTTGATCAAATGAGCTATCACTATACTTTAAATAGCATATATTTTTTTTCTTATAAAATAAGGCAACAAATGATTCATTTTAATGCCCATGAGCTTCAAAATGTAACAAGAGAGAAATATGCAAAATTTCTTTGTTTTATTAAAACATTGCAGAAATCAACATGCAGTACATCTGCATTTCGTTCAAAATTGATAAATATTTTTCTTAGTACAAAGAACACCAATGATGAAGGACTGTAGACCTTTGAAAGAAATATACACGAAAATATATATAACTTTTAAAAATAATACCATGCGAGTTGGATCATTAGTTTTTGGTCATTAGCTTTTGACAGTTTTTTTTAATGCACAATCACAATTTAGCAGTTTCTTCTACTCAATAATAAGCACCAATATTTATCACATTTTCATATTTTTGATTCAATGAACATATGAATATAAATTAAGCAAAGAGAAACAAGAATATGCATGGAACAATATGCCATATAAATCTAACTCTAATTACAAACTGTAGGTTTAACAAATCTAACAAAATTTAACCTAATCAACAAATATAATGGTCTCTGTATCATAGCATCAAATTTTTTTCAAAGCAAGCAGGGTGAATTTACATGTAGCTAAAATATTGATAAGTTACTTCAGATAAATTAGAAAAACACCTAGAACATTTTTCTTTTTTTCAAATGTCACTGAAAACAATGCCTTAAACATCACATTAATCAGAATTTTTGCATGGTTAAACTGCAGTGATTTTGGCTACATAATTTAATGTTTGCTGAACTACAAATTAAGTGTAAGAAATATCTTTATGAAATATCTGACATGAAATGGTAATGCATGTAAAAATGCATGTTTATTTTATAAGGTAGAATTAAGCAGTAACTTTAAAAAAAAAATCATAAGCATACAATTGTTTTAACATAAAACAGGCCAAATCTTTTATACATCTGAAAGAAAATTTATAGGGCAGTTGTTATAACCCAAGTATTTTACAAAGCATAATGAATATGCCAAATCAATTTTTGTTATAAACATTAAAGTTACCACAGGCCAGAAGATTTTCCTCCAGGTGGGTTATTCACCTTTATTGTACTGCGGGTGCCTTTTGAATCATCTATTTGTGCACCTAAAATATGAAATGGGCTTTGTTAGGATTAAAAAAAAAAGTTGATATTCAGAATATAATTAACAAACTGAAAAATGCAAATAATATATAACTGTATTCATTCACCCAAGTTTCTTTATTTTCTAGATTAAATTATGAGTCAAATACCAGAAGTGGGCATAGGAAGGCCAGGAGAAATGTAAACAATGCATGATTTTCTTGCCTTTTTTACATAAAAACAATAATATATATAAATTCACACCTCTAGACTAATTTTATGGAAAAGAAACAATTTAGCTAAGGAATCTTTAAATGCAATTTCCGGAAAATCAATTTTATCTTTATTTCCATGTTCAACAAACTATTACATAAAATATTTTAATCATATTTCAGTGAAATTTTCTCAGAATATTACTATGTTCTGAACTAGAATCTAAGCTCTATGTGGTAATATAATGATTTTATAGGTACTTTAATATTAAAAAAATGGTAATTTTTTTAGATGTTTTGAAATATTTCAATTAATTTGGAAGATATTATAAAACTACTAGTTCAGTGCACAGGTAAGTGTAACAAATGTAGTTGTACAAAGTAAATTAAAATATATTTAGATGAATTGAGTGTATGCTGTCTGGCATAAGCATGAAATTCTGCTAAAAAAATGGCAGAAACCCTCCTTTTTTAATGTTAGGATTTTGTTTTTTTTATCATTCTGTATTACAATTGAACTAAAAATGAGTGTATAACACAAAATATCAAATGAAAACTAATATGTGACAACTTATACAATTCAGTAAATAAACATAATTTTTATTTTAGTGCACAGCTTTTTTTAATTAATTGTGGCAATTCAGCAACAAATTCAACAAGCTCAGTGATGAATTTTACCATTAGTTATTACAAAACAGACATCTATTCCATAAAAATAAACAGAAAAATATATACAAGAAATATGGAGATTTTATTTCTTTCGGTGTTATACACTTTAATAAATAATTTTAACAAATTCTAACATTCATGTGGATGAAGAAAGAATACTACAGGTCAACTTGTTGCAATTTTTGTTCACAGATCTTTAATGAAAAATTTTTTTAATGGAGCAAAATATTTGTTACTATTATGACTTATTGATGAGATTCATGAAACTTTGTAACTGATTTATGAAATTCACTATGTTTCCTCATACCAATTGATGAATTCTGCTATTTTTCTTTTTGTTACAGGAGATTAAAGAATTTTGCTATTTTTTCCACAGCTTACAGATTAAATTCATGATTTTCCCTGCAGCCAATAAATGAAATGTGTATTATTTTCTGTGACATATTGACAAAATTACACTTTTCATAATCAGTAGACACTATGATTTAGAAAAACAGCACAACTTATGTCGCAGATCATTAATGAAAATTGTCTTACCCATACAGCGAAAAATATTTGTAACCCATAGAAAAATTTTACAATTTTTTCTGTTTCTAATTCATAAATTTCACAATTTTTTCAGCAGTCGACAAAAATCATGATTTTTTTCATGACTAGCAGTCATCTCGAAAGAATACAAACATTTAAAAAGAAACAATTACATAGGTTTACCAGAGTGGCTCTTTATGTCCTCAATGACATCCACCGTGATCTAAAAATTAGAACTATTTTTGGAAAATGTACAATGAAGTTTCACAGGCCAATCCCTTCTGTGAGGAATCCTGCACTGAACTCTTAACTATATAACACTATAATGCAATAGTAGGCAGGGGGTGGAACTGTCCTTTGGCTATTTTAACACTGGATAATAATTCCATCCTGTGTACTAAAACATGAATAAACCATTCTAGGGTCACTTAAAAGCAGGATTTCTATTCTAAATCACTATTTCTCTAGATCAAAAGAAACTTATCTAGAATTGGCTATCTCTTCTGATGTCATGCAACCTACTGTTCATTTTAACAACTGCATATGCAAATTTTCAATTTTAAATATCTATCAATATTTTAATTTTAACTTATATTTATCTTGTTTTAATGCTCTTTCTCTTTTTAGCATATTTAACTTTTATTGCTAGCTAGCTTTACTGCAATCAAATTCATGGTCAGATTTTGCCTACCTCGAAATTTCATTAGCTCTGAGAAACTTGCTCATTAAATCACGAACTAAATCTTAACCCCTGTTTTTTCCTCCTTTGACTCATTCCCTGCAAGACCAAGTGTGTAAGCTCATCTATTGTGTGTGGACCTGGATAGTAGGGACTCTTTCCAAAGTTGAACCACCTGTGCTGTCTCAGGAAAGCCTTGGTTAGTGACATGCTGCTAGTAATGGTTTCAGATTTCAGATTTAGCATCATTCAGATAGTTTCACTTAATTTCCTTATTATTAGCTTTAATGCACTCTTTTTATATCCTGGTCAGCATCAAAATGTTTATCAATCATGTGTGGATGAGTAGTAGTGCAGTAAAGGGCTCTTTTCAAAACTGTCATTCAAACCATCCGAGCTGTCCCTGAAATAGCTTGACTGGTGGCAGGCACTAAACAATGATCCCCAAAATTTTTATTTCATTTTAATGAGCTATGTGGTCTCCATTTAAGCTAGGATTTAAGATAGTTTGGGCTTCTGGTGTACCTAATATTATAGCTTTGCTCGGCACACATGTTTCTTGGCACCATACATCTTTATATTTAGACTATATTTACCATATCTAGACCCTCTTAGACAATGTATAGGCAGGGCATTTAAATTTGGTTGCCCTATACGGCTGTTTTTTCAAAGCTATAGCCTCTGGTGCTGCCAACTCTGGAATGAGCCTGTGGGGCTCTCTACCAGTTTTCAAAATTATATTTTTGAGCATTTGTTGTTTTTAAATTTATTTTTATGTTCTTTCTCATTTTTAATGGAAGTTTCACAACAATTTTTCGTCTAGTAAATTTTTTTCTATGCAAGTACTAATAATAATAAAAAAAAAAAAAACATTGATTTTGTGTAATTCTGCAAATAGGTAATTTGCAGAATTTTGAAAAAAAATTGAAAACATTTTTGCAGATTTTTGCCAACTTACAGAAAAATAACATGCCTAATAATGCTCTGTACCTTTAAAAGAAATATATATCTATATATATATATATATATAAACACACATACATAATTTGCCTCTTATTTTAATATTCCAATGTCATTAACAAAACTCAGCATGAACTTTAAAAAGATTTCATAAAAATAATAGAAAATGAATATTTTGACAAAAAATAAGCAAGCTACCATTAAAAAGAATACCTGATAAGCTAAAAGTGGAATCCTGTAAATTTCGAGCACCACTCTTAGTAGGTGGCCTTGAACGGAATTCTAAAGTTCCTTTCGTAGATATGTATTCCCTTTTTCCAGGGTTATTCATTGGCATGTTTGGAGAAGAGTCGGATTCATTTTCATCACGATTAACTGTTTCACAAAAAATCTAAAATAATAAACATATTGTTATTTTTAATGAGCTTGCATAATACAATAAACTTTTTAAGCAAATATATATAAACAAATTACAAAGTTTTTTTAACAATTTATTCTGTCTATACATTAGAATAATTAAAAAATCATTTTATGTATAATGAAAGGCTGTGATAAACTAAATGGCAAATCATAACTGCAAATATGATAATAAAACTGACATTTACTTCTATTTGTAATTTAAGGTCAAAACAAAAGTTTTCAAGTAACATTTATTTCAGTCAGAACACTCTTAGGGGAAAGGGGATTAGAAGAAATTCTATATGTTTATCAAAAATTTTTTGATTGTTTAAGATTTTTTTTTTCTCAACTAGAACTGCTGCAAGGTTCTAGATAGAGATGGAAAAACATAGACAAGATTTCTTCATAGAAAATAGTTCACAGAAAATCAACTTCATAGAAAATACTTGTAAAAGACAAGAAAAAAACTTGAAGAATTAGCAAAAATCTTGCAGGATTGATATGAAGTGAAGATTAACCAGCTATGGCTCTTCTGAATATTTTCTACTTGTCGGCAAAGACCTGGTATGAAGAACAGGGACTTTTACGATAAAGCATCTGAGCTTTCAGCTACTGCCTTGACAATAGAAGTGTGAAGACTTCATTGAAAAAAGTAGTCAGAAAGTAAGTACAGTACAACCTCGATTATCCAAAATAATTGAGACCGACCGCCTTTCGGAAAACCGAAATTTTCGGATAATCGAAAATGCTTCAATTTCAAGATTAAGGTCAAATATGTGTGCTATTTGTTATTATGGTAACAAGTGCTTAATAAAAATAAATTAATAGCAAAATAGAAACAAGAACAAACTACCTGAATTTTAATTTTGTAATTAAGTACCTTTAACATATTTCACAAGGGTTGGAAACAATGTTTTGTTTATTGAAATTTCGATTGCCTTTGCTCTGCAGCTCTATCAAGAAGTTTTTTTTTAATACTATTGGATTGTATTAGATGTAAATTTCCAACTGGGCAAAAAATGTCTGGACTAGGATTCAAACCAGGGATCTCCTGCCTGAAGCCGCCAGTGCTCTACCATCTGAGCTATCCCGGACGAATCTGGTGGAACTTTTTCACCCAGCTAACCTTAATGATTATAGCATCTGGGTAGCATACTATATAGCATACTATTGGATTGATTCACCAGTATCACAGTCAGTCTGCTGCTTTCTGCATAAAACTTTTTCATTTTTGCAGCATTTCTCTTCATGACACTAACCGCTGCAATACCAATGCTGTATTCTTGAGCTTATTTTGTCACACTATCACCTGATTCTACATGATTTATGATTGAAATTTTTTTTTCTATACTTAAAATAATGAGATTTTTTTTTGCGCATGATAAAAATGAAAATTCTTACTCTAGTAAAAATCTCATACAAGAGCCCAAGTTAAATTCAAAGAAATTCTAAGAAAGGGGGTCCAAAATATTTATCTGTACTCATGGTTCGGAAAGGACTGCTTGCAGCTATATCGCTTGCTATAAATGTGAAAGTAAAAAAAAAGTTTTAAAAATGAATTTTGGTTAACCGAGAGTTTTGGATAAAAGAGGTTCTACTGTAACACGCTTAGCAATCTCGCTCCTGAAATAAGAAAAGGAGATATGGCAAAAGACCCTGCATTACCAGAAGTTGAGCATGCTTGGGTTGGTTGGTTGGATTTTAATGGCACCAAGTCCCATTAGGGACATGCTGAGCCAAGACAAAATCAAAACAAAAAGTTAGGGTAAAAATAACTAATAGGATGATAAAAACAACTTAATTAAAAAGAAGCAATAATGATATATATAATTAAAATCCTTTTAAAAGCCAAAAGTTAAAAGCCACAAAATTGTTATAATTAAAATCATCTGTAAAAGTTGTAAAGTAATAATTGTTGAAAAAGGAACAATGCGTATAAGATGTTGTATACAAGACAAGTTTAAAAATAACAGAATTGAAAAAGAATGTATAATTATTTAGGCACAAACTCTTCAAAGACAGTATTATCATCATCTGCACTCAAGTTGTAAGATTCTGACTCCATAGCATGCTTGGAAGACCATACAATCTATTCCAATTAAACAAACTACACTGGCATTCCTCTTGAGTGCTGGGCAACAAGAAATGAATTTGGCTTTTGCTGCAAATAATTCAAAGATAAGGTGTCTAAACAAAGCTTTGAGGCTTTAAGCACATAGGTAGCTTCCCTAGTTAATGCAAAAGTAGAAAGTAATGACAAACAGTTAGTTGATTATTTTAGATACTCCCAAGTTGGACGCTTTGCTAGGAAATTTACTAATTTTAGGCAGAATCATAGTAGAGGATTTTATAACAATATTTAACAGGGGTAATAGGAAATTTAATAATGTATATAGAGAGTTTAATAACAACTAAATAGTACCAGTCAAGATTTCATGATAAGTAACTTGAATATTTCGTTAAAAAACAGCTTGAATTTTTAATTGCTTATAAATTAATCAAGTATTCAAATTTTGATGAACTGGTTATTGTGTAAGTGATTTTTATAGATTTAAGGCAATAGATGGTGCTGTCAGTCTAAGGCAGGGAAACCGTGCAGACCTCTAAATCATAATATGGCAGCAAGGTAGGCAGTAAATGTGTAAATACTGACAAGGGCATCACCAAACATGGTGCGCACAGATTTTTATGATTTCAAAGTATGTTGTAGTGGTCATACCACTAATTATTGTGATAAAAGGATTTCTTCAAATGGGCCTTAGTTTTTGAGATATTGGGGGTTAAAGTTCAGCGTATATTTCAAATACCCATTAGTATGACTTTCTGTATATGAATTCGTGGCTCAGCGGTAGTGTGTGAGCTTACGGACCTGGACATTGCAGGTTCGATCCCACCCTGGGGCACTTTTTTTCTTTTTTACTTATTTATTACAGGCTTCAGCTAATGCAACAGCATTCTTTTTGTACTACAATGGAATACAATTGCGTGGTTCAGGTACAAAATTCTCACCATCTTCATGAAATCCCGGACACTATAAAAAAATATTTAAAATTCAATTGTTTGATTTCAAATTTTTTAAACAATGAAACATAACGAATATTTTTTTTTGGGCTAAAGTAAAAAATCATACCTTTGTAAATACTTTAAATTCATTTTCTTCATTCAATATCAATTCCTCGACCTCAATAATTTGTCGATCTTCTAATATTTCTAAAATTGCACCATGAAATTCTTCAGCCATAACAACAGAAGCATTGGATATTTCATCCAATGGAGAACTTGTAAACAGATCATCATTTTGTAACAACGTCTCGCAATATTTTAATGCATTTGTATTTCGGTCTTTTTGTTTCTCTTCTAAACGAGAATTTTCCGCATCAGCACTGGTTCCTTCCATAACACAATCTTTAGCATTCAATCTGTCACAATCTGTAGCTTTCTTTCAATTTTCATACCAAAATTTTCCCTATATATAACAATATTTCAAATCTTCTAATTGTCTGCAAAAGAAGCTAAACGAGATCAATAAAAGAAATATTTATTCCAATATTACCGAGAAAAGCAAAGCAGACGATTAAAGAATATATAAATATATTTATATGTATCGTAAATTTTATCTCATTAACAGACGATTTTTGCAATCCAGTTCAATTTTTATGAATCACAGAGTGTTTTTATTTGCAATAATAAAAAAATATTTTTAAATGTAATCTGTCATTTTTTATTTGTGCAAACGAAAATGACGTTGAGGTTGAACTTTAAAGATAAATGTATTTTACCGAGTGTTAAAAATTTGTACAACTGGTAAAAAACTTGTATTTAAGCATTAGTGCTTTAATATTTTATTACTCTTTCAAGAGATACATTATTTGAATTATCTAATCCTAAATACATTTGAGAAATTACACTTGAAAATTATTTTGCATAATTTATAGAAGAAAAGGATAAATTTTCCTTTAAAATTCCATAAAGTTAAAAAAAAAGATAGGCATAAATTAGTTTTGGAGTTTTGTAAATAGAAATATTAAGTTAAAAATTGAAGAGAAAAATAAATTACCATGAAAAATTCGAAAATGTAAATGTAATTTAATAAGAAAATATCAAAGTTGAAAGCTGTAGAATGCCCAATTCTGCTTAAAATTTTTAACGTGTAAAAAGTATAAAAAGATGTAAAAAATAAAAAAATGCCCCGAAGTGGAATCGAACCCGCAATGTCCTGGTCCGTAAGTTCACACACTACCGCTGTACCACGAATTCACATTCAGAAAGCCACACTAATGGGTATTTGAAATATACGCTGAACTTTAATCCCCAATTTCTCAAAAACTAGGGCCCATTTGAAGAAACCCTTTCATCAGAATAATTAGCGGTATGACCCCTACAACATATTTTGAAATCATCAAAATTTGTGTGCATCATGTTTGGTGGTGCCATTGTGAGTGATAATGAAGGTTATAATAGGATGGAAATTGCTAATGTGATAAACAATGTCGTGAGTAGGAGTAAAATAATAGATTGAGTTGGCAGTAAAATTTTAATTCAAATGTTGATAGCTTTTATGCAGATAGTGACACAGATAGCAAAGAGGCAAATGAAAATTCAGAACATATAAATGAAAAGATGAATTATGTATCAAATAACACTAATTTAAGTGTAAATCTTGAAAAAAATTCCAATAATGTCAATATTGTTGCAAGTGCTAAAGATGGAAATGTACTATCTAAAATTTTGACTACTGGCGCTAAATGTATATATAGGGATACTAGGGATGTAAATACTATAGATGTAGGTGGAAATAAGATCAGGAATTGCATAAATAATGTGTCTGCAAATATTAATGATAAATCAAGTAATGTAAACAATAATTCAATAATGGTGGTTAGTAAAGCCATAAACAGAAACTGACAATCAATATATTCTAAAGCAAATAAGTTGAAACTGGTATGAATCAATAAGTATTAAAAGAACTTAAAACACCATAAGAACTTTTACATGCACTGGCCTTTCAAAAGATCTGAGTTTTTCTTTGTCAGGTGCAAAGAAGATGTGCTTCTACTATGAAAGCAGCAGCAAGACTGCTATTATATATTCTAAGATACATTTAAAACAAAATATATTAAATGTTAAAATTAAAACCTTCCTCCTGAAATATTTTTCTAGTTATGGCCTTAATTCATTTGTTCACTTCAATTATATATGAAGATTATGTGGCATTTTGTACAACTATAAAGTCATAACATAGTAGTAAAATAGTAAAAAGCATTACAGTCAGAATAAAAAACAGAACAGGTAGTTTTCCAACCTAACTGGCTAATATTATCATTTCCAAGTTAAAAAAGTGACACCAAAATTAAATTTGAAGTGTTTTGCTTTATAATTTGCAATTTGAAATGCAGGGAATCAGAGCCGTAGCAAGGGCGAGGACACACACCAGGTGCTAGTAATTAGGTGCAGGCAGGCTTTGCTGGCACCATCAGCTATTGGTACTGATGCTAACAACAGCATGTAGCAAGGTGTTTTACACCAGATGCCGAATGGAGTTGTTGCAGTGTTCCTCTCATTAGTGGACTTTCAGGGAAAGCCATTTTTGCCACACTAACCAAAGTCTGTACAAAAAGATGTAAACATTTGAATGGTGTAAAATATTCCATTGTATTGAGGAGAATGAATCCAGTTTTTGACACAACTTAAATGTTATTAATTTTATGTCACAAGAAAAATAAATTATTTATACATATATTAGAACAAAAGAATAAATTATGCATAATAAAAAGAAATTGCCATACTTATATAATTTAATTAAATATCTCACTTTTCTTAAGTGATAGTTGAACAAATGATCTTTTTACCACATCACATCATTTTCCAGTTTTGGAACACACTCAAAGATACCCAACTATTAAATCCAAATTACCTGTTACATTGCATTTTGATTGGTAATATTGGTGAATGGCTGTTTTTTTAAACAAATTTTGAACTCCCCACCTATTTTTAGTGGTGGGATGTTTTATTTTTCTTCAAGCCTGTTACTGACAATTTTTTTATGACTCAATAACTAAAATTATACCAAAGTTTCTTTTGAAGAAATAATGTAGGCAAGCAGTTTCAAATCTTCTCAGTTAAATTTTGAAAAAACTTATCTGCATTATCTGATGAGTAGTTTAAATTCAGTAATGTCTTTAATATGAATTACAAATATAAAATGATGGGAAAAAGAAAATTGTGCTCATGAACCAGAGATACATTTAAGCAGAGGTACATTAACGAGAGTCCATTGTATTAAGAAATCAACTTAACATTTTTATAATCAAGCAGTGGCTCTAAAAATATTAAGGCTGCTCGTCACTCAGCTTCCAAATTCCCTCTTTAGTGTCAAGTCTATGGGCATTTGATGCTTTCGTATATTTAAAATATCTCGTCGGGAAATTAATATTTTTAACTTCTTTTTTCTATTTACTCTTCTTAAAGGATGTCTCTTTTTTTCTTAGTTCTGAAAATATTTCTAAAATCTGTGCTTAATTTAATATGAAGTGTTAAAATCTTACAGTTCATCAGCTTTTAACGAATAAAATATTAAATTCAGTATAGATTTTAGAAATATTTTGGGAACTAAGGAAAAAAGAGACATCCTTTAAGAAGAGTACACAGGCAAATTAATTTTCCAATGAGATATTTTAAATATACGAATGCATCAAATGCCCATAGACTTAACACTAGTGGGGAGGAAATCAGAAGCTGAGTGATGAGCAGCCTTAAGCTAATTTTTTGAAAAATCAATATGTTAGTAAAGATAGTTCACATATTCATCTTATTATTGCACATACATCACAGTTTCTTAAAAAAAACCCTGATGAAAGTAGATTGGTTACCTAAAATCGAAGACAAAATTTCAAGACTTATTTTGGTGAAATATTGTAACTTGAAAACAGTGTAAAATTTACAATGAAAAAAAACTTATTCTTACATGCTGCAATAGAATATTCAAAATATCCCAATTGAGTTTTTAATGTGTACAGACCCAGCAAAAATTCTGAGATTAAAAGTTTTTTATATTATATACAACACTTATATTAATGTACATACGAGTATAAACAGATAATTTCAAATTACAGATAAATATCACTCCTGCAGGAAAAATAAATCTTACATTTCTTTGCTGAACACAAGCAAACACATGAGGTGAAAAAGGAGGAGTGGGTATAAATCTTCCAGCTCCTTGGCAGACATTAATCTGTAAGGAAGCAGAAAAAAAAAAAAAAAAAAAAAAAAAAAAAAAAAAAAAAAAAAACAATGTCACAGTGATGTCATATGTAGTTTGAAATAATACATGATAAGTGAAGAAAGTACTAACAAGTTTTCAATATTTATTTATAACATAATATATTTTCCTTTTTTATCTTTATATAATAACAATATGAATTTAACATTTTTTTAAAAAATAAACTGAAATATGCATCAATAATATTTGCTAATTGTAAGTTCTAATACCATATTAGAATACTGTAGGAATGATTAAAAGTTCATATGAATATACTTGAAATATGTGACAAAGAAATAAGGAGACTTTTTATTCTTAAAAAAGAAAAAAACTTTATAAATTTTATTTTGTGTAAGTGTGAAACTGATATTAAACCACATTATCTATAACAAAACTTAAAATGAAGCTCTTCATATAACAATGTATGTCTAATGTATGTGTATATTATATATATATATACACTATATGGCCAAAGATGACTGGTCACTTTCAATTTTAGACATTTTCTCAAATATCTAGAAAAATACATGAGGAATTAGCCTGAAACTCCAGGTATGTAAACAGAATGTCATATTTCCATGAAGATTTTTTCCCGCAACCCCATAGGGGATCGCCAACAAATTGAAAAAGAACAAATACCTTTTGGATAACCCTCTCAAAACTAATGTAGCAAAAGCATTCAAACTGTAGATTATGGTTAAGTGGCTTATCGTAATAATTTGTGTTCATTTTTATGAGGATAGCATGTATACTCAAAGAGAAATTCAAGTTTTCATAAAACAAAAAGTGTCTCAAATTTTGCCAAGTTTTTTGCTTATAATTTGCAGAGTTCTTAATATAAAAAAAAGTTTTTTTCAGAAAATATGACAAATAACATTGTACACAATACTCTGCAATTAGAATTAAAATTAATATTGTCCCGAGTAGACTAAAAATTAAATACAAGTTAATTGTTAACTTTATTAAATATTAATGAATATATATGTATAACCATTAATTAAACATTACCGACCATCATCAAAAACTGCAATATCGTGAATGATTGACTACATGCCATAAACCAACATTATAGAACTGTACATGTAAAATAAAGTACCGTATACCTAATTACAAGAATTAACATGGAAGAAAAAAAAAAGAATATGGATTCTGAAAAAATTAAAAAATTTATATATTGAATTACGTTTTCAAGAGTACAGAATTCAATGATATAAGCAAATCGGTTGTTTTCTGTGGGAAAAAAGCTATAAGCTGAAAAAAAATTTTCCCCTGTACTCAAACAACCAATATAATCAAAATAATAGTTTCAAGGTGAATACAGAACATTATCAAATGGCATGAAATGGGAAAAAACTACAACCCATTAAATATTTAATTTATAGCAATAGAAATCTTACAAAACGTACCATATTAATTCCCAGTAGATTTTCAAAATAAATTCCCGCACATGGAATCCAAAAAGCATGATAAGATTAAGGTGAATATAACAGTTAAGTTAACACAGAAATTAAAAGCTATGGAGTCAGTTAATTCACGTTGAAATATTGTGATAAATATAATTAATATAATATAAATAAAAAATAATTACATTATTTATAATACCTAAAAACAATTTTAAATTGTATAATAACAATTTTACAACATTGCCAATATTCAGCGTTAATTACCACCTAGTGTAAAAAATTAAAATTATGACTTTTAATAGAGGATTTAAAAATACAAAATTTATGGTGCTGCCATCTATTATTTTATTTTAAAAACTATTATGATTATACAAATGTCACAGTAAGTAGAACCTAATACATGCTAATAAATTAAAATGTATCAACTGCATTCCTACACACATCCTAATATAAACAATACCATACTGTATTTCCTTATTCAGAAATTTCTTTTAAAAAAATTAAATGTTAATACAATATATTCTATTACCATACCATTAAATCTACACTGAGAAATTAAAAAACTTTTTTAACTTGATAATATATAGAATATAGGCTATATGCTATAAAATAAAATAAATTATATATTATAAAAATATAAGTCTTAATATTTAGCTTTACATGTAAAAAATGAACAGGAAAGAAAAATAAATAAATAATTAAATAAATTATACAATTAATAAATAAAAATGGATGTTTATATAAGATTGTCAGATACTAAAATTCCAAATAGCCTAAAGATCACATATATAGTGTGTTAATTATCTTTATATTAGTCATAAAAAAGCTAAAAAAAATATGATTGTGCCAATCAAACATATAAACCGATAATTAATCATGGAATACAATGTTGAAAATAAAACAATATTAAATACTATAGAGGAATAATAATAATAAAAACTATTTACCCAATTTTAATACATACAGTATAACATTAGTTAATCAAATAAACCAATATGCATAATAATCACTAAAAAGTTGGTATACTATTATTAATTAATATGACATTGTCCTGAGTAGACTAAATTAAAAATAAGTTAATATTAAATTTGATTAAATAAGTTAAATTTAATATGAAATAAAAAAAAAAAAGAGGAAAAGTCACCAATTACATATAAAACATCAAATCAACATCCATATAAAATACGTATTAGAAATGTAGTTATAATACAAAAGCCCCATTTTTTAAAAAATATATATAATTTAACCATTGCGTATTATCCAGACACCACCACCCTCCTCCGTACTCTAACATCTACCCACCCAACCATCCTATAGTAATTTTTTATTATTATTTTACAATTTTTAATTTTTTATATAAATATTTTTTTAATTTTGTTTACGCATGTGTTAATTTGTTTTTTAAAAGATCATGTAAGTACTAATTGTATATTAATGAATATATGAATTTTTTTGGAAAACCATGGTTTAATGCATCATAAATTAGTTTTTTAATATTATTGTTAATTAGATGAGAAGAACATAAACATTTTATTCTATATAAATGATTAAGTAGTATATTTCAATATACAGAATGATGAACACAAGATTTAAAATTTGTAAATGTATTAACTTTGAATTTAAATTCTTTATGTTTATCATATAAATCAGTGATTGTTTTGTTGTCTTTTATTGTAATTTTAAGATCTAAGAAGTTAATATTATTGTTATATATATATATATATATATATATTGTACTTTTAAGATTCTAAAGTGAGTACTTAGAAAATTATAAAAATTTAAAATTCAATGTTTAAAAAAATGTACTTAAGCTTATGCCAATCATGAAAACCCAGTCAATATCTATCAATGATCAGTTTATTGAAAAAAAAAAAAAAAAAACCCAAAAACATTTCTAGTTCAGAAATAGAAAAAAAAAAATACTGTAAATCTGCTATATATAATTGGAGCACAGTTATTAACACAAATTTCACTCTTGATAATATGAATACAGTATATGGAAAGTGATTATAAGAAAGGCCATTATTTAATTTTACTATTGAAATATTTTTCAATTAAAGTTTAATTATATTTTATGTTTGAAATTTTTCCTTTTTGGAAATTAAAAAATATTATGGTTTTCCATAATACATCAACACAATATTTAAGTAACATAAATGCTGTTTTATGCAGATAAGTTTCAAATCAAACATATTGTAGCTTACTAATGACAAAAGTATATCTTGCTCTATTAAAAAAGCAACTAAAATCTACAACCCAACACTTGGAGATATATGGAAAAAAATATATATATTACAACAAAATGACAAAAATGAAACAGACATTTTATAACCAAACTTTACAGATTAAATGCAATAAGTGATTAAATACTAACTGCGATTTTTGTACAAACAATTCTAAAAGGAATTTTTTAAAATTATGTTTTTATATTGAAATTCAACTATAATATGTTGAATATTCTGAACACTGCTAACATTATATCAGGGGTCTGTCCAGACTTTTCTCACAAGGTCCTGTTTTTGTGAAATTGTGAAGTTTTTTTTTATTTTTGTGAAAATTCTAGTCATAATTTTGTGAATTTTAAATTATCGATGTCTTCATATTCTATCATTCATATATAAAAAGCTAAGTAATATGCTTTTTGGTGAGTTAAACTGCTTACTTACAGGCCAGATTTTATTTTTAAATGACTAAATTTGTGAAAAGTTCAATTTGAAGGTGAAAAAATTCTGTGAAAGGTCTATTTAAGAGACAAATAATTTTGTGAAGGGTCCTGTTTTGGGATAAAATATTTTGTGAAGGGTCCTGTTTGGGGATAAAAATTTTTGTGAAGGGTCCTTTAAAGGACCTAAAATTTTCCTAAACATATCCCTGTATATAATTAATATAAGATAAACCCAAATCTTTCTGTTTATCTCTAACACTGCAGTACCAAAATGCTTCAAATCATAACTTTGAAGTCAACCCTTTTTCTTAAAAAATAAGTTATTTTATAAAAAAAACATTTAAATTACATTACTCTTTTTAGAAATATCATTATAAAATATTACAGTAAAACATCTGAATAGCAGCCACCACTGGGAGCACAATAAAGTGACCATACTTCGGAGGTTGGTATTATTCAGAAGTCAAAATTGCTTACATTAAAATCAAAATAACTGGCGAAAGTTATTTTATTTTTACAGTTAAAGAATACATAGTATTATACATATTATTAAATAGTAAAGAAATCCCTTATTCACAGTTTTTTTTTAAAAGCATATCTCTTTCTCTAAATGTATAATCATTTCTGCAGATTTGAACAATTTGTTATCATTTTGGGTGAGCGCAAAATTTTTAATTTCTGAGTTTCTCCGCAATTTCTGGGACACTTTCCAATAACATTGGCCCAGAAATTAGGAGATTTTTCTCTTGATAGTTAAGAAAGCCATTCCAAAAGCAACTTATCAAATCAATCTCATCATAACCAGTTCTTCGATGCTTAGTTTAAGATTCCAAATTTACACCTTGAAACATCTTTTCTAAATAAAAGTAACTATTTTTCATAATGCCATCATTTGGGGTTCTTCCGCAATTGTAAATTTCAGCTAATTTTCGTGCACTTACACCTTTTTTGCTGTCCTGAATAACTTTTAACTTATCGCTTAAAGTTAAATATTTCAATTTGAACTCATTGTTTTAGGGAAAAACATGTGCTACAAATAGACAAGAAAAATCATCATATGATTCACAAAGAGTACAAATGACAACTGCTTGCTCACACTTAAATTTCGTCCCCACCATACCTATTTACGCTAGAGATTAGTAGAGAATTTGTAAGGACGTGAAATGAGAAAATCTACCTCTACAATCTTCGCAATCTCAGTTCTAATTAAAACATAACGTTAAAAAAAAAAACTCCAAATAAATAAAAAATGCTGTGTTGTGGCCATTTTTCAGAGTTTTAATGTAATGTTATTATTTCTATGGAAGAGATTCGGTAATACTAAAACATGACCAGTATTCAGAGGTTATCGTTTTTTGAAGTGACCGTTGTAGGAGGTTTCAATGTAATATTATCTGCATATACTGTTTTGTGAATAACATTTTTTGAGATTTGGCAATTTAAAATCCAATCAGCTAGATTGATGAAGCTTGGCTAGTGCTTATACACAATAATAATAATCAAATTTATCGCTAGATTACATAAAAGATAAAATGCAAATTATGGTAATACATTATATGCTAATACAGTAGACTCCCTTAAATCCGCGACCCTAAAATCCACGAACGCCTAAAATCCACGTATTTTTTTCAGATGTAAACAACGAAATTTACAGTTAAGTTGCAGGAACAAAATTCAAGATGGCGCCGAAATCAGCAACTAACGCAATGTTTTTTTTACTAAATTTTTTGTTAATCATTCCCTTTTGGCTATTACAGATGATTTATTACTAAATAAATTTACATTACTTTTGATTTTGATATAAATTAGCATATCTATATCAAAAATTCCAGGGTTCGAAATGGAAAAATCCACGAACCAGAACGCTATTTTAAAATTATTTTTCGCGGAATTTTTTAAAAAAATTATAGACAAATTTATTTCTAAATTTTACAAAGCAGTATAAGAAAAGCATTTCAAGACCCTAAATAACAATGAAGAAAGTTACAGTGAGTGCAATAAGCTATATATACTGATAGTAGCATTAACACTGTTCTCCTTCCTATCACTAGATGGCAGCATAGGACTTTTGGAATCGAATTGAATCTATTTCATTCGTAATAATTTAATATCTTTCTAAATTTTTATTTTACATAATTATTTTAATAATTACTTACTTTCAAACTAATAAATTATTTTAATATTTTACTTATTTTAATGTTTCACTTTATTGTAAGCATTCATTTTAATTTCCCTTGCTTAACTACCAATGAAATGAATGTTTCAAAAATGTAAACAAATCAATGACCAGAAATCCGCAAAATTCTAAAATCCGCACAACCTCTGGTCCCAAGCTGTGCAGATTTGAGGGAGTCTACTGTAATAAAGAACCTAAACTATAATTAATAAGTTTAACCCGGGAGAACTTGCTGCATGAGATTTTCTCTCACCGTCGTACTTCTTTTTAAAACACTTATTTAAACCATTTTTCATTTTAATTAAAATTTCAAATGTTATTTCAGTTATTTTACCTCTTTTGTGAATAAAAATACTAAGTCAAGCAAAAAAGTTGATATTAAGTGAAAGTAAAGTAAAAAAAAGCGATTGGGCACCGAGAGAGAAATTCTCACTAGCAAGTTCTCCCGGGTTAAAACAGGCATGAGATTGACAAAAAAGCTGAAAACAGAGCAAACGACGTTTGAACAATGACAGTTATGAATTTCAAGCGCAACAAATATAATTGCTATTAATGTATATAATTTATACACAATTTAGCTTTGTGTAAATTAAAAAGAAATTATTAACACGAATTGGGCAGAAATTATTCATTTACTCTAATGAAAAGCTTATTTTACCAAGATACAGAACATTAATGTGAAAATTGCCGTTTTTTCACGATCTTTTGACGAAAATTGCCGTTTTTTTCGCGATCTTTCGATAAAATTGTGTTTTAGTGATTTTTTGACAAAAATTGCCATTTTTTCGTGATCTTTTGAGGGAAATTGCTGTTTTTTCACGATCTTTTGACAAAATTGTCGTGTTTTAGTGATTCTTTGACAAAAATGCCGTTTTTTCCTGACCCTTCGACGAAATTGTCGATTTTTCTTTGAACAATTGACGAAATTGATTTTTTTTTTTTTTGGTGAGCATGTCTAAATTTGCAATACATTTTATGTCCGAATTTTCAGATTTATGACCGATTTTTTTTTAATTTTCGGAAATGACTGCCGTAATTCTTCGGACTTTTCAGAACACAATCATCCCTGGTTCAGCGATCGCGATGAAATAGGATAACCACCGCATGCGATAAATTTTTTCTCGTAGTTCAAGTGTTGAAATATAAGCATAATTTGATGCGGATTAAAATCATTTCATGACTTTGTTTTTTATTTAAACAAATAAAAAACAGATGTCTGCACGAAATAATTTCTTGAAAAATGAGAAATTAAAAATCAAAAAAGTGGCAAAAAAGTGAAAATTTGAAAAAACTAAAAAAAAAAAACGGAAATTCAAAAATGGCAAAAAAGCAGAAAACTGCGGATCCGCGGAAGAATCTCATGCCTGGTTTAAAAACATATATTATTATGTTATTAATTCCCTCATATGTTACACATATTTCCATTTTGAATGTGACAATGAACAATCAACAAACAAAGGCTAGGATAGTATTAAATGTAACCTCACAATTTCAACAATTGCAGGTTAAAATTATTTAGCATTATACAATAGCAAATTACACATAACCCCAGTGACAGAAAGTTTTGTAGCTGTCTGTGACAAGCTTTTAAAATTTCATCATCTGCCTGCAAACTTTGCATTTAATTTTAATGAATAATACATTAATAATACAATAAACAATAATACATTAAACTAGGAATTTTTTATCATTTTATTTTAAACATAGTAAGCATGATGCATTCTCATTAATTTTACTTATAACTTTTCATTATATAATTTCTTTTAGGATTTCTAAAATGGGGAAAATAAGCAGACTCATACCTAGACAATAAAGATGCTTTTAAAAACCTTTAGAAGCTTCAGAGCTGATTTGTTCTTTCTTGGAGTTGGGAATGCTCCAATTTTTTAAATATGTTTTCAAAATTTTTAGCACAGGGTAATTTCCAATTAATATTTTGACCAGGATGGCATCCTTGAAAATGTGCGCTCAACTTTTTTTTTTCATCATTTCACATTCAAACATAACTCAATACAAACTTCAGACATGCCACAGGCTAAGTAAAAAAAGGCTGATCTTCCATGACTTTACACATGAAAAGCACAGAGTTTTTTCCACAACAATTTAATGAAATTATTATTTTTTTTTTTTTGACGAAATTCATGTTTTTTTCCCTCACGGATTTCTGATAAAATTCGTGTTTTTTTCAGCGATCCTTGACAAATTTTGTGTTTTTTCATGATCCCTTGATAAAATTCATGATTTTTGATAATCCTTTGATGAAATTCGCATTTTTCCACAGCCTTTTGACAAAATCTGCGTTTTTTTGACGAAATTTGCATTGTTTCCCGTGATTTTTTTGACAAAATTTGCATTTTTTCATGATCTTTTGATGAAATTTGCGTTTTTTTACCGATCTTTTGACAAAATTCGCGTTTTTTTTTTTCGACAATCCTATGATGAAATTTGAGTTTGTTCACAATTCTTACGCAATCCTTTGACGAAATTTGTGTTTTTTTTTTTTTTTTTTTTTTTCACGATCCTCCAACGTAGTTTGAAATTTTCCGCGCTCTTTTAACGAAATTCGTGTTTTTTTTCTGTGATCCTTTGATGTAATTTGCATTTCTTTCACGATCCTTGACGAAAATTGTGTTTTTATGTGATCCTTTGTCGAAAATAGTATTTTTTTTCACAGAAAAAGGTCCAAAAGTTGCTGACAATTTTTGAAATTGATTTCAGTAGTACAGATAAAAATTGTCTGCAAAAGATTTTCTTTGTATGCGAATATGTCGCCGTGTTTCTGCCACTGGGCACATAACTAATGAAATTAATCAAACTATCACAAGAAAAGTGATATATTATATATGCTACTGATATATGCTATTTTTTTTTTTTTTTTTTTTATGAAACAAGAATCTGTATCATTCCTCCTTAAAGGAATTTAAAGTACAAAAGGCAGATCTAAATTAGACTTTTGAATCACAATCACTGAAAATTCAATACATATTTGCTAGAGAAAGAATGCAATGTATAACTCATGGCACAGCTTATTACAATTTGTTTTATGCATCAAGTTTTAGATACCTTGTTTTCCTCAATGACTACTTTTCCATGAGCAATCACGTATGTTGGAATGCCTCGTAATTCTTGGCCCTCAAAAATATTAAAGTCAACTAAGAGCTGGTGAGACTTAGCAGATATTGTATGACTAGCATGGGCATCCCATATGATGACATCAGCATCAGATCCAGCTTGGATGCGTCCCTGAAATCAGAAAGGAAAAAGCAAAAGATAATTTAAAACTAATAATCATTAAAATAGATGAATCTGACATTAATTTTCAATATTACTATAATAAGTAGATAATAGAATAAAGCTTACTTTCTGAGGATATAAGTTGAATATTTTTGCTGCATTAGTGCTGGTAACAGCTACAAACTGACAAGGATCAATGAGTCCAGTCATCTAGAAAATACACAGTATTAAATTTTAAGAACTGATTTTTAAAAATAATGTATTATATTACTTTTTATTACAGTTTATACTTTGCAGGATTATAAAGTGAACTATGACTAAGTACAAATACATCATTTTAACTGCAATAATGAACTGTGAACATGAGTAACTGGTAATTTAAGAAAGAAAAAGACAATGTTAAACTTACTACTCCCTTTTCCCAAAGAAGAGACATACGCTCTTCAACACCATTAACGCCATTAGGGATTTTGTGAAATCATCTAATCCTAATGCTTTCTGATTAGAGCTGAAAGTGCAGTTGTCTGAGCCTGTTGTTTGAAGGACTCCACTAAAAAACAAGTTTAATCATTAAAATGACAGCAAAATTATAAAATTTTTCTGAAATATATCAACCGACATTTTAAATGCTATATTTAATAGAATTCCAGTTATTACAGTAAATTAAGAACTGCAAACAGAAAGTAAATAAAAGTATATATATATATCTATAATTTTTCTTATGTTCCAGCTTATTTTGCACAATTACATAAAGATATGTAATAGTTTGATATTTATTAAAAGTTATCAGATATTTCTACTGAAATTTGGTAAAAAGAAAAAAAAAAAAGGTTAGAATGAAAAAAACAATTATCCTTTTTTAAAAAATTTTTCTTACATAATTTTAGCACTTCCATTCCTAAAATATTTTTAAACAGAAGGACAGTGTCTACATTAATTTCATTTGAAAAAAAAAAATAAAAAAAATAAATAAATCTATGCAGTATTTATTGATCTATCTACACAGATACTGATTTTTACTCATACATTTTTTAACACATTGACTGCCATATTATAGATGTACATTAGGGTGGAACTTAAGTATAGGGTAAAAAAAAAAAAAAAAACTTTTTTATTTTAATGTGTAATAGTGAAAACTTTTTTCCTTTTTGGATGTCTAAACTTTTGGCTGAAAAGGTTTTTTTTAAATTAAGTTGTTTTTCGGTTCCTCAAGGAGGTCAAAGTTTTGAAATTTCAGTATAAAGTAACTGAAAGTAAACAACGTAGCTGTTAGCTCACATCTACTTTTATTTAGCAAATACTATCCAGAAGTCACCCTGAGGAGGTGGTTAAATATCGACTTCCACCCTCCTTACCTCCCTTTGTTATGAATTAATTAAATTGGATATTCAACCTACTGTCTTTTTAGGCAAACTTTGTCATTACATTGTGGGAATTCAACTTTCCCAAGATTAAGCAGTCTTTTGCTTAATATTTAAAGACGGTTGACGCAGCTCGTGGGACAATTTTGACACACGTTTCCACTGTTTGAGTATGACAAGGAAAATCTAAAATTCAGGTGTATCCCTTGTTTGTACTTTTTTTAAGTTCTTCATCCGATCAGACCGTCAAGATAGGATCAATGTTTTTATAGTCTATAATTTCAATATGTTCGCATTTTTTCAAGTCACTTTCCTACTGGTCCAGAAATCCTTTTGTACCCATAGTTTTTCAGCAAGATGTTGAAATAAGTATCTAAGAAAAAAGTTCATTTGCATGTAATAATCAAATTATCCATTATAAAGTTTCTAGGGTATTGCTTCCGATGTTTTAACAACTCCAGATTTGCATCCTGCATTAAAGGTGTTTCTGTTTCACCTAATAACTCTCAAACTTGAAATGTCTGTATTATTATTTTGAAAATACACCAAAATTGCAGTGGCTATATTAATATAAGAAGAAGATATCAATGAAATATGACCAATATATTTTTATCCTGGTTTTTGAACTGAGACCAGATGTTCGTCTTTAATGATCCTTTATACTTTTTTCCCTCTGCTTCAGTTATCATAGCATTATCCTTTCTGCCATAAAAATACTAACCTTCTAAAATTAACTCATTTCGTCTTTCCTGTTCTTTCAAATTCTTCCTTTTCTTTTCTCTTTGTCATCTTCAAATCCTTCTTTCAGTTACTTTTTCTTTATTATCATCAGAAATACCCATATCTTCTAAGGTGCCATTTGCAATAATATTTGCAGTTCTGTCTAATACTCTGGTTCTTTCACCGTGTTGATTATCAAATTCAGGTTTAGAAAACAACCGATTGAGCTATTTCCTTCCGAACTGTTTTTTACACTTGACGATCATTCAATCAAAACATCATTTTTTTTTTTGTTTTAAAATAACTTTTTTCCTTGATATTTCCATTTCCAGTCTTGCTACACATTTTTTGTAGTTTTTATATCTATTGATCCTATTGTCATTACCCCATCTCTCTTTGGTCTTTGAGAAAGTGATGTTCTTGTTCTGATACACGATGATATTTAGTGCTTTTACACAAAGAAATGTTTTTTACAGGATTACCTAACATTTTGCAATTTTATATTGGATGTGGGATTATTCTTTCTAATCTTAATATTTTTCTTCAAATTTTGACATTTCTCGCACTAGTCTCTAATCATTTTTTATGATTTGTGTATCAGAAACTGTTGGAATTGAAGGTCTCAGCAATACACTTTTAATTGTATCATCAACAGCTTTAGATATTTTAGAAATAGTGTGTACCAGATTCCAGCTGTCAGATTTTAAGTTAAATTGAACCCAAAAATAATGTTTCATAACTTCTTCATATGTTCGCCAAAGATGACAGTCTAATGTTAATTGTTTTGGTTCACGAAATACAGGACACTTCAACAATTATCTAGATTTAGGTACGTTAACAGACTTTGTCACTTTTGACACCGAATGTTTATCGAAAAATAATTAAAGAAACTGTTAACACCCGTTAAATCGGACTAACTTGTTATGTGTCGCAGCCAAATAAATCAGAGACAATGAAAGCTGACGCCCATGACGCTGGCTTCTACAAAAGTCAAATAAAGTGGGGCTAACTTTTCTAAGGCACTCAAACTAAATTATTCTCTTTATTACATGACATTAACACTTAATTTAATTTTGCAAAATATAAATTTAACAATAAGCTTAAAAACTTTTCATGCAATTATTGGCTTTTTTTCGTTTTTTATGGAAAATCAGGTGCTTTGAGGAACCGGAAAATATCATTTTAAAATTAAAAGAAAAATATTTTCTTTTTATGGAGTTAAAAAGGAAAAAAATAATCACTATTAGAATATAAAATTCGAAACTTCGTTTTTTAGTTCCACCCTAATGTACATATGGCAAGTACTTTTCTGATCTGATCTGATCATTCATATGTATGTATGAAGATCAATGTTTTAAATGAAGCTGTATTGTTCATGTATGTATCATGACTTATACTTTATAAACAGGGTCTGGCACTATGACCTCACCCAGTTGTTTAGGTAGACATAGCCTAAAGGAAATTTAGGTATTTTCAGCACATGTGTACTAAAAATACTTCATGTAAAGTGAAGAATATATAAAACAGATTGATGTTAAACGTATCAATGAAGCATAACAAAATTCAACTAAATTTTTGTATTTTAAAATTGTGCAAAATAAATATATAAGTAAAACAAAAAAAAAAAGTATTTTGTCCTAGGGGTCATATTCCTCTATCATATCTCTGACAGTCAGTGTGTTAAGGTGGTTACTAAACTATTTTTCCATGCTCAACAATGAAAAACTTTCCAACACATTTACAGAGTCACTTTTATACATAAAAGCATGAAATATGCAGGCATGACTATTGAACAGATTTAATCAAATAGCATTTTTCATTTAATTATAACAATTGTAGATGAAGTAATCGTTATTATCAGTTTATATAATAACTTTTTAGAATCAGTTTTAGTTTAGAATGTTTCAGATGTTAACTGAGTAATAGTAGAAGACAACTTGTATCAAAGCAGAATTAAAAAAATAAATGTAAAAGCTAAATCTACAAAAAAAAAAAAAAAAAATGCAGATATTTCAACTTTGATACAGCTCTTCAGAAGCATTACCATTACCAGTGATTTTAATCACTTATTTTGTAACTTATATTTCCCATAAAAATATCTTTAATTTAACATTTACAGGGACCACACTAAGAAATTAAGACTATTCGCCAACACATTAGCCAAATTTGAAAATCATTAGCCAAATTTATCTATTATTAGCCAAAAGTATATTAAAAGTATATTCGATCTTTTGACGAAGTTTGCAGGGATTTTGGGTCTTTTGACGAAATTAGAGTTTTTTCGCTATCTTTTGACAAAATTTGTGTGTTTTTTCATGATCTTTTGGCGAAATTTGTGGTTTTTTGTGATTCTTTGACAAAATTTGTGCTTTCCCGCGATCTTTTGACGAAATTCGCGATATTTTTTATGTCCAAATTTTCAGATTGACGACCGATTTTTTTTTAATTTTTGGATACTAATTTCTTAAATTTTCAGAAAAATTGGAACAGAATTACCTCTAATTGGCCGGCTGAGAAGAAGAGGAGGAATATAGACTGGAAATATGGCCGTACGCGAACTCAAGCTAAAAACGGAAATTCATTTACGTTCCAAAAGATGATTACACAACAAAAGAGACCCCAAAAAATCATTCGCCAGCTTTTTCGCCATAATAATTTTTTTCTCGCCATTTTCACGATGTATTCGCATTTGGCGAGCTGGCAAATGGTTAGCGCAGCCCCTGATTTAGCAATCTTCATTCATACAAAATTTTCTTCTGGCAACACTAATGAATAAATTAATGAACATATAATAAATTACAGACAAAAACTCTGACATAATTAAAAAAAATAAGATTACTTAGAATAAAACTTACTGCATGCGGCTTCAAATGAAATAACAATACTAATACATATGAAAAAATATAAAAATTATTAAAACACATTCTAAACTTCATTAAGTGAAACATAGCATCATCTCAATAATTTTTTCATGTTACTTAAAAAAATTGAAGATCTGGAATATTCAAGTCCAGAAATCAGGATAATTGTAACAAATAATTAAATTAGTTGCCAATTAAAATATGTCCTCCCCCCCCCCCTCCCCGCCACACACACAATCATTATAACACTAGTATGATCAACATTGAATTTTCCTTTAACAATGTTCATACACACTAAATAAATATGAATAAAACTTGTTATTTTGTCTACCAACACCCCCCCCCCCCCACACACACACACACACTTACACATCTTTAGCATCTGAAAATAAATGACAAACTCAAATGTTATGTGAAATACAACCAATTAATTTAAAAAAGAATTAATTTAACATGGAGCAATAAAGAAATGAAAAAAATATAAATATCTTGTATTAACAAATAAGGTATGCTGAGGTAACTGGACCAACCAGGTAACTGGACTATAGGCTATTTTATAAAAAACTGTTGATGTCAAGTTTTAGCTTTTATCAACATTGCACTCCCATATCTACTTTTTAAAACAACGTGTGTTAAGTCAATCATAACTCTGTCTTTGCTGTGATAGGTTGCTGAAAATTTGGGTTTTTTTTTTTTTTTTTACAAACAATCTCAATTTGGTTGAACTTTTTATTAAAATACAGTAAGTACTTTTATCAAACAAACTTTTCTTTTAAAGATTAGGCATACTATTACATATTATTAGGTACATACATATTTACTTACGCTTAAAATGTAAGGCCGGTGTTCCAGTTACCCCATACATTTTTCAAGAATGGGATAACTGGGACATATATCAGAGGTAACTGGACCATGTGGGATCCAGTTATCCCAACAGTTATAAATAATTTTGTGGAGTTTTTCTTACTATGGGAAATTGATTTCCCCATTGTTTTTTTGCTTACAATAAAGAAAATTATATACCTTATTAAGATTACATAATAAATTTTTTTTAAAAGCATGTTGGCGGTTATTTAACCAAACTTCTTAAATGAGATTGCCAAACTTCGAAATTTTACGATACAGATGAAGAGGCGTACATAAGACAAAGTGACATTACTAGAAAATTATTGAAATGAATAAAGCATAGTTATGTTCGATATCGAAACATTTTTGCATTCTTCGCAAATTTATTGGACCTACCAAACTTTCACTGAGGTAAATAAAAAAGAGAATGAGATATTTAAGTACTTACATACCCATTTGTTTATAGATTTATCTTGTTTTTTTTTTTTACTAAAATACCCATGTAACTTTTATACTTAGTACCTATACTAAAGTACATAAGTACTTATTTAATTGTTATGTTTTTTGTATAAATAAATCTAATAATTTCATATTTGGTGCTTTTTTTAGACACCTTGACAGCAAAGGTTTCCCTTACGCTCTTTGATATATAATTTACATGATCTGCCTGGTTTAAATTTTTTTCAAGTTATTTGCACTTTTTCAAATAGGATCTGATATCCCATTAAAAAAAAAAAAAAAATGCGGCAACTGGACCCATGAAGAAAGGAGGATGAAATATATATAATTTTTATTTTTAGACTTTAAAATGTAATTTTGAAAATTTCTGTTTGATAGAGTGAATCTAATTAAACACATTTACAAAGGTTCAGACTTTAATTCAAATGAATATTAGCTTTTGGAAGCTGAATTGCCAGAATCTCCAGAGTCACATTGTAAAATCCTGGCCCAGTTGCCCCATGAAACCTTATAAAGAAAACAATCTTATACTTTGGTACTTTTTTGCTTCACTTTTAGTTTGGTATATTTTTTTCATTAGAATGAAACTACATTTCATTTCAAAATCTAATTGATTATGCATATAAACTTAAAAATTTAGATGACAAATTTCATTCCCATTAGAATAACATTTTACTTTGAAATCTTCACAAATATCCATAAATATTGAATGTCAAAGTAATTGACTATCTATTAGAACTGAAAAATTTAAATTGTGTCAGTATTTTTGGTACACAACAATCTGAATAAGAAAGATAACACATTTTACATGAATATTGAACACAGTTTGCAAATTTGAAAATAAATACAAGTGAAATATTGAGATATAACTTTAATAATGTGCATATTTATACATGAACAGATAAGAGAGATAAAAAAGTGCACTAACCTAGCTAAAAGATGAATTAAATGTGAAGACGTAGTTGGATCAGATCTAAGAGGAGGGGATAAAACATGGGCAGCAGCATGATTCCAACATTTGTGGAAGTAGTTACTGGCATCACTACCTAAGGCAGCTGCAATTGTTTCTCCAAATACCAAGCAACCTAATAGAAAAAAATATGAATAAAAAAAATTTAATTTTTGAAAAAACACTCAAATTCATAAAAAAGTCATTTATAAAAATTAAATCAAATGTCATTCTTGTATCCTAAATCTATTGTAGAAAAGTACTGGGTCAGCAAGAAATATGTTACCCCCCAAGGGTTTTTTGGACTGTGTTCTACTGCTTTGACTGAAACAAAATTAAAACTACAGATAATATAAATGATGCACTCCTCATATATTAAATAAAAAAATTCTGACAAGGTGGCATTGTAGCATTCAAAAAAATGTTAAAAATGCTTATTCATTTTAATTAAGAGTTTGACCGAATATTCAGTTTGGTTTTTGCCATAAAGTTTAGGAGAACATTCATTTTTGGTGAAAATACTGTTGAATATTCAGCTGAAATCTCTGTATTCCTAAAATTGCATTTCTTCCTTCAGGAATTTTCAACATCCCTTATCAATGTAAGCTGTATGGCTTAAATGAGAGCCTGTTTATTTATTGTTATGAACTTTACTGCTTATAATGACTATGTACATATGACTAAATTTTGAAAATGCTTTCCACGTGCTCATTAAAGTTTGCAGATTTAATAGTGATAGAAAATTTTTACAGACAAAATATGAGCAGCAGCATAATTCCAGCATTTGTGGAAATAGTTACTAGCATTGCTACCTAATGCAGCTGCAATTGTTTCTCAGAATACCAAACAACCTAATAGGAAAAAAATTAATAAAAAAATTTAATTTTTGAAAAAACACTCAACTTCATAAAAAAGTAGTTTATAAAAATCAAATCAAATGTCATTCTTCTATCCTAAATCTATTGTAGAAAAGAACTGGGTTAGCAAAAAATATGTCTCTCCCTCCTCCACCCTCCCAAGGGGTATTGGACTGTGTTCTGCTGCTTTCTAATTTTGATTGAAACAAAATTAAAACTACAGATAATATAAATGATGCACTGCTCATTTATTAAATAAAAAAATTCTGACAAGGTGGCATTGTAGCATTCAAATAAATATTATAAATGCTTATACATTTTAATTAAGAATTTGACAGGATATTCATTTTCACCACATAGATTAGGGGAACATTCATTTTCGGTGAATACTGTAATATTCGGCCAAAACTATTTGTATTACTAAAATTGTGTTTCTTCCATCAGGAATTTTCGACATCCCTCATCGATTTAAGCTGTATTGGCTTAAATGAGAGTCTGTTTATTTATTGCTATGAACTTTACAGTTTATAATGACTATGTACCTAAATGACTAAATTTTGAAAACGCTTTCCATGTGCTCATTAAAAATCTGCAGACTTAATAGTGATAGAAAAATTTTAATTTATATATCGTAAAAGTATTTTGAATGCACTCTAAGGAAGTGTGGAATAAAAAGACAATATAACAGCTGATGGTCATTTACAAAAGTCATTATAAATGGTAAAACAGGATATGTATAACTAAAACACTTTTTATTTAGATGAAATTCATATAATTAAGAAAGCACTCTATGTTGCTGATGAGTTGAATCTTATTTCATACAAAAATTAGAAGTTTTGGTCAGAGCCACATAAAGCCAACTTGGAGACAGTTTCCAAACAGGGGCAAATATACAAGCATATATATGTGTGTTTGTCAGAAATGTTTCTTTATATGTATAATTATTTAATAATTATGTATATATATATATATATATATATATATATATGTGTGTGTGTGTGTGCATTAATTACTTTAAATTTATTTTTAAGATAATTTCGTTTTTGTTTTTATCTGAAACTACGAAGATAACAGAAATTTGGTTTCAGTCGAACACTGATTTTAATGCCAATATGCCTTTACATAATTGTTTAATATGCTAGATTAAATGCTCAATATGTCTCCTTCATTCCTAACAATATGCTATAATCACAAAATCATATTTACAGACGTGTGAAAATTATTAGAATAATTGTGAAATTTACATTAAAATCTTGATGCATTTAATATTTAGTGTGCATCCTCTTGTTTTTTATTAAAGATTCGATACCTCTTGGCATACTTTGTATGAGTTTTTGGCAATTAATTTGTATTTCGTGGTCATGATGCCAGATTTGTATGAGTTTTGTCTGTATTTGTATGTCAACAACATTCTTGTTTGTGATGTTGAATTTCTTTAATTTAATTAAAGAAAACACTTCCATGGCATGGAAACAGTCCAGATATGAACCACATAGAGAACCTTTGGGCCATTGTAAAGAAAAAATTAAAGAAATGCAACATCACAAACAAGACTGGTCTGATAGAAAGACTCATCCCAATTTGGCATCATGACAACAAAATACAAATTAACTGCCAAAAACTCATACAAAGTATGCCAAGACAAGTATGCCATCATTTCTTTAATAAAAAACAAGGGGATGCACACTAAATATTAAATGTATCAATATTATTTAAATATTTCTTTAATATAACAAGTTATTAATGTAAATTTCACAATTATTCTAATAATTTTCACACATCTGTATATATCTATGCCAGCTGTGAAAGAAAGAATTGTTGTTAAGTTTGAGATATTCAGCCTGACTAGCTGCACTCAGAATATGTGGTAATGGAAAATGAAAATATGGTTTTGCGATTACAACACATTGTTGAAAATGAAAAGGAATATATTGAGCATTCACCATAGCATATTAAACATTTATATGAAGCCTTATATGAATTTAAAATATAAGCCTATGTATGTATAAGTCTATTCAACAGAATGCCACAGTTCCATTATTTGGGGAAATTTTTGAACTAAAATTTTTATTTAATAAATGAGAAGTGCATCATTTGAATTATCTATATCTTTAATTTTGTTACAATCAGAGCAGTGGAATAATATCAGAGATCTGCACAGGCCAGCCCTGGCCTTTTCTCCACCTTTTTCGGGCCAGGCCTAGTGACAGGCCTTTACAGGAATGGACGGGTTCATGCCTTACTTTTTTCCTGAAGGTTTGGTGTCACCTGGTCTGTTCAAAAGTCAGTAAAATTAGGCTTGGCCAAAAATTTTTGCCAAAAATGCATACATTTTTAAATCGCCATTATTCTAAAATTAAACATTAAAATTCATTCTTTTAAAAGAAAGTGGATATCTATGCTTATTAAAATATAGCTAAATTAAAATACAGTAAAATGTGTGATAAAGAACCTGCCTATGACTGAATTCTGTTTTAAACTGAAAAATGTGTTGATCCATGCAAAATTAATATACTAATACGTAAGAAAAGAATATACAATACATTTACACTTGCTAAGAAGGGAACTTGTCTATATCGCTTTTTTTTTTTTTTTTCCCCTAAGCAATTTTACTGAATAGCATTTTAAAGATTTTTAACACTTCAATACATGGAATATTGATTAACAATATTAATGATAACTGAAACATTTACATATAAGAAATAGAGATTCATTAAAAAATAAATACAGCAGCCCGTGGCACTTCTATAAAACTGAAGATTATAAAGATGGAAAAAAAGTATAGATAAATATTTTTGGTCAGAACACCTCTTATGAGAGAAATTTTTAACCAAATCAATGTAAAAATCAATGTTTTGTAGAAATTCAGTCAGGCCGGACCGAACTTTTCGCTGTTATACCAGGCCAGGCCAATAATTCTTTTCTACAAGCAGGGCCGGGTTTGCGTCAGACTTAACTTTTTTACCAGGCTAGGCGAGGCCAATATTGTTTTTGTATAGGCCGGGCAGAACTTTTTATTTTTGTATTGGGCCAGGCAGAATTCTTTTTTCTATGAGTTGAGCCAGGCCTGGAAATTTTGGCCCATGCAGACCTCTAGAACAAGCCTGTCCAACCTTTTAGTAAACAGGGGTGGCCCCTCACCTAGTTATAAACAATGAAGGGCACCATTATTCACATGACTTAAATAATTCAACAAATACTCGTATTATCTCATGGTTGTAGTCAGCAGAGTCTGATTATCACAAAGGCTGACTTCCACCAGTATTTTTATATAGTAATCGTCACCCTATTTAAGCAAAGAATTTCTGTTATAAATATTTCAAACATTTACTGTTCGGAAATATTGACAGAAGTTTGCTCCTGTGGTAATCACGCCCTGAACATTGGTAGTTTTATATGTCACACACATCTTATACGTTGAACATATATTTCATTGTGGTATACATAAGGTCTCTACGATTCATCAATCCTATGTAAAATTAATTTAATGATATAACATAAAGCAGTAAATTTAGAATGACATTTTTTAAAAGCGAATGCGAGATTAAGGGGACTCTTCACTTACTTGAAAACATCCACTCTGTAATGTTAAACCTACGGGCAGGTTGTTTTTGAACTTCTCGTTTAAA
This sequence comes from Maratus speciosus, assembly GCA_963932465.1. NCBI lineage: Eukaryota > Metazoa > Arthropoda > Arachnida > Araneae > Salticidae > Maratus > Maratus speciosus. The sequence goes on from OZ010796.1 coordinate 317,711,700, forward strand.
TTTGAGTATTTTTAAATGATTTTTTTTTGCATAGGATACTTGTGGTCGATCTTTAATATGGCTATTTTTTACTTTTTTAATTTTGGTTGCAAATTTTTTTAATAAAGGTACTTTGACTTTCAGAACCTTTCAAAACTGAAAGTACTTTTATTTTTAAAAATCTGAAAGTAAAGAAGGTTTTGAAAGTGAAAGCAGCTTTATTAAAAAAATCTGCAACCAAAATTAAAAAATAGCCAAAGATCGACCTCAACTATCCTATGCAAAAGAAAATCATTAAAAAATATTCAAATTTAAACAAGAAATTCGAAAACAACCTGCCCATAGGTTTAACATTATGGAGTGAGTGATCTCAAGTGAGTGAAGAGTCCACCTTAAGGGTGGGAGCCATGTAAAAGGTTTTGTAGGGGAAAGAGCCAGAGACCTGTTAATAATAATTTTAAAATATATGCAAACATTATTTACTTTTAAAAAAGCATTTTTTAAAATTGATCTTTATCCTTACAAAAACTTAGTGACAAACCAAATGGCGCCAAGAGAACCTTCAAAGAGGCGCCTATGGGCGCTGCGTTGGACAGCCCTGCTCTAGAATATACTCCAGAACCCTTTGAATTAGGTAACTTTTTTGCTAAACTCATATCACCATTTCTCTTAATCTGTCATATCTCTAGAATTTCCAACTATTGTAAATTAAAATCAGGATTTCACAGAATGAACATACCAATTTTACCAAATGAATAAAATTCAAATGAACTTAAATATCACATTAAGCATAAAAATTCCTATGTTCTTAAGAAATGCAGCAATTTTTATTTAATCAAAAGTCATTCAAAAAACAGAAAGGCATGATGTATCAGAGCGATGACTTATTTTTATGAGATAAATTTATGCCTACAAAGTTTGAACAAATACTTGCAAGTATGCAATAAGTTAACACAAATCTAAAAATTGTCATTCAAATAAGAATACAAATTAGAGAACAATACTCTATACATATAAAAAATATTACTTATACATTTTCATACGATCAGCAAGTACTTGCATATAAATATAATTTAAATACAAACATGTAAAATTTATATATATATATTTTTTTGATAATCTTTTTTTAAAACCTTCTACATCATAGCATGAAAATGTACAATAAATATGCAAAACTATATAAATAAAAGATTAGAACTAGTATTTATTATAAAATTTTTAAATACTCAATCATTTTTTACATATAAAGAAAATTAATATTCATATATAATATTACAGCTAAGTTTACCTTTTTGTTTCATTTTTGCTATAACATCTCCTGCTGATTTAGACATCACATGTACAATATAGACAGGGCAATTAACTTGATCGGCCAAAACAATTGCTCGATGAGTCGCTTCTTCTTCTATCTAAAAATATTCACATTAACAAAAATTAACTTAATAAAAATAAAAAAGTAAACAAGATTAAATAATGCAGATATTGCTTAAATTTTTTTTAGTAAATTCATTGAGATAATACATTAAAAAAAGATTGAAAGATCTTTCAGTGATTATTTATCATAAAAGTACTCCCCCCCCCCCCCATACATAGGATTAGTAGTTTGTAGTTTTAAGTCAAGTGTAATGGATATTTATGAGAAAATCAATAAGACAATGAGACAGAAATAAAACAAAGAATTTTGTGCTGTTATTGTATTCTGCAATGCTGACTAGCATATCAAAGTACAAACAAATAGTTTATACTTTTAAAAATTAATAAATGATCTGTTTTGATATCTCTCTCACAATAGAAGCGTTTTATTTCATTTGGAACAAACAATGAGTTGCATAGATGGTTATGATATTACTTCAGGCAAAGTGACAAGAACAATTGAATATTTTGTATGTATGCAGGCATAGAGACATATTTACAAAATGAAGAATTCTTTTATCAGTCTAAGATCACATCAACAGAATACTATTTCAAAGCAATAAAAATCTAAATGTCATTGAATATTTATGAATTAAAACTAACAGCTTTTAGTTATTAGAAGAAAAAATTGAATATTATCAAGATTTAGAAATTTAGAGAAATGAATATATATTTATTAAGAAAATCTGATTTTTTTTTTTTTTTTTTTTTTAAATCTCTCTGAACCAATGTGTTGCAACACACTCGTAAGAAGTAACAAGTCTACAGGTATGCCATGAAAATTTTGTTCTAACTAGGTTTTAATAATTTACACAAGCATCATTACTTTAATATTCAACTTTCCATATTAACCCTTAACCGGAAACGTGAAAATTCTGTGCACAAAAGAACACTTAATAATTTACCAAATAGTGAACTTAAACACTTAATCTTTAATAGTAATGCATTAACATGACCAATTTTGTAATATAACAGCATAAAAATACGTTTTGAATGTCAGAGAGAGAAAATATTAAGGGCAGATATGTAAAAGATACCGTCTCACAGACGGCACGTTTCCAGTTAAGAGTTAATACAATTTATTTTGTAATGAGGTTTGAGGGTTTTTTTCTTGTATTCTCTTAAAAAATATGCAGGAAAATCATGAAAATTATTTCACATCTTGACTTAAAATAAATATTTCCAAAGAGAATTATTTCTCCAGAAAGAAAAAGATTGTGATAGAAATGTCTGAAATGGAGATATGGATATAATCTAAATAACAACTTCACAAAACAGATTTTACAACTTAGATTTATGCTATATTTTTTCCTCATCACAATTTTAGTGTGCTGAGGGAATTTAACCACAGGTTTAAGTAAAAATGATTGAAAAATGATGAATGAGAGTCATGAGATCAGGTGAAAGTAAACTTTTTAAATCTGTAGAAAGTTTAAGCATCAAAGGTTATGTTTCAGATTAGATTAAGCGTGATTTCTTTTTGTTGCAAGTCAGGTTATGAACAAATCCACAAAATGTTTTAAATGAAAATGAGCACTGCTGTTTCAGATAAAATAATTGAATTGTAATGTATAAGGGAGAATACAAATTCAAGAAAAGTAAAAATAAAATTCTTGTTCAATTTAAATTTATTTTATAATGAACAAATTAACACTAATAGAAAGCTTGTAAATCATTCTTTCTTTATGGTATCTAATAAAGCACTACCTTGCGAAGCCTTTCTGATATTGTACTTTGTAACTGTAACTTATGGTTGGCAATATTTCTCATTTTATTTATGTACTGTTAATCTCGCATTGGAAGGACAGAAGATGTACAAAATAATGAGTTCATATTTTAACTTAAGTTTAAGCAGAAACAACTACCAAATTCAATTAATGATCAAGAATTAAAACACAATTTTTATTTTGGTGATTATTGAAACTATGAAGTTTTTATTAGCATGATGATAGTGTAAAAAATAATTTCATATGTTCATATTTCACACTTTTAATGAATAAATAATTTTTTTCAGTTCTCATTAAAATATTTTACATTTTACAAGTAGCTATAGTTAACTTAGTAGATTACTTTGAAATTTTATGCAATGGAATTCATTATACTTTATAATAAATAATAATATTTATTGCAATTAAACACAATGTTAATATTCTTTTAATTTAGATTGTGAGTCAGGTTTAGGCAGATGAGCAATTCAATTTTGGTTTGTATAAAATGCTAAGGATATAGTTAAATAGCAGATCAATGAGGGTAATTTTGTAAATATGTTTGAGTTCTGGATGATTTTAAATAAAGATTTCAAGTTTGTGCTGGGTCTACTCTGAGCTACAGATTACTAGTGACCACATATATACCCGAATATCTTTTTCATAAAAAAAAAATGACTTTTTAAAAGAAAATCAAGAAAAATTGTTGCACAAATTCTGAATTAAGTTTATTTAAAAAATAAAATAAAATTTAAGATTGAAAATGGACTGCTTTAACAGAAGTCTAAAAATTGCAAGAAAACATGGAAAAAAATGCATGAAAGTAAAATAAAACCAAATCTAAATTCCGATCAGCCTTTGTCCAGCCAGAACCAAATTTACAGACCTCTACATGCAGTTGATTCTGCTGACCATCGCTTGTGGACAGACAACAGAAAGACAAACAGTTTTATTAATATAGCTAATGGAAATTATATTAGCTGAACAGCAAATTAGAATGATTTTCTTAACATGTTACAAATCATTAGATTCAATTTACATTAACAACACATTTTGCATAGAAGTACTAACAAATCTACAATACAGCAGTAGTTGTCATTTTACCATTTGCCGGGACAGGGGCAAAAACTGGTAAAAATCAAATTTTGCATAACTAAATCAAGGTTATTAGACATATAGGTTGGCTCGTCACTAAGGATGCTGCTCCGCCCACTCTAGTTGCTATCAGGGGTCATACGTCACAAGAATCCCAGAAGGACATTTCCCTATCTGCCGTAGAATAAAATAGGAGTTTCAATTTATTAAAAATTGTACAAACTTTCATTTTTCAAATGCTAACACCTACATTTGACAGTTTATTTTACTTGAGTAAAATAACTAGGTAAAGCATGTAGTTTGTATATTTTTTCTTAAATCTTCATTGAGTTCTGGGTTCAAAGTTTGAGGATGCGAAAGTTAAACTTACGGGGCAAATTTTAATTTATAGCTTCCCAAAAAATCATCCGATTGATTTTTTTTTCTTTTTTAATAAGATGCAATGAGTAGGCCTAGACATAATCTAGGCATTTCTTTTATTCAAAAACACATTTATATTTATAAAAATTGTTATAAGTGCATATTTAAAAATATTAAGGTATCCAACTCGGGCTTACTAGATTAGTCCATAAGTAAAAATCATTTTTTAAATTAGAATTTTTACATTTTATATATATATATACATATATATATATTGCCCACTGACAACACCAAAAAGCATTTTTATATTAAAAATATCAGTAATGTATTCAAATAAGTTTTGAAATTTATTAAAAGCGATATTTTATTAAATTCATGTCCGCAGTTAATAATCGAAGAAATCACCGAACATTTCACTACTTACAGCAGCCTTTTTGATTTTTATTATTTCAGTGGTTTAAGCGCGTAGTTCGGTGACATGTCTGCTAAATTAGTGTTTTACTTATATTATTTTATTTATTGACTAAGTTTTAATTTCGTTATGGTATATTAACTGGAAATAAATCCTGAACTATTTACAGTGTTTTAAGTGCAAACGGATTAAAGTTTTGTAATCGCGCTGCACGCGATGAACATAGATTTTAATAAAAATCATTCTTAAAAATTATTTTAAAAACCACAAATAAAAAATAAAAATAAATAAATAAAAATATAAATAAACGAGGAAATTGAAATACAGTTTTCAAATAAATTCTATTTCAAAGAACTTTTTTTTCCCGATTCGGCAGTGTAAAAATTGAAAATGTTGCGATGTTTAGAAGTTATATGTATCTATATATATATTAGTAAAAGTGAAACTTATTGGCCAGGTGTTGCCACTGCCAGTATGATGTAAATATTATTCATGGGCATGTTTTTTGTTTTGTAATATAAAATTTTAAAATGATTCTAAGCAAACAGAAAATTAAAATTTCATAATACAGATTGTGTAGCAAATAATATAAGAAAAACTATTGTGTAGTTGTCTTTATTATAGAAAATAAAATGTTTTATGTTGTAAATAATATGTGAATACTTGAAATATTGTAAATATGCTTTTTTAAAAATTATTGGTATATTATATTTTTAACAACAGCAATATATATCATGGTATTATTAGTTATTGAGAGCACTAATTTCTTCTCTCCCCCCCCCCCCTTATTTGTATCAGCCTTTGGAAATAGACAATTCTTGGTTTTAAAGAACCCTATAAAATTGTACTATGTATTTTCCATAAATACTTTTTTAAAGAATAATAATTTCATATGCTGTATATATTTTTTTATGTTTTTCACAATTTAAAAATATTTAAAAATGTATTAGGTTTTATAAACGTAATTCTGACAAATTACTGTTTTGTTCTTTTCTAATTTGTAGAATTTTTATATTAAAACATACATTTTAATTAAATGAATTAAAGTTGCAACCCACTATTTTAATAATTTAATAAATAATCTAAAACAAAAATTTGAAAATAGGCAATTTATATATATATATATATATACACTAATAACATAATAAGAGAGAGAGAGAAAAGAATAAAAACTATAGTACAGCTATAATTTTTTTTTCTTTCAAAAGTTTTATGTATTTTTCCCTCCTGCGTCACAGTACAGCTTTTTAAAATTAATAATTTTTTTCCATACAGTTTTAGAAACTAAGATCTCTTATTTCTTTACCCGCGAAAAAAAAAGTATTATTATTTTTTATTCAATTAGAATTGTATAGCAATCAACTGCATAGAGCCATAGAGCTAAGGCAAATTTCAACTCTAGTTTCGTTTCTTGGATTCTTGTGACGTAGCAGGGGGAGAGCCCTCCGATTGGAGGAAAACTTACAAGCCAACCTGTATGTCTAATAACCTTGTAACTAAATTCAGTGATCCAGTTTATATAAAAAACTAATCATAACAACAAAGGAAACCAAATGTTTTCTTGGTAAAACAAACAAAAGTATAAACCAAAAATATATTATTTTGTTTTTCTTGCACTAGTCTTGTCTCCCCCCCCCCTCTACACACACACACACACACACACAAAAGATTTCATGCACCTGCCTTTCCATTCATCATCCACAAACCTGTTTCCCACCTACTTTCTACGAGCTTAGAAAGTGTTGATCCTCCCTCCCTACACATGTGGCCAATCACAACAGCAGGTGCACAAAATTCCTGTTTTCAGTTCTTGCCTTATAAGTTGTACATGTACAGTTAATCTGAGAAGCAACTTCAGCCATTTCCCAGATTCTAAGCTTGGCTGTAGAAAATAAAGTAATAACAATCGCAAGAAATAATGAATAAAGGAGGAAAAAGTCAAGATTCAATTTGGGAGACCTTTTATATAAGTTATCTGTGGATGGAAAAATCTGCTGTTAACAATAAGTGTAAAAAATGTGGAAACATTCAGAGCAATAAAGCAGCCAGAAAGAGGGCACATGTTTTAAACTGCGTAAAAAAACAATACAAATGAATGTGTGAATGTGGAAGCATCCTCTTCACCTGAAAGACCAACAGAAGAAGATTTAAACCAGAATGAAAGTACCTTGGATACAGTGATTGATGAAGAGTTGAACAAGTCGTAGCCTCTTTAAAAAAAAAAAATGGCAAGATATTTAGAAGGTACTATAAACAAATGTGTTTCGAAAACCTCAGATCAAGATAAAAAGAAGACTGAACTGATTGTTGCAGAATTATTTTACGCTTGCAGCATATCATTTAATGTTGTAGAAAGTGATGCATTTAAAAACTTACTCCGCATCTTCAGACCAAGCTACAAGATGCCTTCATGTAAAAAACTGGTAGGTAGCTTTTTAGATTTTGTTTACAGTCAAATGGAAGAATTAGTTCATGAAAGTTTGAAAGGCAGATAAGGTACACTGGGATAACATGTGCAATGAACCCATAACTAACTGCTTCATGTGTTCAAGTCGATGGAAAATCTTATATTGTAGACATAGAGGAAACAGTTACCACCAAAAAGACTGCAGAATTCTTGTAAAAAAAAAATGCAATGATGTTATTACGACTGTAAGAAAAAAAAGTATGATTGCCAAATAAAAAGCATAGTAACTGACAATGCTAAAAATATGGAAAAAATGAGATGGGGCTAGAATTAAAGCATGAAAGTGAAAATTCATGTCTGATATGATTGTGCAGCTCATTGGCTAAACCTCCTTGGGAAGACATTACACCTTCCACTATCATTAAACATGTAGTGGAGGTTCATAAATACTTTTGAAATTATCATGCTCCTTCAGAATGGCTGAAAGAATGTAGAATATGTTTCACCTCAGTTACCAGGAAGTACTAAGTGGAATAGTCAGTTGACTTGCCTAGAAACTTTTGAAAGAAATCATAACTCATATATAAAAGTATCAAATGGCCATTTACAAGAAATGGACCAAAATATTGTTGCTCAGATATGCGATTTTAATCTTTTGTAACAAGTACTAGCAATTTAAACCAGTCTCAACAGCTTTAGATATCTTGCAGACTGTTACTGTTTCAACAACAGATGCTTGCTATTTATGGTGCAATTTGCTGAAAGATGATAATTTGAAATCTCATTTTGTAAAAGTTAAAAGAAGGTTTGAACAAGCAATTTTGCTTTGGAATCTTTTTGCCTATTTGTTACACCCAAAATATAAAGGTGAGCATCTTATACTCCTTTTCTCTAACAGCATGACCTTCACACTCACCTTCACCAACTGACATGAAAATCACATATGATACTGTCTCTTCAACCCCGCGTTATTGCAGAAACATGGTCTGAACTTGAAAAGGTTAATGAAAGGCATGCACTTCTGTTAGCGAAAAGGAGTATAGTTATGAACAAAAAGAACAGACCAGAAAATGGCTACAAAAATTAAATCCATCTTTCCTATCATATGCCGTGAACTTTGAACTAAAAGAAAAACCTTTCCAAAGTACAGTTATGGAAAAAAAAAAAAAAAAAAGTAAACACCCCCTACTAACTCTTCAACAAATTATCATAGATGGAAGTTACTGGTACTGAACGATTTGAAATAAAGTCTACTTTTAAATGATGCATATAAAATTTGCTTAGGGGTCATCTACATATTAAAACGAACCCAAACCTCATTTTTTTTCAATGGCAATACCCAATTTTAACAAGATATTTGAAATCTTCGGTTCAAAGTATGCCTAGAAACCAAATTTCAAGTCATTTGAATGATAAGTTTTTGAATTATAAGCATTCAAAATTTAGTGCTTCTAATGTTAAATTACATTTTCATATTTTTATTTATATCTCCTGAAATTATACTCCTAATGTGCTAATTTTTTGTGTAGCAATAAAACTAATGTCCCCAAACATAAATATGCTGAATTTGTGATTTTTATAATTCTATGATATGAAATTAATATTCGAAAAAAAATATGAATCACAACCTATAATTTTTTTGATGGATTTAGATTTATTAAGTCGTGCTTTATGAAAATCCAAAATTTCAGATTTTTCTTCCAAATAGTTTTCAAATTATGCTTAAAAAACAGCAAAATGATGGTTTAGGGGCTGTCTATGATAGAAGTGAGTAGATATTTTGAAATTTCTTCTGCTGCCTTGTTATCTAACAGGCTTCATTGACTGCTTAAGGTGCCTTGATCAAGAAGGGGGCTCTCTCGGTTAGCAATCGAGTACCCAACTTCAATTTGGATACAGCCCTTAAAATACGCTCGTTTTAAAATAATTAATTTCTTGGAAACTTATGGTACGAATTGCATAAAAATTTGTTTTTAGGTTAATTGAAGGGTGTAGAGTTCATTTATGCTGTCAGAATTGGGTATTGTCATTGAAAAAAATGAAGTTATGGTTTGTTTTAATATGTAGATGGCCCCTAAGCAAATTTTATATACATCATTTAAAAGTAGACTGTACCTCCAATTGGTCGGTACCAGTAACTTTCTTCTATGATAAATTGTTGTGGAGTTAGTAGGGGGTGTTTACTTTTTTCCCCCCACAACTGTAGATTGTTTTCAGAACAAGAAATTGTGATACTTGATGCCAATAAGTGGTGAAGAGGTGTTGCACAGTCATGTGAAATTTCCAAAAAATTCCTGCAAGCATGCCCATCCAGTAGTGCTGCAATCGAAAAAGTATTTTCTAACTTCTCTTTTGTCCACTCAATAATTCGAAATAGGTTGACAATAAGTAATGTTTCCAAACTTGTTTTTTGTTATGGAATGCTGAAACAAGAATTATTTTGTAATGATGATGAAAGTTCCACTAGGTGATGAATGCGTAATCTTTTGTATTATAAAAAAATATATAAAAATTTTAATTAGAATTTTAAGATTTCACTTAATACACAAATATATTAATACATTTACTTACTACTATTGCTTATATTTTGCATCTTTGAATTACTGCATTATGTTGATTGATAGGTTGATACATCTAATTTTAAAACTAGAAGTGTTTATAATTTCTATAGATTTTACAATATTGTTTATTTATTGCAGCATAAAAATCAGACTAACAATGACTTTTTGCAATTAATTCTTTTTTTTTATAATGAAATTCATAATTCCACATTAATTAAGATGAGTATATTATGTGATCATCCTAGTGCATTGTACTACTATTCCGCGATTGTTAATTTAAGATAAGTAAAAGAAATGAAACGTACATTTATATGTAGAAAATCAGTTTTTGCCATTTTTGCTGGGACGGTTTTTCTCCACCTGTGGCAAAAACTTGCCAACCCTGGTGACCAATCATTGAAAGCTGACATCAACCTACTCTAAGATTTGAAGAATTCAATAGTGACCATTCTACAATCATTTAGTATTTGTGATGAAAAAGCTCTTCTCATGACCTGAGAAGAAATAAGAAAATCTGCTGTTTTTAAGTGTCATTTCCTTCTATTTTACATGACATTGAATAATTTTTCCTTTAAATTATAATTGTGACAAGTTATGAAAAGTAGTTATAATAGCTGGTAATGATTGGCTTCAGAGAGGAAGCTCCCAAGCACTATCTAAAGAAAGCTTGACCAAGCTTGCATCAGAAAAAAAAAAATCATTTTTACCTTTTGCAGCCTGATACTAACTCACTGTAGCCTTTTTGAATGCTAATGAAACCATTAGATTCATGAGATCAGAAACTGATTAGAAGTATTGACAATTGTAATGTTTATGCTAATACTGGTTATCAGAAGGAACACAAGTGCACCATAAAATATTAGAATGCTCATGTTTCAGAACTTTTGGGTTTATATTTTTTCTTTTATTCTAACCTTCACACCACTATTTTTTTGTATGCTTGCAATGATGAATTATTTGTATACTTATGTCAAACACTAAAAAACGGTTGCAAAGAAAAGTCTTGCTTTGCAAGGAATAAATTAATCATAGTATAAACAAAAATTATTAAATTATTGTATTATTACTTACATCTTCAGGCCTACTATGAAAATGACCTTCAGGACCTGTAATGCCCATACTTAAAAGTTTTTTTTGGAGCTGAAAAATAAAAACACTAATTTAATAAATTACAAAAGCAAACTAAAAACGGTACAATGTATAAATTAAAAAAAAATATTAGTTTCAACGTAACAGAGAAAAAAATTATTCTGCACAAATTTAAGAATTAATATTTGTTTCATAGCATAAGTTTCTAAGTAAAACAATTTATACTACAACCATGTGGAAAAATGATACCAAATTTTAAAATATGAGAAGTCAACATATTGAAAATCCCATTCTTAATCTTTACACAACAATATGTTGCTCAAAGGAAAACTTTTTTGAGACAGATATGCCTTATGTGCATCAGTCTCAAATGCCCCTAGTAACCAGCTCATACACAGCTGAATTTCCGTTTACATTGATCTACTAGACAAGTATTACATATTTGAAGTTTCAATCATTTACATTATTTTTTTTTTTACCTATAGATGAAGCTTCATGTCTAGTACAGTTAACTTAATCCAAACTTTATATTATTGACCTTTTATCTATAAAGTGCTTTCTGATTCTTCTATTTCGTTTCGATGAAAAAGCAGAAGTCAAAGTAAACAAAAACTCAGCTGACACTCCATGTGACGAAAACCTGAAACAGTTTCAGATGCTTTAAAATGTGTTTTTTTCTTTTTCTTTGGGGAGATAAGGGTGCTGCTATGACTTTAGGAATTCCAGATTTTATTCAGTTTGCATCTTCCTTAGCTAGTAGAATGACTTTGTATTGGTTAAGACAATTCAGTTAAGATTTTGATGACTAAGAGAAAAAAAAAATGAATGGAAGAAGAGAATACTCAACTGGCAAATGAGCAACTATATGAAAGTGGACTCTCCTGATTTAATTGAGAGTAGTAATTTGAATATTGACATTTTATAAAAGACTGAAATAGTATCCACTTCACAATCCAGTACAAAAGTGGATGCAGGCAAAGTTTTTTAATCTGCACAAATTGCAACCAAAGGTGGTGCAGATTATAGGAATAATGTAGATTATATAGTACTATGTGGATTATAAGTCATTTTGTTTTTCTGGACAACATTTTAATACCATATTCACTATAACATAGGATAAATATGAAATCTAATAATTTAATATACTATCTCAAAAAATGCTATTTTTCACACTCTTTATTAAAGAAATTATATATTTAAAGAGTAATAAATACATTGTTAATTTTCTATATTATGAGAATTAAGTCTTTCTTTTTCAAGAGCATTTTCAGCAAGCATAATAAAAATGCTTAAAAAAAGAAATTATACACAAAATTAATAAATAAATTAAAAAAAAAAACAAATACAGAAAATTATATTAATAGAAAAGTTAAAAAAAATTGAAAAGAATGATAAAGAACTGGCAAAGGGGAGGGGGGGGGGGATGGAAATATGGCTATTTTTTTATATTCGGAAAAGGAACACTGTTTCAATCTTATTGAACAATGTAGTATATTATTTTCTTAGCAATTTTTTAATTATTTGCAACTAAAAAATGTGATAAAATGTAATAATTGTGATTATTAAATTTCACTATAATTCTCTGCGACCATTTGATGACATTCGTGATTCTTTTCAGCGATCATTTGATGAAATTCAGGACCCCCCCCCCCCCCCCAAGATTGTTTGATGAAATTTGTGACCATTTGTTGAAGTTCACAATATTTTTCCACGACATTTTGACAACATTTGCAATTTCTTTCTGTGATCATTTCATGATTTTTTTTTACAATCGTTTTACGAAAATCTGGTTTCTTTCCCACGATCGATTGACGAAATTTGCGAGTTTTTTCCCACATCCATTTGACAAAGTTCGCAACATTTCTCAGCAAAAAATTGACAAAATTACTATTTTTACATGACTGACTGACAAAATTCGCTATGTGTTTCCGTGATCTTTTCACGAAATTTGCGATATTTTTCCTCGATTGTTTATCAAAATTACCACTTTTTCTGTGATCAAGTGACAAAATTTGTGATTTCTTTTTGCAACCATTTGTCAAAATTCTCAATATTTTTCAGCATTTGATTGACGAAATTCGTGCTATTTACTTTTATTAAGCAACGCACATTATAGAAAATGGTGGATAATGGGTGCGTGGATTTTTTGATTCTTGACTGTACTTCATCTTAGTCTATCTATTCAGGAACTGACACCATATGATTTTATGGGAATAAAGTTAACTGGGATTTATGAAAAACAAATTTATTTTTAAAACATTCTTTTTAATGATGATTTCCTGAATACAATAGTGTAAGAAAATAATTTTAACAAGAAAAACATTTTCAAAATCAGCGGAATTTATGCCTGCAGATGTGACAAAAATGAGAAGATTCTGAGGATTAATTATTCTAATGGAAATAATTAAAAAAACTCAACCTCAAAATGTTTTTCACAACTAATGAAATACAAACAATACCATTCTTCAATAGAGTAATCTTCCTAGATGTTTTTCTGATTATATTATTATTTCTGCATTTTACTTCTGATAGTGATGAAAAAAATTAGCCAAATTGTGATCTATCATTGAAAACAAATTTAAAACAATTCATACATGTGAAACAACATGTGCATCAATCAGTCTCTTTTTGCCTGGAAAGGGCACCTTCTACCAGTATATTTAACCTGAAAAGTCATGTTAAGAGATCAAAATATACAAACTCTGTGAATCAAATTCTAGATATGGCTGGAATTTTTTAGTTTACTGTGGAAAAGACAGACATGATAACTCATGATCATTCATAAGGTGAGTGAACTGTGAAAATGCTAATGACACATTTATCCAGCAAAGACTATAATTTGTATCTAGATTGTTTCTTTTTTTTTTTTAATTCACCATCCCTCGTTGAATACTTAAATTCCGTCAAAATGTATGTAGAACAGTTCTGAAAACAATAAAAGGAATGTCAGAAGATTTTCATAAACAAAGTTGAAAAAAGAACCGGATGCAATACAAAGAGAATATAAGCATAATTGTATTAGAAGAAAATAAACAGTCAAGTGTGGGGATTACTCATACTCAGAGGGTTCCATACAATAAATATATGAATTATTCATTGTATTATTTAAAAAAAACATTGTTGCTAAAAGAATATTAAGACTTTGTAAAAAACTATACAACGTAGGGTTGAGTATAGCTATATATACTAGAAAAGTATGAATGGTTAATACCACAAAAGTTCAAAGAGATATGAAGTCTGAATAATATCAAATATTGCTATTCTGTGTAACACTTTTTTTAATCTTATCCTAATCTGTTTATGATGAAATTAATTCAGTACAGACAATAAAAGTAGTGCATAATTAAACTTCATTTGGCATTTCATAAAACTAAATTCAGCGTAGTAATAAACTTTTCTTTTTAAAGTGTAGCTAAAACAAAACACTTGTTCAAGGTTTAAACTTGGCATTGTGCTAAGCGTGCTTCAAAAGGAGATCACAAATTTGCAATACAGCCTTAGTTCGTGCCGCATTTTTCAAGATAGGTTTTTAATTAACTTTTAAAGACATGGGAGATGTATTCAGAGATCCACTCATTCCAAACTAGTTGTGAATCCCATAGTATTTATGTGATTAAATCTAATTAAATTAGTCTGTTTTTAACAATTTGACATTTCTTGCTTTTATACTGCTACTGGGTATTGGATTACACAAATATATCATTAAATATTGTTATCTGGGCCTTAAAAGTCGATGATACATACAATACGGCACTCCTGTTTTTATGTACATCCTAAACCGCCCTTGTCTTTAAAAGTTAATATCTCGGCTAATTAACGACTACTGTTTTCAAAAATCATTATCAACAATGCTTTTATACGTCTGCTATGATAGGTAACTCCAGCGCTCCTCAATGCCTTTGCTGAATGCCCGCAAATCGAAATTTGTGTGTAACAGAAAAATGCGCTTTTCTCCAAAACTATGTGACCTAGGGTAATCGCTATAATTTTCCTGCAAGGTTTAAATTAACCTTTACTACCTCTAATTTTTTCATAATTTTAGTTTCAGTAGATTTGGAAATAAATGGGGTGGAACATATTTTTGAACTACATTTTCAACGATATCTCTGAAAATATATGTAAAATTAAATGAAATGTATTTTTGAGTTCAGCATTACGAAATCTTTCACACGATACCCCACACAACATACAAAGAAAAGATTTATTCTTGTAAGTAACTTAAATAGCTCCTGTACATTTTTCCTAAAAATATTTTTAAATGTTTACAAATCTGCATATATGTGGGTTAATAGTCTTTATTACATCCCCAATTTGAACTTCCCACGTTTCATAGTTTATGAACAAAATAGCTGTTGACAGACACAGGGGTGATCTTATAATGGTTCTGTTTTTACTTTTTAAGTACAGAACCCTAAAAAGGAAAGATTTTTGTGTGTTAATTACTATTCATGGTCCAGATATGGCTGGTACAGGAGAAAGGGATAAGCAAATAGAAGATAATACTTTAAAATCAAACTGTATCTGAGAAAATAAAAATATGGGTGGTGTAAAAATTGGGGATGCAATAATGACCCACCACCCATCTTTCAGATAGTTTGTTAAATGGTATGAAAACAGAAGGATGGTATAAAGTATAATTGTTTGGTCTAATGGATATTGCTTTGTTGAACACGAATATCATCTATGTTTAAAAATATATATATGGGACTAAAACTTCATCCCTCTGAATCAAAATGAATGTAGTAGAGCAAATATTTGAAAATTATAGAAGTTACAGAGTAGAAAGGCAATGCACAGTGAAATGATTACCCATACCTTTAATGCATTCTGTAAGTCATTTTGCTTCACTAAATGTAAATTAAAAAGGACAAAAATGCAGAAAAAGGTATGTATTTCACTCACAAATTGTAAGACATGAACAGAAAGTAAGACAGTTTTACTCTTATGAGATAATATGCAATGTGGTACTTCAAGTTTATCCTTGCTTTAAAGGCTATTACATACTGTCAAGTTTATGAATTATTTATGAATGCATACAATATTTACAGTGCACTTTTTATTATTTCTTGGATTTGCAGACCTGCCAAACTTTGAAAATGAGAAATAGTAGCACCCAAAATTCAAATTAATCTAGAGGTTGGTTGGTTGGTTGCTGTTTTTTACACTGCAGATCGTGTTAAGTCTGATTGCTTTCGGTTTGGATAAAGCAGGTTGCGTTAACATGATTTTTCAAAAGTTAGTTCTGTATATTCTTTCAGATTAAAAACTATAGCATGTATCATAATAATAATCATAGATTTTTGTCTGTGTGTGATGTTTCCTGAAGAGAGCACAGAACTGGGGGGATTAGGAGAAAAAAAAATAGAAATTCACAGAAACTTTTCTGATAGGTTACAGTGTGGGGGGAGGGGATTTCTTCATGGGCTAATTATGCAGGGTTTTTTTGCAGCCCTGTGGCGAAATTCGTTTTTCTTTCCTGTGATCTTTTGATGAAATTCGTGTTTTTCCGCAATCCTTTGACCAAATTCTCGTTTTTTCCACAATCTTTTATGAAATTTGAGAGTTTTTCCGCGATCCTTTCACAAAATTTGGGGGTTTTCTGCGATCCTTTGACAAAGTTTGTGGGTTTTTTGCGATCCTTTGATGAAATTTGGGGGGTTTTTTGCAATCCTTTGACAAAATTTGGGGCTTTCTTTTTGCGACCCTTTGACAAAATTTGGATTTTTTCCCCACAATCCTTTGATGAAATTCATGTTTTTCAGGCTATCCTTTCACTTTTTTTGTGATCCTTTGGGACAATGTTTTTTTTTGCTATCCTTTGATGAAACTTGTGTTTTTTTTTTTCGCGATTCATTGAAGAAATTTGTGTTTTTCAAGATCCCTTCACGAAATGTGCATTTTTTTGGGACAATGTTTTTTTTTTCGCAATCCTTTGACAAAAAAAATTTTTTTACGCGATCCTTTGATGAAATGTGTTTTTTTTTCTTTTCATGATTCTTTGAAGAAATTTGTGTTTTTCGTGATCTTTTGATGAAATTCGCGTTTTTTTTGTGATCCTCTGGGACAATGTGTTTTTTTTCACGATCCTTTGATGAAATTTGTGTTTTTTTTTCACAATTCTTTGAAGAAATTTGAGTTTTTTCTGCAATCTTTTGGCGAAATTGGCATTTTTTTTCTGAGAACGATTGATGAAATTTATTTTTTTCACGATTCTTTGAAGAAATTCGTGATCCTTTGATGAAATTCGCTTTTTCGTGATCCTTTGATGAAATTCGCTTTTTTTTGTGATCCTTTGATGAAATTCGCTTTTTTTTGTGATCCTTTGATGAAATTCGCTTTTTTTGTGATCCTTTGATGAAATTCGCTTTTTTTGTGATCCTTCGGGACAATGTTTTTTTTTTCGTGATCCTTTGACGAAATTTGTGTTTTTTTCACGATTCTTTGAAGAAATTTGTGTTTTTCATGATCCTTTGATGAAATTTGCATTTTTTTGTGACTTTTTGGGACAATGTTTTTTTTTGCGATCCTTTGACGAAATTTGTGTTTTTTTTTTGCGATTCTTTGAAAAAAATTGCATTTTTTTCTGCAATCCTTTGGCAAAATTGGTGTTTTTTTCTGAGAACGATTGATAAAATTAATTTTTTTCATGATTCTTTGCAGAAATTTGTGTTTTTCATGATCCTTTGATGAAATTTGCGTTTTTTGTGATCCTTTGGGTTTTTTCATGATCCTTTGATGAATTTTGTGTTTTTCATGATCCCTTCACGAATTTTGCATTTTTTTGCGATCCTTTGGGACAATTTTTTTTTTCGCGATTCTTTGAAGAAATTTGCGTTTTTTCTGCAATCCTTTGGCGAAATTAGCATTATATTTCTGTGAACGATTGATAAAATTGATTTTTTTCAGCTTGCGTATTTTTTGCCCCCCCAAAAAAAGTAGTTTTAGACTGATTTTTGTAGCATCGTAGTTTTTAGCTCCAAATCATAGAAACTACAATTTTTTTCATAGCAGTTGGCAGGTCTGGATTTGTTTAAGTGTAGATCATAGATCTTAAAGAAAATATTTTAAGAATGTCTTGATATTTTATATTTATGATTACATTATTGCTAGTTACATTTCCACAAATAATTTAAACAATTAACAAAAAACATGCCGTTGTGAAAAGGGAGTTTGGGACTGGTACATATGACACACCCATCATGAAAGAATTAAAATGCTTACATGCACTGTTCAGTCAGAAATTTCATAGACATCTGATAAAGTCTTAACATTTTAAAGGTTTAGAAAAAAGAAAAATAAATGGCCAAAAAGTTATAGGTGTTCTTTATTAGAATATGTTACTTAATTTTATGGCTAAGTGCTTTAAAAATGAAGATTTTCATTTTTAAACTATCAAAATAAATATTTTTGTCCCATTTCTTTAATAATTTTGAGGTAGTGAGCCACTAAGTTTTTCCTACTATACAATATGGCCAAACGTGTCTGATTAAGACACATTTTAACAGTTATTCATACAATAAAAGGAAATATAACTGTACATATGATTGTATTTTTTTTTTTTTTTTTTTTTTTTTTTTTTGTAATTTAGAAAGTATTAAAAGCAAAAAAATGAAAAAATAAACTAACAATAAATGTATAGATTCATTAAACCAAAAAAGGAAATTGAAAACAATTTGCTAAAAGGTATAAATCCATCCAAATATATATGATGAACTTATGTAAAGTACAGAGATTAAATTTTCAAAATAACTGTATTATTTTGAATGATTTGACTGTGTAAGATTTTACCTTTAAAAAAAAAAAATCTTCATGCTAAATATATGCACGTCACATTGATCTTTGCTTCAGGAATACATTTCCAAGAAGACATCATTGAAGTTATCTACCAAAAAGAATCTTATGAAACTTCCTTTTCCTTTAAAGAACTTTATTTACATGATTTTATGATGTTTACAATAAAAGCTCGCCTTTCATTTGATGGCAGAGCAATTCAGAAATAAGCTCCAGGGATTTGAGCAGACAAAATGTCTGATGCTTAAATTTTCTAGACTTATATGCTTCTAATATTTTCTTTGCATTTTTGCATCAATCCAGAGAATGTCCAAAACTGCTTTTAAAAAGATGGAATTCCTTCTTTAGGTTGAACTCTCATGACTGGTAATAAGTCCTTGATAATGTCTAAGTTAAAATTCACAAAGAATGGTAGCTGGCATGTTGTCAACTATTTATCAATTTGACTAACTACATTGGCACAGCAAAAGATAAAGATGTGTAGACATTTAGCACACTTTGACAGAAATGATAAATTTCAAAATCAGTTACTTCACTTTAAACAACAAGTGAAAAATTAGATCATGGATGCCTAGCTCACTTTAAATACATTAAAAATATATGAAATTGTGAAACTGTTCAGAATCTAGTCTGATTAAACAAAATTTTAAGCAACTGAAAAAAAAAAAAAACTTGTTTACTACAATAATCAAAATGAAATATTCTATATTAACTATGTACATCCTTCGGTAGCCAGAAAACACACAATTCCGAATGTCTCTGATCTTTAATTGTTGACTATTACTATTCTATTTCAAGGTAACTATATATAAAATTATGCTACTCAGGTCACAATAATTTATTTACTTCACTGAATACTTTTGAATGAAACAATATGTGCTCTCTCTCTCTCAATCTATACATATATATATATATATATATATGAATGCCATTAATAACTTAAAAAATAACTTTTTTGGCACATTGTAAATTCACAATCAAGGGCAATTTAATACATATTTTTCATTTCCTATTATTTTGTAATTAATTAAAATACTTTAAAGTAGAACCCAGCATCAAGATTTTTTTTCTGAAATTGAGTATTTATGGTTGAAAAAAAAATAAATAAATAAATAAAGTTTCATATTTAAAAACCAAATTCATCAAATCTCAGTTTTTATTTTTATGCTTTCTTTTAAAGAAAAACTCATTTTTCACATGTTTGGGTAATATTTTAATATATATTTAATATATATATTTAATATATATATTTTAATATATATTTTAATATACATTTTTCTATTTCCTATTATTCTGTAATTAATTAAAATACTTTAAAATAGCTATGCATAGAGTTTGACATCCGATTTCAATGTCAGCCACATGCATTGAGTACCTTGCTGAAATTGATTCACTATTTATGTTTCGGGGAGAAAAAAAAGTCATGGTTAAAATCCAAATTCATCTATTTTTTGCTTATATTTTTATGCATTATTTTGACAAAAAATTAATTTTCATATATTTGGGTAGTATTGGAATATTTTAGTTTTAAATTACTATTATTTTGTAATTAAAAATACTTTAATAATGAGTCAAATAATAAGTTGAATAATACTTTTTTAATAATTCTTCTCCATAAGCTATATCAATGTCAGCATTTATGTCAAACGAATTTTATTATAATCTAAAAGTTAAAGAAATAAAATTGCACCTTATTTCTCATATATACCCCCCCCCCCCAACTTTTTTTCAGCTCACAGGCTATCAAAGCCTGAGATCTAATGTGCCAGCAGGTTCTGTATGTACATATTTAACTCTTGATAAAAATATCAGATTTGCTTTAAAAAAACTTCCTAGGTTCATTCTGATAAGGCGCTTCCCTAATTAGTTTTGGGGGTCAGTGGTTAAGTATACAGGGGAGTACAGGGGCTAATCCTCCCTATTAATTTAGATAAATGATTTTTTCAAGCAAAATTATCCGGTTTGCTTCAGATTTTTTTAAAAGTTCAATCTGATAAGGAACTACCCTTATTAGTTTTGGGGGTTCACTGGTTAAGTATAAAGGGGGGAGGTATAGGGCTAATCCCTCCCCCCATTAATTTAAATAAATGGATTTTTCATGCAGAATGATCCAATTTGCTTTAAATTTTTTTCTAGGTTCATTCTTATAAGGCACATCCCTGATTACTTTTGGAGGTTCATTGGTTAAGGGAGAATGGGGAGTTTCATCCTCCCCCTCCCCTTAGTTTAGATAAATGGTTTTTTCACACAGAATTATCCGATTTGCTTCAAATTTTGTATACAGGTTTATTCTGATAAGGTACTTCCTGATTAGATTTGGAGGTTCATTGGTTAAGTATAAAGGGGGAACAGGGGCTACTCCCTCTTAATTCAGATAAATAAGTTTTTCATGTAGAATTATGCTATTTGCTTCAAATTTGATATACTGGTTTATTTTGATAAGACTCTTCCCTGATTAGATTTGGAGGTTGATTGATTAATTATAAAAAGGTGGTGGGGTATCCCCTTAATTTATTTTCAAAGATCATTATTCTTTGAAATAAGAGTATATTATACAATAAGTGTGACTAGCCTGTGAGCTCAATGACATATGTTTGACCGGGCACTTTTCTTTTTATTTACTACTTTTCTCATCATGGTAAATAAATAGTTAAATTCATCATTGAATATACTTCTTTTTTAATTCGATAGCTTTTTAATTCTGTGTCAGTAAAACAAAATGTGTATGTTGTTAGAGTGGTGCTATTTGGGTGGGCTATGGTTAAGTCTCTCCCCCCCCCCCCCCTTCCTTAAGGAATTTAGATTGTAGTGACCATAACAAGCCAGAAAAAAAACAAGAAAGAAAAATCATACATTAAGCTTAGACTATAAAACATTTTCCAGCACACTCAGAATAATACAACAAAACTGCACCGTTTAAAAATTTAAAATATTACATGTAATTCAACCATATGGAAACACTTAACACATTTCAAAAACCAATTTCAGCTGTTCCCATCTACAATTGGAAAATTATCTAAATTGTTTTCAGCAGTCCTGTACATGATACATAGATTTGTATCTATTAATTACATGCATGCCAAAATTTAGTTCACTTAACAAATACGTATACTTCAGTTGAAAATTCTATTTCAACAATTTATATATAACAAGTAACATGCAAAAAATTAGTTAAATTTAAAAGCGCATACCGAATTTTAAAACATACACTCCAGCAATTATTACTCAAAGACAGTACTGTAATCGATTTCTTTTGTGTGCCCCTGTAAATGAATAAAAAATGCTATGAATTCCCTGTTCTAACATGATCGTAGTGAAATTCAGTAATTTATATCAGTTTCAATACATTTGAAATAACGTAATGTCATTAAAATACTCTGCAAATGATTTTTCCCCATATACCATAATGTAATGGAATACTTTTGAGTGCCTCTGTAAATGAACTATTAACCCTATATTCTTCATATACAATATCAAACATGTTTTGATGACCCTAAATAACCTTTATCAATTGCATGAAAATCTGAGTATGGGACTTAGAGCATGGACAGACAGACAAACTGAATGCATAAACACTTTTCAACTTTGTTGTAAAGTGTTAAAAAAGAAAGAAAGAAATCCTTTCCTTTTACATTATTTCTTAAAGAATGAGTTTATAAAATTTATTAAAATAGTTCACAAATTTTTTAAATGAAAAAAAAAACGTGTGTTTTGGGGCATTCAAACTTTTTTTATGGCTAAGTATACTATATAATACAGGAGAGGGGGTGGGGTGCATAAAGATCGTATTATGTTACTAAAAATTAAAAAATAGTCTTACAAATTCTAAAAGGTAAAATCTTTTAAATTGTGATTTAGCAATAAATCACGATGTTAGGTGGATGATAAATCGATTTAAGAAATTCCTACATCGCCCAGTCCTAAAGGGAGCCAAACATTTCCAAGACCTGTTTTTTTTTTTTTTTTTTTTTTTTTTTTAGAAGTAAGACAATTTCAGCATATTTATACAAAATATGTTCTGCTTCATGATGAATTACAAAAATTCTTATTCCTTCCAGGAAGAAAATAATGTATTCTAAAGGGCTTATTTCCATTTCTTTTATGCATCCTCTCTCTAATTTTTGTAAAGTATACGAAATATTTCATAAATCATGTGCTATAATGCATCTGCAACATCATCAGAGATAGTCTTATTATATAAGGGTTATTGGGATAAAAATCCAACATATCGGTTATTGTGAAAAAGTTCTTAAACCCTTATTGCCCTATAAAACTTTCAATCTGGATGCGCAAAATTTAGTATAGTCAAATAACTACAGCAGTTGTTTCAGAAATGATTTTTATGAATGGCAACACATTCACAGATCAATGGATTGATAATGGCTAGCAAACAGCAGAAAAAGAATCACTTCAGAGCTTCTATTAAGGCCAAGGGTGATTATCGTTATTATTATTTTTTTGAAAAGCTTACTTTAAAAAAAATAACAAATATAGGTGCATTAATAATTACATTACACCTAAACATGTTTTCATTCATAATCCTTTTGAAAATACCAGATAATTCAATAAAGATGGAAACTCTTCTTATGAAATTTTGAGATCATAACTTTATAAAGTTACCTCAAATTTACTATATAATAAGCAGCAAATAAATTTAGGCCATTAAAAATAACTGAAAGATTTAATGATAAAATATTAAATGTTTTAGAAAAAAATGAAAAAAAAAATGCATCAAAGATGAAGAATACAGATATCCAGAATGATAATACTAAAGATTTTAAGGAAATTAAAAACAAAAATCATTTAAAATTTTTGCCAAGTTGAAATAGAAAAATTCCAACTTCAACATGCATTTGTTTTTCCAAGCAGAATACAAGGAAAATCAGCTAAGAAAGCAACCAATTATCTTTGCATCATTTTTAATTAAAAAAGTAATAGAAGGTGCTAGATTAACCCCTCGGGGATGAGCAACCAGTATACGTGCCACATAAGGCACTCAGAATCCTTCGTTACTCCCACCAGCTACTTTTTACTATAAAGTTTACCTTATTTAATCAGAGAATTTTTGCGATTCAACTAGATAAAATTTCTGTTTTGAAAAAACAGTGGTAAAAGATTAAAAATTAAGCAAAGTGCTCTCATTGCAAAGGGGTTAAGAACAGACTTATCGTTTATATACCCGGTAGCAGAAAGTGCGTGATGCACGACGTGTGCCGCAGATTTATTTTGGACCTTGCAGATAAATTTGCCAACTTGCAGAAAAAAAAAAAAAAAGTAGAGAAAATTCTGACAAAAAATATCGCGAATTTGACAAATGGTCGCCGAAAAATATCAATTTCGACAATTGTTCGCATAAAAAATTGGTAATTTATAGCCAAAGGGTCGCTATAAAAATGCGAATTTTATCAAAAAAGCCTGGAAAAAAACCCATGAATTTCGTCAAAGATTTGCGGAAATAATGCAAATTTAGTAAAAGGATCACGGAAAGAACGCGAATTTAGTCAAACGATTGTGGGGAAAACGCAAATTTAGTCAAACAATCGCGAAAAAACGGAAATTTTTGTCACAGGATCGCGAAAAAACGGAAATTTATGTCACAGGATCACGAAAAAATGGAAATTTCTGCCAAAGAATCGCTGTACAAACTTGAATTTTATCCAAAAATCCTGAAAAAAAAAAACGTGAATTTCGTTCCAGGGGCGCGAGAAAAACGCAAATTTCTGTCACAAAAATGCGGAAGAAACTTGAATTTCATCAAAGGATCGACGTAAAAACACGAATTTAGTTAGACAATCACGGAAAAAATACAAATTTCTGAAAACAATCACGAAAAAACGCAAATTTCTGTCAAAGGATCGCGAAAAACGCAGATTACTGTCAAAGGGTCACGAAAAAAAGAAAATTTACGTTAAAAGATCGGAATTAAATTTGCAGAATTTCGTCAAAAGATCGCGAAAAATGCAAATTTCTGCCAAAGGACTGCTGTAAAAATGCGAATTTCGTCAAAAGGTCCCGGGGAAAAAGTGAATTTTCATCCTAGGGGCACCGAAAAAACGCAAATTTCTGTCACAGTATCGCGGAAAAAACACGAAGTTCGTCAAAGAATCGAGGAAAAAATGCAAATTTCGTAAAAGATTGCGAAAAAAAGCTCATTTTTGCCAAAAAAACGGCAAATTTCATCAAAAGATTGTGAAAAAAACCCGAGAAAGTTCCTCATAAGATCGCGAAAAAGCAGCAGATTTCGTCAAACGGTCACGAAAAACAGCAATTTCCGTCAAAAGATCGCGAAGAAAAACACATAATTAGTGTCGGTAGTGATTTTCGCTCCCTGTCCACCACCCCCCACCCCTTCTGTTGTAACCTTTCAGAAAATTTGCTGTGAATTTCAGAATTTTGTTTTACTCAGAATCACCCCTGGTATTAATCAGTAAGAACGCTGTTTATTTTAACACTCATAATGTTTGTTACATAAGAAAATGTAACAAGCTACTCCCGCAGACAATTTTCATCCCACTAAATTGCTGTCGCAGACACAACCATAACTTTCTGCTATTGGGTTTATATACAAAACATGCGATATTCCCGGGCAATTATAAATGACACTTTTTAAATAATTTTATAAGATCTCTTACGTGTGTTATTACATCTCCATTTTCTGCATGAACCTGGGCCAATGCCCCTAAGCTACTACACGCGTCAAATACTTCAAGTAGCTCATTATCTCGTAGTTGCATGTTTTCATAAGAGCACATGAACACTTTGAATGAATTTATACCTATAAAAAGTAAGAATGTAGTTATACAAAATCACAGCAGTTGCATCATGCAAACATTTAATGAAATCCTAATTAATTAGCAAATTTAGAATACTTTAATTTAACATTTAATGAAACATTTAATGAAATCCTAATTAATAAGCAAATTTAGAATACTTTAATAGATTTTGAAAACACTTCAATGCTGTTTTTTTCACCTTTCTGCTGAGTTAAAATTTCCATCTCATCTTTTGTTTTTTTATTCCAGTTAGTAATAGCCACATGAAAAGAATAGTCGCAACAAGCTTTATCTGATGCCCAGCTTTCCCATTTCTCAAAAGCTTCTATCAGTGAAGAATGAGGGTCAACAACAAAATCAACTGAAAAAAAAAAAAAGGAGTAAATATTAAATCACTAGAAAAAAGATTTGATGCATCTCATTGCTTTAAAAATATAGTTGAACACTGATATTAAATCAATTAAACATGAGGAATATACATGACGCTAAACTTCTGCCATCTGAAGCAAAGCTCATTCATGATTTACATTGGTTATTAAGACATTCATATTGAGCTTTAACTTTTTTGCTTCAAAATCTGATTGTCATAATTGGAGCCTCTTAAAAAATATTAAAAGATACAAAAAGGAAAAAGATCAAATGTTTGACTAATTTATCTTACAGAAAACTTTGGTGAAATTACTGATGGTTTGAAAGTGTAGTGAATTATTTTTCTTTAACATCAAATGTAGTCCATAGGACTAGAGATGATATCATTTATTTGCCAATTCACACAACTAAGCGATTTTTTGCAAATGTTTATATTATTAAATATCTATTAAAATTTTACATTCCTAACTAAAATGTGCACAATTATTTTAATCATTGCAGAAAAATACACATTTCAGCTGATATTGCCCAATAGTTTGTGTTAAGCAAATATACCAAGAGATGGCATTGCAAAACAATTTTAATTTGAAAACAAAAAATAAATGTTTATTTATGCAATTAAAGGCATTTTTATTACCTTTTTTGAATCCACTAAAAATAAATTATGCAAAATAGATCTAGTTTAACAGATTTTTAAATATTCTCTGCTTATTTTTTGTCATACCATTTGATCTGTTTGTAAACAAAAACAATGGCAGACACTCCATGTCATGCTGCACACATTTTGTTACAAAACTGAATGGTGACAAAAAATAATAAATTTTTCAATAAAAGCTTGGGTAAAGTTTGACATTTGCAACCAGGATTGAAAGAAAAAAAAAAATAAAAAAACTAAAGCCTCAGTCAGTTTCATTTGAAAATATATTCAATGCAAGAAAGCCCTCAAGACGCTCAGAGGGTTAAGAAGTTCTTTTTATCTTACTAAATACTAATATTTCTATGTTGGAAAAAAATGATTTAAAAGATGTAGACTTCGATGAATCATATAAGAAAAAAATAATAAAAAGAAAAAATGTATTTATTAATACCTTTCTGATCAGCGTTCTTTACAAAATTGTTAATCTTTTATCACCGGTTTTTAAAAAACGAAATTTTTGCCTAATAACTGAATCACAGAAATGCTTTGATTCTATAAAGCAAATTTTTCAATTTTACTAATAGGTAATTAATGAAAACAATGTGCTCATAATCAATAATTATGAGCACTTTGAATCACATATACATGATGCTTGCTGAGATAGGGTTACAGTGACAATTTGCCTGAATAATTAATATATACCATATAAAGTTAATTGACATAAAATAAATTTAATTGAAAAAATAAGAATATTGATTACATAAGAAAACAGAGACCATTAAATAGTTAAAAAAAAAGTGAAGAGGAAATTGATGATTAAAACTAATAGTTAAAAAAATAATATTTGATCATCAAGATTAACATTAGCAGATAAAATATAGTGTTGAATTAATTAGAAAAAGCAATAACTTACTAATCATGGTAGTACCACCAGCTAAAGCAGCTTTGGTTCCACTATAAAAGTCATCAACCGAGGTTGTACCCATGAAGGGCATCTGAAAATGTGTATGAGGGTCAATCCCACCTAAAATAATAGATAACTACATAAGAAAAATTCTGAATTGAAAAAATAAATACTATCATTAATAATAACATCAAATGTTATTTTTTAACAATTAGGATACAGGAAATGTTATTTTTTAACAATTAGGATACAGGAAAAAATAAAACTACCAACAAGCAGAATAAACAATTTTGTTTTCAATAAATTTAATTCCAAATTTAAATTTAACTAATATTGTTGGTTATGATTTGCGATATTTCAGTTGGAATCATAATCACCCATTAGAACAGCTGTATTTATTGGAGCTTTGAATGGGAGAATAAGCTAAAATGGGCTTGAGGAGAGGCAGACTCATTTTATGCAAGCAAAACAAAAGTGTTCCAAGGTATTCTAGCAGCAGTCATATATTCTTTCATTTTATGCATTCTTGCAGATTTTCATGATCACTTATAGTTGATACATGTAGACATTTCCATATAAATTGTGAAAGGCTTGAATTCTTTGAAATTACAAATTCAAGGTACTTCAGTGGCTTTCAGAAGGCGGTTTTCTTTGCTGTTGTGTGCATGCATGTGGATTTAATGTTCATCAAGTTGGTTCTACAGGGTTTTATGGCACAAAATCCACATAGGAACATGGTGTGCCAGAATAAGGGGAAAAAAGCAGGGTGTTTCATCACCTGAAAAAGTCAGTGAAATTTATATGGACTGGAAAAATCTGGGAAATTTACCATTCCTTAGGAAAAGTCAGGGAAATTTTAAAACTCTGAGAAAGAATTACAAAAATTGGAAACTTCCAAGAAAAATATTAGGAAAAAATTTCTTATTATAAAAACTAAGGATTTGAAATTGCAGTGTCAAGAAAATCAAATTTTGCTCTTTATAAGCACTGAAAAGAGCATTTCAATATGTTTTGCAAATAATTTTATCTGCCCCTTTTCTTGAATCCTTTCTTGTAACTGAGAGAATTTCAACTCCAGCTTTACAGAATCTTTGTACTGAATGTTGTAGGATTGATTAGATATAAGTCTGTTATTTAACTGTGACTGACATGATAAAGATTTTCATTCTGATTGGACAAAAAGGATAGAACTTGATGCTAAAAGTGTGTATTTTCAAAATGTTTAGCATGTAAAATGTTCAACAATTTGTAAATTTTGCAAGAATTTGTTTATCAATTCAATAGATGTTCTTTCAAAATCAGTTATGAAAGTCCCACTCTTAAATTCATAACTTAAGAGTTTTTTTGTTTGTAACATCACAAAATCTAGATACCTGAAAAGTCAAGGAAATTTGTTGCTGATCTGGAATAGACACCCTGAAAAAAGAACACTAAAGGCTCACAAAAAGTGAGACTAAAACATAGTCATTGACCACTTCACCGGAAGCAAGTATAAGGAAACAGTACTTTTACCCCTGACTTCAATAATATTATGATCACATATTAAGATAATTTAAATGGGGCACCCCATCCAGATACAGTCACATAAGAATAGAAAACTAATATTTTTAATTCTTAAAACAAAGTATAAAAGTAATAATAATAATGCAATAAAAAAAGTTATCTAGATGATTAATGCTCATCAGCAACTGATCCATCAAGGAGTTTTCACGTAAAGTGAGTAATGCTGAATATAATAAACTTGAAGATAATAGAAAGTTGTTGAAAAGTTTACTGAATGTTTATTTAAAACATTTTGTATGGACATTTTATTCAAACTCCCCAGGGTACAAATTTACTATCTCGAAGTAGTTTCTTAAATCGTTGGAAGAAGAGAATTTAAATGGATATAATATTAGTATTCCAACTGTTTTTTTTTTTTTTTTTTTTTTTTTTTTTTTGTTTTTACAGTGAATTATTTTATATTCAGTGATAATTCTCTTACACATACATGTTTGAAATCTAGAGATTTCATAAGGTTTACTAAGATCCACAATAAATGCTTAAGGATATATTTTCAAGCATCCAGATGTAATTGGAATGAACATATCTCTTCGGCAAGATAAACCATGCTTTAAACTTTTTAAAGATAAACTTGTTTGAAAAACCTTAGACTTATCAGTGTAATATTATGCCTTAAATAAAGAGACTTGGAGGAATCTGGACTGCATTGATGTTATCCCTGAAGAGCACAATTCAAAACTTTGAAAATAAATAATAATCAAATTTATCAATCAATGTTAATTCACCTCTTAGTATATGAGATTAGATCTCGTATCTCTCTTATATCATTTTTAAAAATACCAAATTAAAATATTAAAACAAAAAGAAAATCTTATGACTTATTTTACTAAAAATGTGCTAAAAAATACATGAAATAGGTTTCTTAAAAACATAAAAAAGTGTCGAAGATGTTAAAATTCAACACTCAAGTGCCTTTCAACCCTTTCAAACAGTCATCATCAGGAGAAATTCATGAGGCATGATTGTTCGTGAATGACCACTGGTTAAATATCTGGAGAAGAGTCTATTTCAAAGGAATAGGTAGGAAGGGGGTGGTGTTCAATGGTTATGTTCCAAATTCGCCAGAGACAGTGGATACCACATCTGGAACATATTGTAAGACAGCACATCATTAAAAGTGTTTCTTCCTTGATTTAAAATTTCCAGCGACTCTCTATAGATGGGTAGTAATGCAAAGTATGGGCTATGTTCTTGTGTTTCTGAAGTCTATGTTGATGTCTTGTTTCTGGTTTAATAAAGACATAAATGAAAACTAGTCGGTACATGTGGAGAGCCATTAGGGATACTCTGTTTATGTGTTCTGGTTGTGTATATTTTTCATGACTTTGTAGTCAAAGCAACTTTGATGCCTATCACCCAGAGTAGATTATGAAACTATATTTCCAAGGTAAGTTTCGTTTTCTATGCATTTGATGTAGCATTCGTATTTGCTTCATGTCATTATTTTGTATTAGCATTAGTTATGCTAATTTTTTATGCTAATAATGTTAATTACAATAGTTTAATTAAATCTACTTAAATAGTTGAACTTGATTAATTAAATTTGTTTTGTTTTTTTACAAACTCATCAACACATATGACATATAGCTATCTTGCTTTAAACATTTGGAATAGTCGACACAGTTTTTGTCCAAAAGTTCATATTATTACGAAGCCTTGTCAGTGCTAGAGTGCAAGAGGTTAAGCCTGTCCTTAAATTTCCTAGTTGTCATACCTATGTAATTACGAGTTTTTTTTCTGATTTACTTTATCTGTAAAAGGTATCATATATATGCCTAATGTTTCATCATTAGGGATTGGATCTATTTTCCTGTGTGCAAGTTCTTTTAATTTAGCAGAAGGTTTTGTGGATTAAGTTAATATTACAGTTCTTTAATGCATACCTAATTTTTTCAAAAAATTGAGGGACATATTTGAAAATGTAAAATTTGAGATCGGTTTAATTCCACTGTTAATTGACTCTTCACGTTGAATGTC
Organism: Maratus speciosus; assembly: GCA_963932465.1. NCBI lineage: Eukaryota > Metazoa > Arthropoda > Arachnida > Araneae > Salticidae > Maratus > Maratus speciosus. The sequence continues at coordinate 317,742,736 of OZ010796.1, forward strand.
AAAAATTAATTTATTAATACAGTACTCTCTTAAATCTGCGAATGCCTAAAATCTGCGTATAATTTCAGATGTAAACAGTGAAACTTACAGTTAAATTCCAGGAACAAAATTCAAAATGGCACTGAAATAAAAGGCGTTTGCAACGGTTTTTTAAAAATACTTTTTTTCTAATCATGCTCTTTTGGCTATTACAGCTGATAAATTACTAAATAAAATGACCTTACTTTTGATTTTGATTTAAATTTGCATATCTATAGCAAAATTCATCATATTGTAGAGGTTCTACACAATAATTGCAAATGTAAACTGTAACCAAACTGTTTATTTTTCTTGCATTCGTTATTCTGTGTTTCAATATTATATATTATTTATAATTACATATTAAAATGCATATGTCCAAACTCAAGCTTTTAATGAAGAAAATATGAATATTTCTGGAAAAAATAAAGATGGCGCTAATATCAATAAAGATCACGATTTTTTTTCAAGGCTTTTTTAATTAATCAAGCTTTTTTGATTTATTAAATCTGAATAAACAGGAGATAAAACTTCATTATTTTATTATTCTGGTGTTAATTATATTCTTATCTAAGATAAAAAATATGGCACAACAATAGCTTTCTTACAATATCTGTAACTATTTAAGCCACTTTGTTTATGTTTACTAATTTGCATTAATCAGTTTTGATTTTAATCTGCATTGATTTTTAATTTTATTTATCCGTGCATAGCTCTGGCTAATATGGCTGATTCCAATATCTCAAATGGAAAAAAAAAAACAAGTTAGTTTGACAATAATTCTAAAAGCAGAGATCATAAAAAAAGCTTGATTGTAGTTCATCTACACTTTTTTTGGCACAATCGTATGGAATAAGTTTTAAAATGATGTATGACATAAAAAAACAAGAAGAATTTTTTAAAATTTCTGTATGGACAGTGACAGCAATGCTGGTATTGCAAAAAGAAAAACAATTTATTTTTAATATTTTAATCGTTTTATAATTTTTCATTATTTGCATAATTATTTTATTTAATCATTAAATTATTTTAATATTTTACTTAATTACTTTTATATTTTATTTTACTGTAATCATTCATTACAATTTTTAATGTTTAACTACATTCAAATTACCATTTAAAAAATGTAAACAGAACAATGACCAGAAATCTGTAAAATTTTAAAATCTGCACTATCTCTGGTTTCAAGCTGTGCAGATTTGAGGGAGTCTACTGCATGTTGAGAGGGGGAAACCATTATTTTAGATAAATTAAATGAGATACATTTTACAAATAACGTAAATTTTTTATTTTACTTATTTTATTTTAATTTGTTTATTTTTTTTATTTCTATTATTTTGGCAACACTTTCCTCTTCTGCATGTGCTCTTCTGTGACTGGTGTTTACCTTTTGGCTAGCGCCACCTGTCGCATTCTTTGTAAGCTTTACTCTCCACTTTTCAGCTCATTTGTGACCTTGTCCCCTTACGGACACGTGTTTACTTTGGCTGATGATGGGCTGTTAAAATTTCCAGCTCGAAATGTGTCGTGTGTTTTTAACACTTTCCAAAACAGTTGAAAATTGTTTATAAATTCAGTTTGTCAGTCTGTCATCATATACTTGTGTAAATATAGTTCGATTTTCATGAAATTGAAATATGTTATTGGAGTTTACTATGGCATGTTTGTTATTGAAAATGAAGTGTGTAGTATTTTCAGTTCATTTACAGGGCAACTCAAAAGAATTCCGCTACATTATGGTCTACTGGGAAAAATCATTTGGTGTGTATTTTAATGATATTATAGTATTTTAAAGATATTGAAACTGATATACATCACTGAGATGTACTAGAAGGTTCTTACTATTGAATATGGTATGCATAGAACTTATCGTTCATTTACAGGACACATAAAAGAATTTGGTTATAGAAGAAAATGAACAATAACTGCTAGAAGTGTGTTTACAGGTGTGGTATGCATTTTTAAATTTAACTAACTTGAAGGCTATAAATTCTATGGATCATATACAGAGTTGCACAAAAGTTCTCAGCAACATTCATTAATTGGCAGAAATTGCTGATTGGAAGTTTTCAACTGTGGTATGCATTTAACTGAACTAACTTTTATCATATTATGTAGTATGCATACATACCTGTAGATTTTATACAGGGCTGCACAAAACAATCTTATATTTTAACAACTATTCATGGCAATAGCAGAAATCAGGGTTTTCAAATGTGTTATGCGTTCGCCAAATTATTCATTTGGACATGATCTTTCACCTTAGTAAACTGTGAAGCCTTATTATAGTATTCTGAATGTGTTTCATAATCTATGCTATGCAGGGTTCTCGCTGCCACAAGCCATTGCACCAAAATGCTTCATTTGGCGAGTAACCAAACAATCAGACTCGCCAAATTGACAGCGCTCAATTTCTGCGCGGATTGTGTGCACACTAGGGTGGAACTAAAAAACGAAGTTTCGAATTTTATATTCTAATAGTGATTATTTTTTTCCTTTTTAACTCCATAAAAAGAAAATATTTTTCTTTTAATTTTAAAATAATATTTTCCGGTTCCTCAAAGCGCCTGATTTTCCCTAAAAACTAATAAAAACCAATAATTGCATGAGAAGTGTTTTAAGCTTATTGTTAACTTAATTAATTTAATTTTGCAAAATATAAAGTGTTAATGTCCTGTAATAAAGAAAATAATTTAGTTTGAGTGCCATGAAAAAGATAGCCCCACTTTATTTGACTTTTGTAGAAGCCAGCGTCGTGGGCGTCGGCTTTCATTGTCTCAGATTTATTTGACTGCGACACATAACATGTTAGACCGATTTAACGTGTATTAACAGTTTCTTTGATTAGTTTTTAATAAACAGTCGGTGTCAAAAGTGAATGTCTGCTAACGTACCTAAATCTAGAAAATTGTTGAAGTGTTCTGTATTTCGCGAACCAAAACAATTAACATTAGACTGTCATCTTTGGTGAACATATGAAGATGTTATGAAACATTATTTTTGGGTTCAATTTAACTTAAAATCTGACAGCTGGAATCTGGAATACACTGTTTCTAAAATATCTAAAACTGTTGATGATACAATTAAAAGTGTATTACTGGGACCTTCAATTCCAATGGTTTCTGATACACAAATCATAAAAAAATATTAGAGACTATCGTGAAAAATGTCAAATTTGAAGAAAAATATTAAGATTAGAAGGAATAATCCCACATCCAATATAAAATTGAAAAATGTTAGGTAATCCTGCAAAAACCTTTTCTTTGGGTAAAAGCACTAAATAATATCATGTATCAGAACAAGAACGTCACTTTCTCAAAGACAAGAGAGAGACGGGGTGATGGCAATAGGATCAATAGATATAAAAACTACAAATTAAAGTGAAGCAAGACTATAAAAGGAAATATCAAGGAAAGATAAAGTTATTTTATAACAAAAAAGTGATGTTTTGATTGAATGACTCACCAAATGAAGAAAATAGTTCGGAAGGAAATAATTCAATTGGTTGTTCTATTCTTTTAACCTGAATTTTACAATCAACAAGGTAAAAGAACCGGAATATTGGACAGAACTGCAAATATTGTTGCAAATGGCACCCTAGATGATATGAGTATTTCAGATGATAATAAAGAAAAGGTAACTGAAAGAAGGACTTGAAGAAGAGAAACAGAAAATACAAGGAAGAATTTGAAAGAACAAGAAAGACTAATTGTAGAAAGTTTGTATTTTGATGGCAGAAAGGATAACGCTATGATAACTGAAGCAAAGGGAAAAAATATAACGAAGAAACATTAAAGAAGAACACATGGTCTTAGTTCAAAAACCAGGATAAAAATATATTGATCATGTTTCATTGACATCTTCTTCTTATATTAATATAGCCACTGCAATTTTGGTGTATTTTCAAAATAATAATATGGACATTTCAAGTTTGAAATTTATTGGCTGAAACAGAAACGCCGTCAATGCAGGACGCAATTCTGGAGTTGTCAAAACATAGGAAGCAAAACTCTTAAAAACTTTACAATGAATAATTTGCTTATTACATGCAAATGAACTTTTTTTAAGATTATTTCAACATCTTGCTGGAAAAACTATGGGTACTAAAAGATTTTCTGGCTCAAAAGGAAAGCAACTTCAAAAAATGCGAATATATTGAAATTACAGACTATAAAAACATGGATCCTGTCTTGGCGGACTGATTGGAGGAAGAACTTTAAAAAAAGTGCAAACAGCGGATACACCTGAATTTTAGATTTCCCTTGTCATACTCAAACAGTGAAAATGTCCCGCGAGCTGCGTCAACCGTCTTTAGATATTAAGCAAGAGATGGCTTATGTGAAAGTTGAATTCCGCAATGTAATGTCAAAGTTTGCCTAAGAAGCCAGTAGGTTAAATATCCAATGTAATTAATCCATAACAAAGGGAGGTAAGGAGGGTGGAAGACGATATTTAGCCATCTCCTCGTGGTGACTTCTGGGTAGTATTTGCTTAATATAAGCAGATATAAGCGGACAGCTACGTTGTTTACTTTAAGTTACTTTATACTGAAATTTTAAAACTTTGACGTCCTTGAGGAACCGGAAAACAAATTAATTTTAAAAAACCTTTTCAGCCAAAAGTTCAGACATCCAAAAAGGAAAAAAGTTTTCACTATTACACATTAAAACAAAAAAGTTATTTTTTTACCCTATACTTAAGTTCCACCCTAGTGCACACGTGCCAATATACAACCGAGACTCTTTTCCTCGTTTCTGAACGATTGATGTCCCTTTACATGTTCAATCGCAGCGTACCATTTACATTGCTCTATTTATAGAGATACTGACTTAATATCAATTCTGTTTAGCAACAGCCAAAGATACAGAAAGGATTATGTGGTCGGTATTTTTCTATTATCGGGTAATCACTATTTATGTGCTGGCATAGCACTGTTAAAAACACAAACAAAATTACTCTCATCAAGTGCAAATAGCAAAAAGTTTTGCTGGAATGTGATGTTGAAATTAGTCATTTACCATACTTTTTATTAGTTATACGTAAAGTATCATTGGCTGGTTAAATTTTTTTATCGGTTAGAGCTGAAATTTCATAGCAATTTTTAGTGCATATTTTCACAATGGTATATCAAAGATAGCTGTTTTGAATTTTTATTTAGAGTGCTAAAACAATATCTGAAATATCTGCACATTTAGGAGACGTTTAAAATGTACTTAATTTTAGTAGTTTCTATAGCGGATAGCCAAATTTCTATTTTATAATTACAAAAAATTAGGTTATTTTAGAACATAAAAAAAAAAAGGATCATTTTTATATAAGGGGTTAAAGATAGATTTTTCAGCGTTTCATGCCGAATCTATATTGTGAACACTTCTTTTGATTTGGCTACTGTTTTTTATTCCTAATTCGCCAAATCGCTAATGTTGGTCAAAAGCCAGTGAGAACCCTGGCTGTACGCCTGATTTTTCATTCTTGTTTATATTTTTATGGTGATTTATACAAAGTTTTATTATTTAATTGTAGTTTATTGTCAGTATTTTTATGCTGTTTCATCTAATGTGTGTAATAACTCTAAGATGATACACCCCACTAAAACTTTCATTAGATTTGCCAGCAGTTTACAGAGTAGTCAGCTGATTAATATTTGCAATTTAATTAATAGATGACAGAGTTTGTATAGTAGAAAAACAGAAAAAATTGATTTTTACTGTTTACAGAAAGAGGATGAATGTCTTTGAATGAGTGTTGGAGGCCTAGGAATGGTAAGCTACACTTGAAAAAGAGAGAAAAAAAAAGACTAAAATCAAAATGTAAAACAAAAAAAAGGAAGAAAAAAGATTAAAAAAAAAGAGGTAATTTTCACCTTCCCCTTAAATATTTTTGATAAAACTCACCAAACGATTGCTGAAAAAAATAGGTAATTTCATCAAACGATCATGGAAAAAAAAATTGTGAAATTAGTTGAATGTTCACAGGGGAAAAAAAATCATGAATTTTGTTGAACGATTGTGGAAATAAATGGCAAATTTTGACAATCAGGTGTGCAAAAATATTGCAAATTTTGCCAAATCATTTGCAGAAAAAAAATTTTTGCCATACTATTTAAAAAAACACATGTTAGTCAACCAAAGAGAAGAAAAAAATGTCGAATTTCGTCAACCAGTCCTGGGAGATAAAAATGAGTTCATTCTTCAATTGCTCATGAAATCTGTACATTTTTTGCTCAATAGGGAAAATTTTTTGCCATCCTCTTCACAAATGACCTAAGTTTGTCCAATTCAGAAATCTGCAAAGTCCTTGGTCTCAGGTAGAACCCTGCATTGGGTCAGCTCACAGCTAAATTTTTTTATTGCAGTTTTGACTGGCATATTTTTTTGATGGGGTTGGGTTGACTTTCATTGTTTCATGTTCGTGTCAGGTTTTGATTCTTATGGGTAGGAATCAGGATGACCTGATTTTTCAAAATAAAATTCAAAGTATTTTTTCAGGGAAAGAATCTGTATACAGTAAAATTTCCATAACTGACACTACCGGATAGTAGACACCTTTATTTGGTGAATCCTTTGCCATTTCCACTTATACATTTGTATGCTTTTACCTCCAAATAGTGAACTGATAAAATATAATGGTAGAATCCTGTGCGGGACGAGCTGTACTTGTCCCGAAAAAATGTGACTATTGAAATGATTTATAATCAAATAACATTTTCTATTTTTTGATAAGTGCATTTCATATTGAGCTATAATAAATAGTCGTTGTTACATGACAAATTTTACAGTGCTGTTGCACACTGAAAATCCACCCAAAATGCCAACTTTGACAGTATTTTCTTGTCTTTAATGAAAAATGAAACATGCTACTCAATATATTAATTTTTTTTTTTTTTAAATATATAAGAACATCATTTGATTTTGTGCATTTGAAATTTGAAAAAATGCATTCAAGAATGTGTCAGAAAGTCGTCAGAATTTGAGAACAGCCTTGATAAAAATATATACATAAAACAAATATAGCAATTATTTTACAAAAATAAAGAAAAAAAATCACTTGCCCAAATCTAATCTGCATAGAGTAGAGCCCTGCATTGGGTCAGGTTATCAGGTCAGATTTTTTCCGAACTGACCCAAGGGTTGGATAAGGTTGATGCTAATTTTTCCAGTGCAGGTTGGGTCGACTAATTCATTTGGATTCAGGTCTGTTGCAGTTCGGGTTGACCGAACATTTCAAAAGAAAATCCTGAATATATTTTTAATGAAAAAAAACCATATATTTGAATGTTAAGAGTGTATGTGTTACTTTTTATAGAAGAAAAGATAAAATTTATATTAGAAATATAATTGTAGATTATTTTTATATAATAATTGTAATGAAATAGGGATTCATTTTCTTTCACTTCCGGCTCGGCAGGGTAACCAGATTTTATCCAAACCCAATGCGACACACAGTTCAGGTTAATACTATTTTTTTTTATATGTGGGTCGGGTTGAATTTATATGCTTCTGGTTTGTATTTCACATTTTCGAGTTAGTTGACTAGATTTTTTAAAAGAAGTTTTGTATATTTTTAAAATGAAAAAATCTATGTATTTGAAAATTAATAAGTGTACATGTGTTCATTAACATACGAAAATGATAGAATTGATAATGGATATATAACTGTAGACTATTTTTCCTATAGTATTAAAATATGAATAAATTTTCTGTTACTTCGAGTTAGGGTTTGAATATTTCGAATTCAGGTCGGGTACAACCTGACCCGTGCTGAACTTTAATTTTAGATAACATCTGAAGATCATTTTTCATCTTGTCATACGATAAAATTAAAATTCAATTATCCAAAAATAACATATGCCCACTTGTGATCAAAAAGAGTATTTTCAATTTGTACTTTTAACTGAATGAACAACAACAAAAAAAATTTTACACTTTGGTTGCACGTTGTTGTTTTGTCCTGGCAAGTTGCCAATATAGATTATTCATCTCTCACTCATGGACATCTGTATTATCTCAGTTTATGTTGAATAAATTGCCACCTTAATCGTTGAACCTGATACATCCATGAGCAAGTGTGACATAAAAACAGCGACAATTAAGAGGTTAATGCAAATTTTCAGAGGAGGGGGGGAGGGGTATGTTAAGTAATGATTGATCAAAAAAAAGCAAGAAAAGAGACTAAAAGAGGCAAATACAAAAACAGTGAGAAATAGCTAGAAAAGCTACCCACTCCGAGGCATGGTGCTGTTTCTGTAGTACAGTTAAAATTTTCCTACATCATAATATGCCTTGGGATGCAATATATTCTCAAACCAGCCCTGTAATGAAGACTTCCATTTTTTTTTCCCCAGTTAAATATTTTTATAAAGTTGTGAATACTGTTGAGAACAACAATATTAATTCATTTGTTAATTCTGTTAACAAATGAATGTTAACAGAAAATATATGAAATATTTGTTAATTCTGTTAATTCATTTTTGTAAATTTTTAACGAGTGCTGTTTTGTTCAGAACCCTTCCACTGTATAGTTAATTTTTATGAAATATTCAAATTAAAAAATGTAACTTATGGTTTAGATGAGTTTATACAGCAATAGTTATGAATCCCTGGACAAACCAATCAGCTTCTTTTACAAAATCAATAGTCGAGAATAAAATTAAAATTCTAGTTTCACTTTTGGTGTCATTAATGAATAAGCAGTCAGCAGATTTTCTGAATAAAAATTTGTGACAAAAATACGAATTCTTCAAATTTCAATTAATATAGTGTATACAGAAAATTAGAGTAATTTTCAGAAACAGTATATGGAAAGTTTTCACATTTTAAATGAGATAATCAAAATACTCTTTAAATTGGGAGGGGGAAAAGAGATGCCCCAAATTCAACTGCCTACTTGGCAATAATCATTGCAGATGCTCCTAAATTAAACATGATTCTTTTTATCAAGTGAATATACAGGATGTCATCTTATTATTGACCAACAGCTAATTCCTAAATCGTTAATTTTAGAGCTATAGCTTGAGCTGCAAAAATGTTTCAAAGATTGTCCATCATGTAAAAATCCATTTAGATCAAAATAGTTATTTTAAAAAATGTTGCAAAATTAAAATTTTCAGATTCTGGGTCCGACAAGATATATTTTAAAAGAAAAAAAAACATTTTTTATGATCTAACAAAAAAAATTTCATTCTTCAATGACCAAAATTTAGAGAGTTATGTTAAATTTTATGAATTTTCAGTGGTGTTTTTTGCACTAAAAACAGAAAAATGAGTTTTTAGTGCCGGAAAACATTAAAAATTCACAAAATTCAAAGTATCATAATTTCGTAAGTTTTTGGTCACGCGAAAAAATAAATTTTTGCTGTTTCACTTATAAGAGAAAGGAGAAAATTTTCCTAAATAAAACTTTTAGGACCTGCCAACTTTTGAAAATGAGAAATCATAGCACCCAAAATTTAAATTAATCTGGAGGTTGGTTTGTTGTTTTTTTGTGTTTTGCAGCCATTTTTTTGACATTCATAAAAGGAATAAGATCTCAGTCTTTCAACTCAATATAGTAAATTTTTTCCTCTGAAAATTTTTACATGATTTTTTGAGCTGCTTCTCATTTCACAGTTTTTTTTTTTACATTTGTAAAAGTAACCCAGTTCCAATTTTTTAGCTCAGTCCAGTAAATTTTAACGAAATTAGTGTTTTTTTTTTTCCCTGTGATCATTTCACAATATTTACAATTCTTTTCCCCACAATCGTAATTCAAGTTTTTCGTTCACGATTCTTTGTAGAAATCTGCACTTTTTACCCTGAACTTTTGACGAATTTCCTGTTTTCTTTCTGCAATCTTTCGATGAAATTAGCTCTTTATTTCCATGATCTTTTGATGAAATTTGCGTTTTCTTTCTGTGATATTCTGACTAATTCACATTCTTACTGCGATCCTTTGATGAAATTGATTTTTTAAGCTGTCACTTGTTGAAATTCACGATAGTTTATCGCGTCAGATCGGCAAATTTCGCAACAGTTTTGTGCAACCGATCAACGAAATTCGCAACAGTTTTTCACGACCAATTGGTAAAATTTTCGATATCTTTTTGTGACCAATTAACAAAATTCACTACTTGTTTCCATGACTTTTTGAAGAAATTTGTAATATTTTCTCTCAATAGTTTATCAAAATTTGCAATTTTTTGACGAAATTTTCAATTTCTTTCTGAACTCTTAACAACATTAGATTTTATTCAGCGAACAATTGAAGATAATCATTACTTGTTTCTGAGATCTTTGACGAAATATCAGATATTTTCCCATGATCATTTGAAGAAATTCTCAATTTTTTTTCACGACCGATTCACGAATTGATTTAGGAAAATTCCATAAAAGAAAAAAATTTGTGGACTTCCAAGAAATTTTAAAATATACTCGCAGAAGAATCATAGGTCTGTGGAAGAATTTTCAGGGAGAAATACTGCACAGCAGTTTTCATTATGCAGGACTTTCCCTTTCTTTGTGCAAATCATGCGATTCCGCACAATATTTCAAACCCTGCTCCCAAGAAACTCTTAAAGTGGCGCCCCTGTTTCTAAGGAAGGGAATTCCTGTATAATAAATATTTACAGATGCATGATTCACCCATGGTTAATATCCATTAAGGGGGTTTTATATTAAGAAGTTTGTTTTGCAGCCAACTTCCCTCCCCACTTGAGCATTTTTTACTGTCCGAATTTTCAGACTAATGACTAATTTTTTTTAATTTTCGGAACTGAATACTTTAAAATTTAGGAAATTTCAGAGCAGAATCACTCCTGAAAAATGTGTTGCATAGACTAAAAATCTCAACTGAAAAAAAAAAAAAAAGTGCATTTGTGTGTTTTTTTTTTGTTTTTTGTTTTTTTTTTTAATCGTAGTTTGAGACAGATTTTCATAGTGTCGTAGTTTAAAGGTCCAAATCGTAGTAACTATGATTTTTTCATAGCAGTTGGCAGGTCTGCAGAGGACCATATAACAATTTAAATTTTATATATTTTTAAAAATTTACTACTTTGATGCAAACAAATTTTCAGATGATGAAGAACAATAATTGAAAAACTCTTGCAATTAAAATTATATCTCTAAAACTATCTTTTTAGGAATTAGCTATTGGTCAATGTAAAAAGGAAAACACTGTATAACAGAGAGGGAAAGGGACACTGTAATGTCTTAGCCTAAATGTTGAGTAGGTAGTTTATCAACAGATAGACAGCTTTAGAAAATTTAACTAAGGAAATTTTATCCAAAAACAAACACAATACATGATTTTTGATTAAATAAGTAAATTAATAGGGTTTAATTATCATCTGCATCATTAAAAATATCATTTGCTTTAAAATATCACTGGAAAATAAACAAAGGGACAAATTGCACATTAAGAAGAAAAATACTCTTATTTGATTATTAAAAAAAGGTTTGAAAAGCATCATTTTAATATTTCTACACATAAAATAAGTGACATAATTAATAAACAAGAAAGAAAAAATCATGTGTCAAACAGATTATGAAACACTTTCCAACACACTCAGAATAATGTAACATAACTGCACTGTTTAATAAGTTAAAATATTACGTCTAATTCAACCATATGGAAATGCATAACACATTTGAAAGTGCAATTTTAGCTGCTCCCATCTACAATCAGAAAATTATTTGAATTCTTTGAGCAGCCCTGTATATGATATATAGATCTGTACCAACTAGATGCATGCAAATGTTTAGTTCAGTTAGGGAATACATACCTCAGTTGAAAATTACCCTTCAGCAATTTCGGCTAATAAGGAGAATGGTAAGTGAATTCTTTAGTGCAACCCTTTATACAAGGTATGGAATTTGTATACGACGAGTAACATGCAAAAAATAGTTCAATTTAAAAGCGCATACCGAAATTGAAAACTCACTTCCAGCAATTATTATACTGTAACCAATTTCTTTTGTATGTCCCTATAAATAAACAACAAATGCTATGAATGCCCTATTTTATCGTAATCATCTTGCAGTAAAATTTAGTGATTTATATCAGTTTCAATACATTTGAAATAGCATAATGTCATTAAAATACTCTGCAAATGATTTTTCCCCATATACCATAATGTAATGGGATTCTTTTGAGTGGATCTGTTAATGAAATATTAATGCCACACACTTCAGATGCAATACTAATTCATATGCCATGGTAAACATCATTAACTCACCCGCAAGAAAAGTGACACATCTTTCAAAAATTCATTTTGTGTTTTATTTCCCTAATAGGCCTATCATATGTATGTCTTGCTACACAAACAGTTTCATAAATGTAGTTATATGGAAAATCACTTTATTATGCTATATGTCCATTTGTGACCACAGAAGGAGAGTGGATTATGTGGGGAGGTAAAATTGCCCAACCCTCCAAACTTCATCATACATCTTCATTTTTAAGGGTTTTATGCTTTTATGCACATTTTCATTCCTGCATGCAGAGATAAGTCAGAGCTGTCAACCTTAGCAAGAGAAAAAAAAGGAGATTCTCCACACTTTAAAGGGAGTTTTTTAAAAAGTGAATTTACATAAGAATAAAAAGTTATTATATAATTCATTTAAAATAGATTAATGATTCATTCAATAATTAAATATAATCATTAATATATATATATGTGCTGAGGCTAGCAGGCATTGTTGAATGCAGTGGATGAATGCACTTCGTTGGCTTGAATAGTCATTTCCTGCATGGATATCAAGGAATATGCATTATTACCCAAATGCGGAGCTTGCCAACATGCATTTCATGTATGGGATTACGCAAGGAAATGGATTGGCTGCTCAAAGTATTTAGATTAACGGTTCCCGGATAGGATTCTGCAGGATCCCTGAACGTTTGAGCGTCTTCATTAGGAGTTGTGCACAAGTGAATCGTTTTATGCTTCCAGGTGTGATAAGGGCACTGCAAGATATCGCAGAATTCCTGTAGTGGAAAAAGTAGTATTACGCACAGTAGAGGATAGCACAGTAGTAGAGCTCAAAAGCTGTTTGGACATGTGCTGGGTGTGAGCCATTTCCATGTGCAGCCCCATACATGAAATGCATGTCGGCAAGCTCCACATTGGTGTAAGATGCATGTTGCTCAAAATTGGTGAGTAAAAGGCAATTCAAGCCGGCAAGCCCAATCCATCCACCAAACTTAACAGCACCCTCTACTGCCTCAACACTGCATTTCTGCACCCACATTCTTATATGAAATCATCTTATTTAGGTCCCCTCTACCTGCCTTTACATTTTTGACATATTTCTGGACCACCCTGTATATATATATATATATAATGAAAATGCTTATTAGAACTTAATTTATAATATTCTAGCATTTAACTTTTGAAGAAGTTGCAGCTTTTGCTCTGTTTAAAAAAATTCTACATCAAATTTTTGGTCATAGCAATAACCTGAGAAATTAGTACAGCAATTAAACTCTCTAAATTATCATATGAAATGGATGACCGGAATTCAGATCTATTTTTTCTTACTAAGCTAAATTTGCACTCACATTCAGCATTGCTGTGAGGAATAGTCAAAATTCCAAGAATTCCCATCAGAAATTTTTTTTAGGGGTGATTCTGAGTAAAAGAAAATTTTCTGAAATGTTACAGCAAGAGGGACGGGAAAATACACTTATGGCAACTAACTATGCATTTTTCTCACGGCCCTTTGATGTCTTTTAGCGATCTTTTGACGAAATTTGTGTTTTTTCGCGATCTTTTGACGAGATCTGCAGGTTTTATCATGATCTTTTCACGAAATTTGTGTGTTTTTTCACGATCTCTTGACGAGATCTGCAGGTTTTATCATGATCTTTTCACGAAATTTGTGTGTTTTTTCACGATCTCTTGACGAGATCTGCAGGTTTTATCATGATCTTTTCACGAAATTTGCATGTTTTTTCACGATCTCTTGACGAGATCTGCAGGTTTTATCATGATCTTTTGACGAAATTTGTGTGTTTTTTCGCAAACTTTTGACGAACTTAGCAGTTTTTTGCTTTTTTTGACAAAATTTGTGGGGTTGTTTTGCGAGTCTTTGATGAAATTTACGCTTCTTCAGGGATCCTTTGACGAAATTTATGTTTTTTCTGGGATCCTTTGATGAAATTCACACTTTTATGTGATCCTATGGTGAAATTTGATGAAGAACAATTTCCTTTTTCTCAGAAGTACGTTTCCAGGAATTTTAAAGTACGAGTGAAAAATGAAAGAAAATCATACTTAAACGTACAAATGGGATATTCAGCTAAAAAAAACCGGGAGTCTCCCACAAAAAATTAGAGAGTTAGTAGCCCTGGATAAAAGTGGTATAATTTCATGTTACAGTAAAATTCTGCAAATTTTCTTTTGTCTCTCCAGTGAAATTTAGTTTTGTCGAGATGTGTCACTTTTCTTGCGGGTGAGCGATATTTCAATTGGATGGAAATAAAAGTATATTTACGTGAGTTAGAGCGTGGATGGAAGCCCAGACAAACTGAATTCATAAACACTTTTCAACTTTTTTGGAAAATGTTAAAAAAGAAACATTTAAGTTTACATCTGACTGGGAAAAAGATAAAAAATGTATACCCAAAAAAGATTGTGTTACATCTCATGTTTCAAGCTTTAGATGTTTTTTATTACAGTATTTACTTACCAATGTTGAAACTGCATTGTATTGCATTTTTATATAATTAAAATTTTAAGAAAGTATAATTATAATACAATACTTTTACGTATAAGTAACTGTGATTTCAACTTTAATTAAAATGAAGGTACTGTTTTATCTACATTTTCCTTGTGTTTGTGTTTTCTGCAATGCTTATCTCTAGAAAAGGACATTGGAATGATACTTATAGACCTGCATAAACAACTGTTTGAAAAACATTAGCAATTTGGTATTAGCCAATAAAAATAATTTAAAAGTTTGATCAGACAAAAAAATAGAACATTTTAAATGAAATCCAAACTTAAAAAATAATTTATGTACAATAACAAATCATTACGAATCTAACAAATTGGGGAAAAAATTCTAAAAATTCAAAAGATTTGAAAAGTATACATTATTTTAACCCCTTCGGCCCTGATTTAATTTGGAGACAGATAAAAAATGAATTGCAGATTAAATAAACTTAAATAGACATAAATAACTATAATATGAAGTATTATATCATTTTGATAATTAGTAAACTAATTAAAAAGTGTTCTAATAATAGGACACCAGGGCTTAAATTATGCAAAATGAGCAATTTTATTGTCTGTGTACATTTACAATTACGTAAGATATAAAGGACATGAGAATGAATAAAATGAGTTTATTTCATATGAAATCTTTTAAAACAATTTCTCTGTGCGTGAAAATATAAAAATACTTCATATTTTTCACAAGAACATGTACTTTTATATGTACAACCTTCCATTTTGCATCTCTGTTGCTCTCCACTTCTTTCAATCATATGATTCATTCTATCAAATCTAATATCTTTAGAAGGCCTAACAGCAGTATTTATTTTGTTCTTTTACAAAACAGAGCTTCTTGATGACGGCCTTCCAAGTCTGATACAGATTAGCGACTGATCTTTGAGTGATAGAGCTTCTACTATTTCAAATGTGAAATCTAATAAATCCATTTGATCTTGCAAAGGAACTTCCAAGCATTTTGCATCATTTTTATATTCTAACCAAGAATTAATAATGGACATACTAAAATAATGAGATATTACTCGAAGTGCCCATTCTTTACACTTTATAGCAGCTCGATACAATGATGGTAAGAAGTCATGTTTGTTGACTCCCCCCCCCCCCCCCCAATTCTTTTATTGTAGAACTTCACAACTTCTGGCCTATATACATCAATATAAGTGGAATCTCTTTTGCTCCATCTTTTAACAATATCCTTCGCATTATCTGACAGAAATGTAGATGCTAATATCACAACTTTATTGTCATACCACTTTACAACAATGATTTTACCATATTTGCTGGCACAAGTGCCACAAGTACCGCGTCCATATTTTTAAAATTTGGCATCACTTTTTAACGGACATTTTGTCAGCTTATCTCTGCGCAGAAAGCTGACAGCAATAAAATCAAGATGCTGCACTGTAAAAAAAATGGACTAAAATATGGAAATTGTACTGGTAATCGAGGCATCAGCACTATTTACGTATTTTAACGGAAAATTTCCTCCCCAAATTCCAGAAAAACGGAAATTTTTCTGTAATTTATGGGAGAAATTTTCCTTTAAAATACAGAAAATGTACTGGCGTCTCGATTGCCAGTACAATGTCCATATTTTAGTCACTTTTAGTTTACAGTGTGATGCTTGAAAAGTATCGTATGTGTCTTAAAGAGAGTTGGCTCAAGATATCTCGCATATCTTTTAAGTCTGTTCATAAAGATATGACCAATTATTTGCACTTGAAACGCATCACCACAAGACTGATTTCAAAAGAGCTCAATTTTCTCTTATTGTTCTGCAAGAGTTTTCAACCAAAAACGCAACTAATGTCATCAACCAAGGACCGAACACACCTGGTATGGCCTCATATGACATTTTTCTGTTCACAAAGCTAAAATTATCACTTCCAGGAAAATGTTTTGAGTCAATTGAGGCCATAAAAGAAAATTTGCAGAAGGAGCTAAAGGCCATATCCCAATTTACCTATCTAAAAAGTATGGAAGATTGGTGACCTGTGCTGGCATAGTTGTACTGAACTCAGTAGGGTCTACTGTGAAGATGGCAAAATAAATTTTGATGAAAAAAAAATATTTTTTTGTGTGTTTTATATAGCAATTCTGGATACTTTTTACACACACTTTGTTAGCCCTAAGGCCTCATGTCCTAATACTAGAACAAATGTTTTATTCTTAGTTATAGTGTGATTTATCATTATTTTCTAAGTTAGATGACCAATTTAGGTAGAAAAGGCTTTAATTTATAAAATATAATTAACAAAATGTCACTAAATTATTAGTATTTTTATTGAGAAGGTTAAAAATGCGTACTTACAATTTGCCCGTAAACTTGTAGAAGCCTCCATTTTAATGTTTACTGAGGCATGTGCTGCCATGTGTGATCACCAATGAGATTAAATTGTTAATCTGCAATATATTATTAGTAGAACACCGGGTTTTAAACTTAAAATTCTTAAAAATGAATAATTTAGAGCAATGTAAAGATGTGTTCTAATAGTAGGACACCAGGGCCAAAGGGGTTAACAGGATTTTAGAAAAAGTTTCATTATTTTATTTTTTAATGCAACTTTCCCTCTACTTTACACTTATTTGCATTGCAGATCCAATTTATTACTAATCAGCATAAAAAAACCCAGTTTAGCCAGAAATCAAGTGTATAACAGATATGGAAATGCATTTTTCAACAATATGGTTGAAGATTTTTAAATATATCAACAAGAAAGCACAGTTGAAATCAATTTCCATAAGGATTCTTGTGATTTGCTGAATGGTACAGGGAAAGATATCAAAAGTCAACTTTCAGCAAATTTCCGACTAGCTCCAAGTTACAAATTTGCTCTTGTAGTGCACCAATACATCATAGTTATAGGTGAAAATTAGTGGTCGCCACTCTCCACAAGGCGATTAAAGTTGTAAAAGTGGTGATAAAAAATGGCCATTGATCGCCACCCTAGTTGCCACTCGCCAAGTGGCGATTAAAAAGAATCCATTATCGAACGTCAAATGAAATACATCTTTTTTCATGCATCTCTACTTTGATTACATCTAATTTGCAAATTGATTAATTCTTTTTCCTACCAGATGCAAGCAGATTTCAACAACTTAGCGTTATTTTCAATATTTCAGCTTTTCGTCATGTTCTTGCTCTTCAGTTGGATTATTTTTTCAAGAAATATAGTTTTATTCTGCAAAATATATTCATCAGGATTTCACATGCATTTCAAGTAATTTATTCTATTTTTTTCACTGGATGCAAGCGTATTTTAAGGATGTTGCAGTATCTTCAATATTTTGACTCCCACCACATGCTCAGGAGTTAGATTATTTTGCTTCAAGAGATACTGTTTAATCCTGCAAAATACACTCACCAGCTTAGATTTCAATTGTATATAATGTGGGTAGTGTGTTACTAACACATTTACTTATTAAATTAAATCCAAATAACATTTTACTTTGTTTTATTTTATACACCTAGCTGTTTGAATTTTGATTTAGTTATTTTTTATATAAAGAAAGTAATTTGATTGATAATTATGTTTATGAACATATACAAATACTACAAACTGTTCTAAAAAAATTTATGTGATAACAGATTTTGTGATTTTAAAGTAATTTTCTTGAATTTTGACTGCTTCCTTATTCTTATCATGAATAGTTGGCTGGTATAAAACTCTGATATATAGAATAATATGTAATATATACAACAATTATAATTTATCTAGATGTCAAGAAAGTTTGAAACATTATAGTGGCCACTAATGAAACTGAGTCTACCGGCCACTGGCTACTAACTCAATTTCCCAGTTTTCACCTATAATCATATTTCCCTTATTTCATTCAATCTACGTCTCAACTTACAAAAAGAGTATTTCCTACAGCCTATAATGATATATTTCTCCTGTTTATGGGAATAAATGCAAGCATATGATATGCCCACCAAAAAGCTACACATTTCCATTTTTGTTACAAATATTTTTTAATGGCAAGTTTGAGAAAATTGAATTTTAAAATATGAAGGAAGGAAATGCTATACAACCTGGCATAACAAGTTTACCATCAGCTGAAATTATTCTTGTTCCACCTGGAACATTTAGATCTTTGCCTACTTCTCTAAAATAAAATAAAATAACAACAAATAAACAACTAGATCAAATAAACTAAATCAATATAGTGAAAAAACACTTCTAGAAATCACAACAATATAAATTACTTTATCTACCCATAACTCTTGCATGGTACAATCTTACAAACTCATCAAATTGATGAGATAGTAAAATAAATTTAATTTTTTTATTTTAGTAAAAAAAAAATTTAAAGACCAGAATATAAATATGAATAAAATGTCAATTTTGTTTGATGATAACTGAAAAGATCATGGGCCCCAAAGAAATATTTTGTTGGAATGCACAGTAATTCTACTCTTTGATTATTGTCCACACCCTCCTTAAAAAAGCCTTGATGCTTTTTTGTTTGACCAGGATAAAAAAAAAAGGGGGGGGGGGGGAATAGATGACAAAGGAATTTCTAATGTCATTAAAGAAAATAATTTAAAAAATGAAAAAAATTGCGTCTAAAAGATGGAATAAATTTATAAACATAAGGTTATTTACCACCTTATGTAAAAATTTTCTACTCACAGAAAAGTAACACTTAAAATTTGATTAAACCATGCTCCTCTAAGAGTTCATACATTCTTCTTGGTACTAATATGAAATTAATTAAATGAATTCTTATTTAATATAAAAATAAGAATTCTACAATTGTTAATAATAAATGTAAATGTTAATATTTTCAGTTTAAAATATATTAACTGTATTCAGAAAAATATGAACTTTAAAAAGCACCTGTATTATTTTTATGTGTAAATATTAGAGAAAGAAGAGTTATATAAGAAGTATTCTGTTTACTTCTTTTCATAATAAATAAACATGACATACAATATATATCATTGAAATAAAGCAAAACTGAAGCTGGTAAAATTATTATGGGCATAAATAGCTTTCAGTTTTATGTACACCTATTTACAATGTGGCAAGTTATAGACATTAACTTTTTATTCTTATTTAAGATTAAATACAAAACAATGAAAAATTTAAATTGTCATTCCTGTAATTTTTAATAGTGAAAGATTTATTTTATTTTGTACATTTTGATGTTAAGTACTCTTCATAAATTTAATTTAATAATGATACTATAATTATTAAAAATTAGGACCATTTAAAAATTTTGTTTGAATTTTTTTAAAAATCTAAACCATGATCAATGTAATGAGACTTAGAACTAGGGTGTAAAAAATAAATCAGATTTTTTTTTTTTTTATTTAAATCTGATTTTTATGATTTTTTTTTCTCATTGTTCAGATACTGAATAGCTACCAAGAGTTTTAGGTTTCCAAAAGAATTAAACCACTAACTGCTAACATAATCTATGTTTTTACACTTTAATTAAAAAAATTATAATTATTAGTCAGTAATTACAGAAATTATAAAAACTGCAAATTAGTAGAATCATTAGTTAGTATCATACAATAATGTTATATACATTAATATTGTAATAATTAGTATGTAAAACTTTATTAGATACTAGTGATATTTAACGTTTATTAAAATTATTAATATCTGCATTTGATATTAAATAACACTATGTCAAATTAATAATTATTAAACAATTAACTCTCTAATTAGGAACATATTATAAATTTTTAAGCTTTACTTATTAAAATGATAATTAATAATGTAGTATTCATTTTAGAAAGAAAAAGGGGTAGGATGCTAGGTTAAAAAAAGGGCACTGTTTCATGAGGAAATATATTAGGGTCAGGTGGGATAAAATGGATATAAAATTCAGTATTTTTAAATGTTCAGTTAAAATTTTCTGATATATGTTAAACAATTAAAACTTTTTTTGGTATTTTCTTTACATTGCACATTCTTGGAATGAAAATACACAATTTTTATTTTTTAGGCTACAAAAGTATGTCTATAACAAAACATTTAATAGATGTATGTTTGGTATACCCATTTTACCCCATGCAGGTGAAAATGGGTATAGTGTGGGGTAAAATGGGTATATAAAAGTTTAACAATGAATACTGTATAAATAGATTTAGTAGAGATTATATAATGAAGTAATATGGAAAACAATGTTATATAAGTCTTAAAAAATTTCCTTTTTTTAAAAAAAATATGAAATTTAAGTTAATAGATAAATGAGAAATTTTACTATGAATCAAGCTTAGATGTAAATGAAAACATTTTCTGGCTGCACTTTTTTCAACTCGTATTCTCATGTTTTTAAATCGCGATTTAATTGCTGATTAAAATCATTGACACCCTACTTAGAACACTAACTGAAATTCCAAAACAAATTAAAAATTGCAACTTGATGCTATTAAAACTTATGAATAAATAAATATTTCAAGAGTTCATAAAACAAAGCTTGTAGGTAGACTTTTGGTTATCTTTTACATAAAGGCTAAAGAACTCAAGCTTAACATTTTCACTTTGGCTGCCACCTGACCACTAGCAATCACATATACTTCCATAAATGTATTTGTACCTAGAGTTGGGCATATCGAAAATACATTTGTATTTTAAACTGATAAAATGAAAGTATTTTGGTAATGTATTTTATAATGCTTTTTCCAAGTATTTTGTATCTTTAAAATACTTAAACATTTTTTCCAGATTTCAAACTGTCATGTATAAACCATAGATCATTGATCCCAAAAGGAAAATACATGCCTGTCTTATGTCTAATCTACAAATTTGAATGTGAAAGTTAAGATAAACACATTTTTTCAACTATTGATATGATTATGTATACTCCCAGTAGCAGAATTTTCGGTGTCCATCTGCAGTAAACCAAAATTTATCTGTGACCCACCAATGCTAGAACAAGCTACTATCATAAATACTTTTAGTAACCCATAAAATAAGCAAAAATTGTAATTTACAAAGAAAATGTAATAAAAAACAACTTTTAAAACAAAGTAAATTTTTTAAGCCCAGTATTTATTTTTAAGCTGGTTGATTAATCTGCAAGCACTGCTGCAGAGTTTCTGCTATGGGGTGTATACTTCTGAAGCATCTGATGAAAATGACCATGATAATTATGATAATGCACAATACAGTAGACTCCTTCAAATCTGCACATCACAGATATAAACAATGAAACTTTCAGTTCAGATGTAGGGACAAAATTACAGACTTTCTTTTTTAAATATCATTCCGTATGTATTTTAATATCTAATTCTAGTTAATATGACAAAACAAATGCTTTTTCATGAAGGAAGTATAAATTTATTTCAGAAAAAAAAATCAAGGTATTGCTGATATCACTGTTATTTGCAATCTTTTTACCAAATACATTTATGTATTAATCAAGCTTTTTTAGTTGTTAAGTCCAGTTAAAGCTGAAATAAATCTTCCTTATTTTATGATTTTGATGAGAATTAGTAAGGTACCTTTTTATGAGGCAAGTTTTCATTCAATAATTCATTTTAATAGGAAAAATGTATCACCTTTATCATGCATATTTAATTATACACTTAATTATTTACTTGACCTTTACTTTTAATAATTTAATCATTTTTATTGTTTTAGTTATTTAAATTTTGTTGTTTTAGTTTATTACTTTACTTAATTATTTGAATATTTTACTATATTGTAAGCACTCATTATAATTTCGATTGCGTTATTAGATTCGAACTACTGTTTAAAAAATGCAAAAAAGCAATGACCAGAAATCCACATAACCTGTGGTTTCAAGCTGTGCAGATTTTAGGGAGTTTACTGTATTAGATGAAAAATATTTCAAAAGATTGTTAGTTAACAATAATTAAAAAGCTAAGGTAGAATATGCCAAGTGTATAAAACAACTGGCCAAAAAAAAAAAAAAAAAAAATCGACAAAAACTTTTGAAGATAACGAAACATTAAAACTCATTTAAGGGTAAGATTTTTGTTTTATACTCTTATACATCAATTTTTACTTAATTTTTCATAGCTGTTAGGTATTCATTGAATTGAAGATCCAGTATGATTTGTAGTACCCTTGATATTCCTTTAATTGGAAGAAACATTTATTATAAAATTAGTTCTTTTTATTGATATAGAATGCAAAATTTCATTAACTGTATTTAACATTGAGTATATTAAATATTGATCTTTTGGTTACAGACCTGTCCTTACTAAATTAAACTTTTATACCATGACATTGCAAGCCAAAACATATTGACTCAAGTAATCTTTAATTTAATATTGTTTATCAAATAATTATTACAGTGAAGATATGAATTAGAGTGTGACTAAAACAAGTTTTTCAGTCAATCTGAATTTTAGTGCTTTTTCCAGTTTCTCAAACGAAAAACTTTCTCTTAAGAAAATTTTACGCGATTAATATATACAGTGCTGGAAAAAGTTTAAAACCACATGCTAATTTTGTTGTTTAGAATAAAATTCTGAAAAGTGTTATGTATCTTGAATTTAGATACATATTTGACATAATTATATGAATTTAATTGTAAAAGTTAAAAAGTATTTTTTCTTTCTATAAGTGTTAAAATCTTGTAATATTAGCAAATAGAAATAATTTTAGGACCCGTAGCTTTTTAAATCTAACATAATGAGATGATGTTTATAGGTTAGTAGTCGATAGATTTGAAGTTTTGGGATATGCAATTGCTGCTTTGAGCGTGGTTCGCGGGAAATCATTGACTGGAGAAAAAAAGGGCTGTTTTGGATTGCAGGCTACTGAAAGGCAAACTGCCCTAAAAATAAATTTAAAACTATTATGGACAATTTTTTTTATGATCCAATGAATTATGTTAGAAATAAAAGAAGTGGACGGCTATCAAAAACTCTCAGCCCAGTGTAAATGGAACGTTAGGAAAATGGCGGTTCAAGATTACGCTTATTCTTCTACTATAAAATCTGCTTTAGAAATCTCAGTAGCATCCAGGACTGTAAGAAATGTGTTAAAAAGTGCCAGATGCTTGAATTAGGCTAAATTAAAAGCCAAGCCAGAAATACAAAAGCATCACATTGATGCAAGACTACAATCAGCATCTTTCAATGTCTTAAAATTCAATCTGGCGCAAATTGAATTTTACTAATGGAATATATTCACCCTTGGTGGTGCAGGTGGCTTAAGATATTACTGGAATGATTTACCAAGTGAGCCATATCTGCTTTCAAATCCTGTACAAGGTGGTGGATCAATCCTGAGGGCAGATTTTAATGCAAAAGAATAAACAAGTTTGGTTTTCACAAAGACAAAGATGAATTCCTTCGCCTATCAAGATATTCTGGGTAATAATTTTGTTCCACTTAAAGATTAATTTATGGATCAGAATGTAGCATTGCTTCAAGATAACGCTTCTATTCGCAAGTCTGCCTTCAGATTGGTTATCTGCAAACAACATCAAAACTTTAGACATTCCAACTGAAAATCCTGACAAAAAAATCCCATAGATAACATGTGGGGAATCTTGATTTGTGAAATTTATGGAACAGAAAGCAGTTTGATTCGATTGTTGAACTGAAACCAGTAATTTTGGAAAAATGGAAACAAATACAAATTTCCGCATGTAAACACCTGGCCAAATCCTTCCCAAAGCATCTTTTGGAAGTCATCAGTGTTAAAAGGCAACAAAGTACTAAAAATTAATGTACACATTATTTACATGTGTAATTAATATACTGGTCCTACACTTCTTTTTCCACCAAATTGTATTATCTAGAAATATATTTTTGCTTATTTTTTAAAACATATGTACATACTTTATGTGTAATATATGTGTAAACATACTTTATGTATATAATTTTGCAATGATATTGGTTTTTCATTAAAGTGAGAGCTTTACTGTTTTGTTGGTCACAGGGTTGGGTTCTTGATGTCAAAAAGTGGTTTTTGACATGACAAGGGTTTAAACCAGTTTAAACTATCAAAAACCTGTCGAAAACCCATAGAGACACAATCTTCTGTTGCATGACTATAGTTTGTTTAGGAAACAAATTTTAAAACTAGCAACAGTTGCCATTCATTATGTTGAGATTTAATTATATTATGAGTAATTATAATAGCAGGTCTTAAAATATTTTTAATTAATAAAAATTAAGGTAAAAATGACAGATTTCAAATCTCAGAAATTTATCTCCAAATGGACATGCAGAAATATTTAGCACAAAAATTGTTTAAATATTTTGTTTAATATTATCATTTTAATATTTTAAAAAATCTAAAGTTATTTAGTATGCATTTTGACATAACTAATATTTATAAGGAACAAGTTAAATGTTATAAATGCAGGATTTTCAAATGTGTCGAAATTGATATACATGTGTTTAATATATATTTTTTAATGCTATACACATTATATATATTATCCAGTAGGTTAATTTGAATTTAAATATAATTCATATTGTTTATTATATTTATGATTATTACACATCATTATAAACCCATTCTATCTCTAACCCCCCTCCCCCCCACACACTCTAATAGTATTAAGAATACAAATAATGTTTACTTTGAAAGCAAGGTAAGACAAGAAGTAATTATTCAACAATCTTTATATTAATATTATCTTATTGTTATCTTTATCTTAATTATAAATTCAAAAAATGATTGATGATTTAAAATTCAAAATTACTGACTTTTCTGAAGAAGTAGCCAACTATTGCAAAAGTCAAACCAGAAAAAATATTACACTGATGTATGAAACACTTAAACACAAAATATTATGCAGTTTTTTTTAATTAAATACATAATTTTAAAAATTAAAACATTCATTAAGTATTTCCAATCAATTTGATTACATAATCAAAGTCAATCCAAATGAAAATTATCAAAGTAGAAATTTAGTTCAAAAATCCAATTCATTTGCCCCTCGTAGCATACTGTAGCACATAACTAGTTTTGAACATTTTTTTCTGTTCCTAATCGATTATGGAGTTTGAATGAATTACTGTAAAATTGGAAAACATTCGTTCTTTGCAGCAGAAGTGGCAGGACATGATAAAAGCTGTACGGCTAATTCTACCAAATCAGAAGCTGGACCAGACCTGAAAATTTCACATTTGCTTATAGCCTTCTACCATGTTACAGGACCCATATTTTTCACAGTTGGTAAAAAATAAGATGATGGAAGCTGTGATGCTTCACCTTCATATGTTATTAAGACTGATAAACAACCAGAAACTTTCTGTTCTGCCCAAATACGAGCACTTTCATGTTGTTCATCTGATAAACCATCACCCTTATACACTGGATGTAACATATAGGCCAAAAAATGGAAGGGCTTAAGTATTTCCTTCATTCTATTCTGAATTACATTAATATGTGGTTGCAATGAAATTTCCTTCATAAGAGACAACCAGATTGAGCATGCATCAACCAGTGAACAGGTATCTTTTTGTGAGGTTTCAAGACCAATAGCAACTGGTTGAAGCTACTCCCCCACCTTAAACAAACTATGTTTAAAAGGAATTTCACTTACCCCCCCCCCCCCACACACACACACACACCCTCCTCCAGTTTATTTTAGAAGAATTAAAAAATAGAAGTTCCCAGATTGTGAATGATTGATGAATACCCAACCTGTTTAAAAGAGTTGCTTCAGATATATCTAATGTTCAGAAAATGTTAATGTTTATCTTTAAAAAAGTCTAATATTTAATATTATTTTAAACTATACACTAAGTTTGATTATAAATAAATTTCTTAATAATATAATATCCCTGCAGATTTTGAATAACCCATTGAAATTTAATGCATAATATTACAAAATATAAAGAGTTTTCAAAAGTCTAAGATTTTGTTTGCTATTCAAAATATAGGTATTTCTTCAAAAATTTAAATTTATTTTTTCTACAACATATTTAGAAAATTTTCCTTTAAAAAAGCAAATAAATTTTACTTATTTAATATAAATATAGGTAGAAATATATATATATAAATAAATATTTATATTTACATATAAACATAAGTTTTTGACATGACGGTTTAAACCATGGTTAAAACTGTCAAAAACTTGCCAACCTTTGTTGGTAGTCCTAAACTTTTTTCCAGCACTGTACGAAAATATTATTAATTTAGTTAATAGCAAAGTCATACCCCTTTACAAAGACAGGTATAATTATGCATATGCAGGCAGGTATGTGCCCATGTTTGCTTTAAATAAAATAGAAAAGCTGGGAACGTCCATTGTCACTCTTGTGACTGTCAAAGAAAATTTTCATAAATACTTCCGATTCTTTTATTACAAAACATATTTAGGATAAATTTGATGCAAACACTTACAAATACATGTACTCTACTCACATAAACCATATGCAATTTATTACAAAATGCATTTTACTTGTCTAGATGATAAATTAAAGTTTTGTTACTCTTGTGACCCCAAAAAATTGCAATATACAAAAATTGTATTCTATGTAGGAATCCTGTGAATTATATATGAATACAGAAATAAAATTTACATAATATAGCAGAGAAATTATATCTTTTAAAAAAGAATTAATCATTGAACTTATCTGATAACACATGAGTTAATTACATTTGATTTTGCAAAATGCTAAGTGTTACTCGTGACATTTTGTCCATAAGGAAATTTTAGCAAATATTTATTTTAAATTCTAAAAAAAAATACATTAAATTTTGTTTTGTTTATCATACAACTTATTTTTCATACAGAACTACTTTTTATGCTGGTTAAAGTTAAAAATAAGATAAAAGAATGCTAAAAATTATAAAATTAGAGTTTGTAAAGTTTTTAAGAGTTTATCATTTTGGGAGCATTAATGTCAATCACAGTTTGATTTTTTTGTATCAAATAATGTGGTCATCAGATTCAAACTTGAGAATTACTTCTGAGCTTCATGGCTTTAAGTACTTTATTTGATAATCATCATCTTCTAATTCAGTAATAATACCATGAAACTTTAAAATCATCATATTTTACTCATCGTAACTGCATAGTAATCTTCCAGTATGTGCTACTGAACAGAATAAATTATTGGCTTCATTATCAATAATATAATTTGTCGCTTCTTTTATATCCTTATTTATTTAGTGAAATGCAAATTCTTTGTACTAATCATGTTATGTACATGGTTTGTAATAGATAGTGTTGTTCTTTATGGCTTTAACAAATTGTACTTTTTGAGTGCTGTTCGCTGTTGGTAGTTTCTCTCAAATTAATAAAACTTGTAATTGCTCTTTTATTTCCCCCATGTGATACACAGAGTATCCTTACTTATTTTTTCCATGAACAATTTGGACAAAGTCAGTGGTATTCCTTCCAATTGTTTTTTGAGGATAAACTTCATTCCATACAATTCATTATACAACAGAACAGATTAAGTCTACAACATCTTTACAACAGATTTTACTGTATGGCATCATACAAAATAAGAACTGAAAATACATTTCCTTGTGGATTTGAACAGTAGTGAAGAATTTTGTGCCAAAATCTCGTCTTGGCGTAATAATGTATAGTTTAAAAAAAAATCTACTTGCATGACAACTCTTTTGAGAACTGGTTATTTATTTATTTATTTGGCAATAATCAAAATAATTCTGTGTACAAGTTTGAATGAATCTGTGTCACAGAAATGGATTTAGTTGCTTTTGAAAATTTTGTAAATAATCAAAAATGGTTTCTTCAACTGTTACTTTTTCAAAGTGTTTATCAACGTTTTGCTATTGACAGTAACTTATAAGACGTTCTATATTATGGACTTCAGTTTCAAGTAACTCTTTGATGTTATCTTCACAAAATAGATTTCTGAATCATACATTCTAATTATGATATATCACAGCAGAAGAAGTCATTAAATCCTTCACAGGAAATATGTGAGTCATTACGTTAAAAATTGCTTGAATATTTTAGTGAAAATGAAAAATGCAGATATTCTGAGGAATAATTTTCTATTGTTTTATGAAACTAGGCCCTAAAGCAGCAAAGGAATCCAATTTTTAAATATAGAAAAATCTCTTTAAACAAAAAAGTATTCTATTAGCAAATGTCACCTACGACTGATGAAATTATGTGATTTTTTTTTAACACCTAACTAATGTAGATTTAGCTGGAGAAGGACCTTTTCTTATATCTTCATCGACATAAAATTCGCCAAAGCTATGGAGTAAAAAAAAAAAATTTCATTACAGAATCTGAGGTTAGCTAGTTCTCTACCTTTTCCTTTGTCATGCTGAAGCTTTTGCTAGCTCTAAAACATTTCTTCACTTTATCATATGTTTTTTGTTTCTTTTTCACCTCAACATATTCAATTTTATTCTAGTTTTTTTTTTTACAATTTTTGTCGCTTAGCAGAATTTTTCCTGCTTCTTAAAACAATGTCGTGTAAAAGAAGTAATATTAAAATCTTTCCTTTAAAATATACTATCAGAATCCTTTCCATAAGAGTTACTATAAAAATCTCTGTGGATCATACATCAGAATTTAGTAAACGAAGTTTTACATAGCCTGTAAAATATCTGATCAAAGACCATGTGCTTTAAACCAAAAGAAAGCACACAAAAATAACACTGGTTGAGTTGTTCTATCTTTAATAACTTGCCATGATTATTATGTAATATTAAGTACAGTAAACTCCCGACTATCGGGCCCTCTGGCCTAGTAAAAAAATGACAAATGCAACAATTTGTCGAGAAAAGCTCTTCTAATTCTTTACAACACATTTTTGCCCCAAAGCAGAATACTTTGCAATGTTCTGCAACGGAATTTCAGATGATCAAAAATGTTCTGCAAGTGCAATGGTGAAAAAAAAAGGGGGGAGGGGGGAATGTTTATATACATATGTAAGGATGTAATTTCATCTTTTATGAAAATGCTAAAGATGTGTTTCGTAAAACACTGTCAAACAAAAGAAACATTCTGGAGGCAAGATTTATTTCTAGAACCATGGCATTGACACAGAAGTTACTGACTTTGTAAGCGATATATTTAGACATATTACTTTTATGAAGAAAATGTCTTTCAAAATTTGGTCCATACATAGTTATAAGGCCAGCTTTTACAAGTTTCCTAACAGATTTATGTCCAGATGGAGGTCCATTCGTATAAATAAACATACGTTTGTCTGTTGTACCAATGGTCGTTTCGTTCCCATCAGCTGTATTGGGCCTTATAGAAAATTTTTTATCGATTGTAGACCCCCATGATTTGCATATAGCTTCAGATACTGAAATAGACAAAATTTTAGTTAGAAAACTGGTTAATTTCGGGATCTCTGATTTTAAAGTATTCACAGCATTTTTTAACATGGTCTTATTTTGAAAATATGTTTCACTCTCCTGCACTCTTTGACAGTTTCATAAACCCAATCAAGAAATACAGTG
Organism: Maratus speciosus; assembly: GCA_963932465.1. Lineage (NCBI taxonomy): Eukaryota > Metazoa > Arthropoda > Arachnida > Araneae > Salticidae > Maratus > Maratus speciosus. The sequence continues at coordinate 317,772,820 of OZ010796.1, forward strand.
TATTCAAAATACAGCTCCTTCCCTTCCTCTTTGGAGGGAGGAACACAAGGGAGTACATTCAGAATTTCTAAAAAAATTGGAAAGATCCAAGATTTTGTTTGTCACATCTGAACGTGGAAAAATCAGATATTCAAAATTGAATAAATATTTCGTTGCTTTGATGATCTCATCAAGTTCTGTGCTTTGTCCAAAATAGACACTGTATTGATCAGTGTATCAATATATTGCACTATATCTTTGATGTGACTGATAAAATACGATATACTAGAATTATCAATAGTAGACCTTAACATTTTGCTACTTATTGGAAGGTCTGGCAGAGGTACTCCTCGGAAAGTACTTTCTTCTGAAAATATGTGCCATGGAAGTATTGTATTTTTGAAAAAACATTTTGGCAATGATCTGACAATATCAATAAATTGTTGCACAATCTCACAATTATGAAGGCTTGTCAGATGGGATTTGATGTTTCACAAATCCCATGTTAACAAATAACAGTTTAGATTTGTAATTAAATCTGTATTCTCCCAAGGAAGAAGATCTGTTACCTGAATACATTTTAACATGGTAGCAAGTACTGAAATTATATCAGCTATTATACTGAAGATATTTCTTTTTGATAAAAGTTTGTCCCCCAGACTTGCATTTTCTGTTTTATTAGAGGCTGCGACTAATGCCTTGAAGTCATTTAGGAATGTTTGAAAAACATTAAAAGCATGAGAAACAAATTTCAAAGTTTTAAAAATTTTAGGCTTGCAGAGAAACATTTGCTGTTCATCTGCACATTCATTTAGACTTTCAAATGATTTCCCCCACATGAATTCTTTCATGCAAGTATTGATAACTGCTAAGGAATCTTCCACAATTTTACTGTCTGAATGTAACTGAACCAACTCTAGTCTGTGCATAGGGTCCCAGGATACAGGAATATCTTCTCTAACCAGTATAGGTCAAAATTAACATTTTTACCCATTGGCCAGTACACAGACTTTTTTCACTGTCCAGTAACAAAGTTATGTACACTCCATAAAAAATTGTGTTTTTTCTAACTATCAACATTGTAATTTACTAATATATATTACTTACCATTCGATATGATTACACTCAACTGAAAAAATTTATTTTTACTATTAATTGCAATGAAATAAATTCACAGGAAAATTTTAAAAAGGTTACAGCAGAGGTGACTCCCCCCCCCCACCTCGGCACTAACTAATATGCATTTTTATGCGACCATTTAATGAATTTTGTGTTTTTTTCGCGATCTTTTGACGAAATTCACGTTTTATCGTGACCTTTTCCAAAATCTGCATTTTTTAACGAATTTTTTAACGTTAATTTTGTAACGAAATTTGTGGGGTTTTTTCGCCATTCTCTGAAAATATTTGCATTTTTTTCAAGATTTTTTGACGAAATTTACATTTTTAGGCGCTTTTTTTTGATGAAATCTGTGTTTTTTCTGCAATCTTTTCGTAAAATTTGCGTTTTTTTCACGCTCTTTTCGTGAAATTTGCATTTATTTCACGATCTTTGGATGAAAGTTGCGTTTTTTTCCGTGATCTTTTCACGAAATTTGTGTTTTTTCCACGATCTTTTGACGAAAGTTGCATTTTCTCTGCGATTTTTTCACGAAATTTGCGTTTTTTTCTGCGATCTTTTGACGAAATTTGTGTTTTTTTCTGCGATTTTGTCACGAAAGTTGCGTTTTCTCCGCGATCTTTTGACGAAATTGGCGTTTTTCCCACGATCTTTTCTCGCAATTTGTTTTTTCCGCGATCTTTTCACGAATTTTGCGTTTTATCCGCGATCTTTTCACGATACTTTGTCGAAATTTGCATTTTTTCCGCGATCTTTTCACGAATTTTGCGTTTTTTTCCGCGATCTTTTCACGAATTTTGCGTTTTATACGTGATCTTTTCACAAATTTTGCGTTTTACACGCGATCTTTTCACGAATTTTGCATTTTATACGCGATCTTTTCACGAATTTTGCATTTTATACGCGATCTTTTCACGGATTTTGCATCTTCCCGCGATCTTTTCACGAAATTTGCGTTTTTTCCGCGATCTTCTCTCAAAATTTGTGGTTTTCCGCGATCTTTTGATGAAATTTGCATTTTTTTCCCATGATTTTGTCACGAAAGTTGCATTTTCTCCGCGATCTTTTCACGAATTTTGCATTTTTTCCGCGATCTTTTCACGAATTTTGCGTTTTATCCGCGATCTTTTCACGAAATTTGCGTTTTTCCGCGATACTTTGAAGAATTTTGTGAATCTTTTTCGCGATTCTTTGTCGAAAATTGCGATTTATCCGCGATCTTTTCACGAATTTTGCGTTTTATCTGCGATCTTTTCACGAATTTTGCGTTTTCCGCACTCTTTTCACGAATTTTGCGTTTTCCGCACTCTTTTCACGAATTTTGCGTTTTATCTGCGATCTTTTCACGGAATTTGCGTTTTCTGCGATCTTTGCACGAAATTTGCGTTTTTCCGCGATACTTTGAAGAATTTTGTGATTCTTTTTCGCAATTCTTTGTCGAAAGTTGAGTTTTCTCTGCGATCTTTTCACGAAATTTGCATTTTTTCCGCGATGTTTTGACGTAATTCGCATTTTTTACGTAGTCCTTGGGCAAAATTCACGTTTTTTCGCGATTCCCAGCTTTTAAGCTTTAGTGAAAAACTTTCCCAGCTTCGTTCTTTGACCATGCGCGGAAGAAAACTCCTGTTCAGAAAGAAATAGCTAGTTGAAAGTAGGTGATGAAATGGGAGGGAGGGAGAAAGATTGATTGCCGCACGACATTCTTATTTCTTCCTAAATAGATTCGAACACAACGAAAGTAGTACCCCCCCCCCCCCCAAAAATTCTTTTTGCTTTCACATCACTATGCATTCCCCCCCCCCCCCCCCAAAAAAAAAGTAACATTTGTCTTCAAATGTTCTGCAGCACATCTCATTATTCTGTGACGTACATCGCACTTTTAAGCATATTCTGCTTTGGAGCCTTTTCGCATCCATTCATTGATGAACTCGCAGATGGAGACATCAAGGCTGAATTTTTACTACCAAATGCGATGGCTATTTGTCAGCTGATGGACCAGGGCGTTCTTGAAATTATAAAGAAAAAGTATCGCCGGTGTCTTCTCAGTTTGTTGGTATCAGCAACTGGTATTAATAAAGACTACATAACCACTCTGAAAATGAATGACATGCTAGATGTCATAAGGTGGATGGTAGAAGCATGGGAAGAAATTCCAAACATAAAAATTGCAAGATCTTGGAACATTCTTTTGGACAATAAAAGGTGGACATAAACTCATGTGGGAAATTGAAGCGAAAGATAAGAACGATAAGCTTCTTTTGCTGCTGAAAAATATACCGGGCTCTGACGATGTCAGGATGAATTACAGGATGGATGGTAAACAACGAAGTTAATGAATATTGTAGAATTGGTGACACAGGGAAAACTAACAGAAGAAAAAGAGGATGGCAGGAAAACTTTTATCCCACATTCTGACGGGTTCAAGGCGTTTGAGGCAGCATTGCAGTACATTAGTCACAAAGAGGAAGATGCGACGCCAGCTGATAGCAACTGCTTGCGTAAGTGGAGGAACATTACATCACGGAAGAAGGCTAACAGAAAGAAGCAGTCATCTATCAAGGACTTTTTCAAAAACTAAAAACTGTAAGTTTTGACTGTTTTATCTTATCCATAACTTTTCATATTTGTGCAACCATTTATAAATAAACAGTAAAATAAGATTTACTCAATTATTTACGAATTAGGCTTACGTTTTATGTTAATGTTTTGCTTATTTTGAAACTATGTAGTGTATATATAAAATTTATCATAAAATGTGCTACATGTGTTTTTAATATCATAGCGGGGGAGGGCAAAAAATGACTAAATATTTATAGAACTCCGGCGTATCCAGTTTTTTTGTTATCCGGCCTAACCTTCCGCCACATCAGGCCAGATAGTCGGGAGTTTACTGTAATAAAAATAAATGAAATAAATCCATTCATCCGTAAAGGAAATTTAATGCTGCCAGTTTCCAGCCCATTTTCGGTATAGACTTATTCTTCTGAAATTGAAACTTAAAAATTCATATACACCAACTTTTTAGCTTTAAAACGATGTATCACAGATATATTTATTTCCATTCAGAAAATTTTTTCATCAAAAATTTTCTATTGCCGTGGATGTTCCCAGCTATTAAAATATAAATTTGTATAATAAATAATCAAAGGTATTTATTCATTTTCAACTATGTAGTTGTTTATGTATTAAAAGTTTAAAAACCAAGACCAATATTCATTGCATAGATGGTTTCAAAATGTTTGAATTTTAAATAAATTCAAACAAATATCCAGGTTATTATTCTTTAAGATAATAGCCCTAGCCCATACATTCTTAGAAAAAGTAACTAGTCATTTTTAATTTAAAACTATTAATTTCAATTGAAATTTACAAACTTAGTAGATATATATTTTAATATGGTATTACAATGTAATACCATAATGTTTTAATTTAAAACTATTATTTCAATTGAAATTTATAAACTTAGTAGATATGTATTTTAATATGGTATTACAATGTAAATGATGTATAATATGTAAAAAAAAAGTTGGTCATTACTCCAGTTTCAAAAGTCGGAGAATAAATCTTGCTCAGTAACAGTTTTCCATGTCAATCTGGAAAAAATGAAAATTTATCTTCGTTCCAAAAATGCTGGACCAAAACTACTATCAAAAGAAATAACAGTAACCCATAAAATAAAGTTTGGATTTACAAACACAATATAATAAATCAAAAAATTGAAAGCATATTTTAGCAATTGTTTTCAGCTATTCTTTTTAAAGAGAATTCAGAATTTCTTTTTAAACTGTTAAATTATTTATTATGCACCCACTGCAATGCTGCACTGTTTCTACTACAGGGAAATTTTGTTTCCCCATAGTTTCTTGTTTATTATTTCTTACAATACTGTTATGGTGAAATTTTCTTGAGGGGTCACATACTTAATTTTGAAAATTCTGATGTTCAAATAATTTATAATTGTTGCAAAACAGATTGCAATTCAGGCAGTTTTTAAAGCATAAAACAAAATTTACTTGGCAGAAGGAGTAGCAATTTGCATTCACATATTTGAAGCTTCTTCTAGATTCTAGAAATCTATTTCTGTTAAAATATTCATAGGTTATAATTGATATATATTTTTAATAATTTTAAAAAATATATTTCCTTTGAAAACAATGTGAATTATAACCTAAAATATTTTTAGCAGAAATTAATAATTTCTAGAAGTTTTAAATTGTGAATCCAAATTTAAAGCTCATTCTGCCAAATAATTTATCATGCTTAAAAACTACCAACATTCCAATCAGTTTTGCTCTGATTAAAAATGAATTTAGCAATAGGATTTTAAAATTTTGACTTGCATAATTCCGAAACTACTTGTTCGAATTACCTCTTATTTAATGTCCAAAGGTAAAATTTACTGAAGATTCCAAATATGTTGTCAATATTGGGTGTTAGTATTGAAAATTTAAAGTTTAGTGTAATTTCTATATGTAAACGACCCTCAAAGCAAAAATTAGGTACAACAGGATTGTAGAAAATAACAAACATACAGCTTTGGTACAAGTTCTGTACTTTCAGATTTTGGAGTAATGACCATCATTCAGTTTTTTTTTTTTTTTTTTTTTTTTTTTTGGGACATATAATTAATATGTTAAGAAAGTTTAAGTAATTTTAATGTACTGATATATTCATAATAAAAGGGATTACTTAAAACGAATGTAACTGAGAGCCGATGATGCATAGGTTGGAGGTCCTTGTTTTAATTTATTAAACACACAGGCATTATATAAAAGGGGAAAAAAATGAACATTTAAAAATAATATTCTGCAATGTGGTACTTCAGTATGTTGGATTTCTGAAAACACCATGGTATTCATTAGAATTCTACAAAAAAAAATTACAGCATGTTGTTTATTTTAAATTTCTCTTTAAATTGTTGCGGCAGATGATGACTCATTCACGTATAATGACTGCACCCCATCTTAATCTGCCAAGCTCTGAAATTGCTGTAGAGCTAGAAATGTTACAGCTTTTATCTAACTCTTCTTTAAGTTTAATACAAGTCTTCCTCCATGCGCTCTGGTTGTAAGACAGTTTTCTTTTGCAAGCATTATAAATTCTCTAAAAGGAAATTTATTATGAGAGAAATTAGTTCTACTGAAGGAGAGTCTAGTCTATGCATATATTTTTTTCCCCAAGCACGATTTGCCATCTAAACTATATCTCGCAATCTGATTGGTCAGAGGCTTTGGCATGAATTTGACGTTTCTCGGCGGGAATCGCGTTTGGCAAAAAATACTTTGTTTTAATTTTCTGTTTCTTGTAGCGTAAGATTTTATTCATTCACAAATTCTTTTTAATTAAGGATTTATTCATTATGTCATATGAAATTAACAAAAAATGGCTGTATCAGGGCCAATTTCTGAAAAAAACTTCTGTGAAGGAAACTCAGTAAATTATGTTTATCTTTTAAAATTGAATTAACACGGCTGTTCTCAAATACCTTTCTGAATTCATTTTTGTTCGGAAACACATAAAATTTGCAGGTGTTCTTATTAAGAAACTATGTAATCAAATGGTGTTTTCAATTTTTTGGTAAAAACTGAAGATCTTTTAGAAAATACTGCCAAAGTTGGCGTTATGAACCGAATTTTTGGACGCAATAGCGTGGGAAAGGGAAAAAACCTGTCGTCATGTGACAAAAAAAAGGACATTAAAAAAAGGCTAAGTAAATCCTAAATAGTGCATATTGAATTATTTAATGTAATATTAAATTACTCTAAAGTAATTTATCAGAAATATTTACTCATTGATATTTTTTAAAATGTTATTTATTTTTTTATATTAAAAAAACAGAATTTTACAGTTATAAATATATAAAAATATAATATAATAAATTTGATTTAATTTTTAAAAGTTGAGTTATGAGTGAAGTCCCAAGCTTCTTTTAATATTTTATAAATCCTTATACTTAACTTAAACATATCAAAGTCAAAACTGTACCTTCATTTGATCTGATATAAGCAAACAGAAAAAATTTAAAATAAAATAACCGAAGCTTATCCATGGAAGATCTCTTTAGCTATCGCAAGGGTCGTAAATATTATACAATATTGGACAGAATATAATATACAGTTTAAAAATTATAGTAAAAATAACAATCGGTCAAGTGCAAGTTTTACTCATACAGAAGATTCCGTACTACAAACTACAACCTTGTATAAAGTTTAAACATGGCACTGTACCAGGCACACTGTGTAAGTAGGTCACAAAGTTGCAATGCTGCCTTGGTCCGTGGCACTATTTTCTAGAGAGGTTTGCAATTGATATCATAGTTAATTACCGACGCTTTTTAAAAAAAATCATTATCAGCAAACCTTAGCAGGGGCGATTCTGAGTGAAAAATTTTTTTTGAAAATTCACATTGCATTTTCAGAATACATTGGGGGTGGGGTGTTCAAACCCCTTTGATGAAATTGGCGGATTTTTGCTATCTTTTGACAAAATTTGCGGATTTTTGCTATCTTTTGACAAAATTTGTGGGGTTTCTTCGCGATCTTTTGATGAAATTTGCGGTGGTTTTCGTGATCTTTTGATGAAATTTATCATTTTTTCATGACTTTTTGACGAAATTTGCTGTTTTTTCGCAATCTTTTGACGAAATTCACCCTTTTTTGCGATCTTTTGTTAATTTCCCATTTTTTCATGATCTTTTGGGGAAATTTCCCTTTTTTTGTGATTTTTGGGGAAAATTTGCCGTTTTTTGCGATCCTTTGACGAAATTGGTGTTTTTTCGAGATTGTACGACGAAATTTACGTTTTTCCCACGAGCCTTTGACGAAATTGTTTTTTTCAGCGAACATTTGTCAAAATTCTTGATATCATTTATGTCAGAATTTTCTGATTTATGACTGAATTTTTTTTTAATTTTCGGAAATGGCTGCCTTAATTTTTCGGACAATTCGGAACAGAATCACCCCTGATCCTTGGACAAGAGACTTCTAACAATATCTTCACATAATATGCATTTTTTTATTATTTATTAACAAATAACTTAATTAGCCCTCCTAAATTTTTCCTAAAATTACTTGTGAATAGTGAATAATCTGTAAATATGCGAGTCAATAGCCTCTGGTAATTTCAAAAGTTCCACATTCAATAGTTCGAGAAAAATGGCTCTGACAAACAGACAGAGTGACATAAGAGTAATCTTATAATGATTCCGTTTTTACTTTTTAAGTAAACGACTTAAAAAATCTTTCATTTTAATCTTTGAAAATGACCATTTTTATAATAGTGAGTTTTATTTTGTTATTTCAGATTGATTGAAGCTGTTAAGTTTCTTTTTTTGTAAACTAACTACATCGGGAAAAAGTAATTTAAGTTTGGTAAACAAAGTTATTTTTAGTATATTGTGAAGCAAGAATTTCCAGTCATTCATGCATGCATTTCAAAGTTTAAATAGATTCTAATGAAATGAAGACACTAAACTAAGGAATAAAAACTCACCATCATTAAAGTAATTTAAGTATTCAATAAATATAACAGCTTGAGGCAATAATCATGGAAGATGGTAGTATTCCGAGTGACGCACCCTTAAGCCTAAAGTCTTATCGTATCGTAGAATTCGTAGATGGCAGAACTCATATATACAGCTAACTTGACATCAAAGAAAACGCGAAAAGCCGCCTTTTAATAACTCAGCAGATATAGGTCCTATTGTTCTGATTTTTCTAGAACAGTCTTATATCTGCAGTCTAATCGTATACTGAAATTTTTACATTTCTACGTGCAGTATATTTTGAGATCTAAATAGCCATTTTTAAAGCGAAAGTGTTGGTACGGTATGTAAGAAGTTCCTAATTTCAAAATCTCGAAAACAGTACTAACGATTTTCTTTAAATTGATATATAATATAAATCTGATTAAGACGAGGTGAATAACACTTTGCTTTTTTCTGGGAAAACTAGTTTTATTTTTAAAAATCGCTTTTTTTACTTTTCTCGTCTGTGATTGGTGAATAGGTTTGACATCACTTCGTATGTAGGAGGAGTCTTAATCCATCTGCAGTGGGTATAATCAGAAACAAAATTTGCAAAGTCATTTTAGGTATTCTAAGTTGAGTTAACAATCTGAATCTAGGCAGTAAATCTTTTTCTTTTAAATATTAAAATGTTAATTATTATGTGCTTTAAAATATTAAATATATTAAATGGAATTTCAATTCATATTTGATCCTTCTCTTTTGTTATGAAGAAATTATTATTTCACATTTATGCTTTTTGTCGAAAAAATATTTAGATTCATTTTTTAAAATGGGGAAATTTTTTTTTAATTATATGTATTCAATATAATTGTTATTTATATACAGTAGAAGATCTTTATAACGCAATTCTCCATATAACACAACTTCTCAGATGTAAACAATGATTTTTGCAGTTAAAAAGCACCTGCATTTTCACATTGTAAAATATTGCCACTCTCTAGAGGACTAAATTTGATACATTAGTTCAACTTTATCTTCTAATTTAAGACCTTTTTACTGAAAAAAATGCTATTATTACAATAAACATTTTAGAAAATGTCTAATATAAGGGATGGTTGTGTCAGCTATATTTGGATCATGTTTATAAAGTAAATTTAACAATGCCTGACCTATATTATGCAAAAATTTATAATTCGGATAACTCTTGGTAACAAGGAATGCAGTATAAAGATATTCTAATGTATTTTGATATATTTCAGACATATTTGGCCATGTTTACCAGGTGAATTTAATGATGTGATCCATATAACGCAAAATTCTATATAATGCACAACCTTCCGTTTTTAGGTTTGCGTTATAAAGATCTTCTCCTGTATATATTTTTTCAATTTTCAAAAAAATTATTTTCAATTTCTTGTTTATGAGCGTAGCTCACGTTTTGAATCATTTATTGAATCCATAAGATTGAATCCTAAACCACATTTGTTTGTTTACTTGTTAATGGGCAGAAATTCGCTCTAATGATGGATTTAGTGTTTAAATTTGTCGTTTCCTTATCGATTCGTCGGTGCGTAGCGATAGATTTTTATTTGGGGGGGGGGATTAAAAAATTTCCCAACTTGAAACAAATTAATTTTCAACTCTGATGACATGTGCAATGGATGTTCAACTTACTTGATTGCTATTTGAGATCAAAATGAAGAGGAAAGAGACATCATGTTTTTCTTTTGTAGTATTAGAATAGAATGCTATTTTAAAAGAAAATTTGTGATATTTGCAGATTATGTCTGGCAGGAAATGACCTATTGCTATAACGCCAATCGGAAGACACATGAATAATTTGTTCAGAGCACACGATTAGCTCAAAATGAATCATATTATCCTGACTAGTTGTTTTGAGCTTCTAAAAGTAAAAATTTTCTTCATGTTCTTTTTGTTTATTTAGTAATTAAAGGTTATAGGTAAATAAGAGATATAATAGCTTTTTTTGCAAAGGTAAGATACTTGTTTTTATTTAATTCTAAAGTTAATATTCTTAAAAGAAAGCTTTAAATAATTTTCTTTTGATTTTTTCTCATATCCTGCTTCAAAGTTAATTTTTTACAATCATGTTGTCAAAATGTATTTTTACTAGCAAGGAATATGTAAACAAAGCTCTCATAGGATTAACATTAACTTGAAGGTTAGGAATCTGCACTAGTCATGAGAAGAAACTGGAATTGCTGACATTAAACGTATGGGAGCGTACATTTAAAAATTTCTCCCTTGCATATTAATAGTTTTAAATGATTATTTTTCTTGCTTAGAATAGCTGAGATTGAATTTTAACTGGGTTAGTGTTTACTTTTTCGATTTTGGTTGCAGATTTTTTTTTAAAAGTTACTTTCAATTTCACAAATTTGAAAAGAACGTTCCCATAAGTTTAACATGAGCTTGCGATTATCTTGTTACTTCATATATACATATATTTTTGTATGAAACTATAAACAATCAATATCTTCATTTGGCACCAACCCCCCCCTCCCCCCTGAAGTATGTGCTGGGTAGCATTGTTTTGTTTATAGGGTATGTTTTATTCACTTTTACATAATAATATAAATTTTGCTTGAAATTTCATGAACATTCTATTTTTGGGTGTAATTCTACTTCTGGGCTGCTCTGTCAAGCTTATCGATAAATGTATAAGTAATTTGGAAAACACATATAATTTTCAGACATGTTACTTTTTCCGAGAAAACACGGAATTCTGCTTTTTCGGCAGTGAATTTTATTATCTCTGCGATCAATACAAATATGCATTAAAATTTGTTGACATTTTTAATAGAGGGGGGGGGGGGATTAGCAGGAATGGATGTAATACAACAAAAACGCGAGTATGAACCGTGCCAAATTGAGCAAATTTCTTCAACCGATCATGGGAAAATGCAAATTTCTTCAAAGAATAGCAGGAAAAGTGCAAATTTCTTCAAAGGATCACGGAAAAAAATGCGACTTCCACCAAAGGATCACTGGAAAAACACGATTTTCGTCAAAGGATTGCAGAAAAAAGCATATTTTGCCAAAGGATCTTGTAAAATATGCGAATTTTGGCGAAAGATCGTGAAAAAAATGCGAATTTTGACGAAAGATCGTGTAATAGCGGATTTCTTTGAAAGGTCGTGGAAAAAACGCGAAATTCATCGAAGGATTGCGAAAAAAAAATGTGAATTTCATCAAAGAATTGCAAAAAAATGCGATTTTTGTCGGATGATTAAAAAAATGTAAATTTTGTTAAAAGATCGTGGAAAATGCGTGAATTTTTGCGAAAGATCGTGGAAAATGCACGAATTTTGGCGAAAGATCGTGGAAAATGCACGAATTTTGGCGAAAGATCGTGGGAAATGCACGAATTTTGGCGAAAGATCGTGGGAAATGCACGAATTTTGGCGAAAGATCGTGGGAAATGCACGAATTTTGGCGAAAGATCGTGGGAAATGCACGAATTTTGGCGAAAGATCATGGGAAATGCGCAAATTTTTGCGAAAGATCGTGGAAAATGCACAAATTTTTGCGAAAGATCGTGAAAAATGTGGGATCTTTGGCGAAAGATTGTGGAAAATGTGCGATTTTTGGCAAAAGATCGTGGAAAATGTGCTATTTTTGACGAAAGATCGTGGTAAATGCATGAATTTCTTCGAAATATTGCAGAAAAACGCGATTTTCATCAAGTGGCCAGGGAAAAATGCTAATTTCGTCAATGTATCGTAGAAAAAGCACAAATTTCATCTGAACGCTGCGGAAAAATACGAATTTCGTGAAAATTCCATGAGGCCGTGAAAGTTCAGCTTTTTTTTTTGCTGAGCCTGTACCATGTCTGAATTTTGGATTGACAACCTTGGCGTATAAAGTGATTGCATGCCAAATTGGCACAGACTGGCCTAGATACAGAAGAAGAGTTCTATTTTTTTTCATTATTTACCTGTAAAATTACATAATATTGGATTATACATGAAATTAAAAAGTATTGAATAAACCATAAACAATCCAAGTCTCTTAAAACTGAAGAACATTGTGTTTTCGTTAACGGTTACATCGATGAGAAACATCATCTTTTGCTTTGTTGAAGAACCGGGAGGGGGGGGGGGGGATATGACCTTCTAAAGATAAAGAAAGGGTCAGTACTTAAAAAAATGAGTATGACTTGTAGAAACAGTGAAGTTTAGATGTATAGTACTGTAAATTCTTGTAGTAAAGCATAAATCTAAACTTTAAATGCATTTTTTGGAAAAGTTATTTTCGGTAAAAATTCCATATACAAAACATGATTTCTCAAAAAGTTATTGGAATATCATTATGAAATTTAAAATAGGTTTAAATTTAGAAGAAATATTTTTTGTCTTATGGGTGTTTTTGTGGAATGATATGGCATAGAAAGTAATCATGTACCAAATCTCCAAAGCAGAAACTGTGCAGCACAGCAGCAGCGCTGCTGATTATTTTAGACCTTGCAAATCAATCTACCAGCTTAAGAATAAATATTGAGCTTAAAAAAAAATCACAAATTTACTTTGTTTGAGGAGTTATTGTGTTTGTTATTAATTTTCTTTGTAAAATGTAAATTTTGCTTATTTTATGGGTTACTGTGAATATTTATTTTAGTAGCTTGGTTCAGTATTGTCAGGTCGCAGATAAATTTTGGTTTGCTGCAGATTGATACTGAAAATTCTGCTTCTGGGTGCCAAATCATCACTGACTAGCCTAGATACAGAAGACGAGCTCTGTTTTTTTATTATTTACCTGTAAAATTGTATAATATTGAATTATACATGAAATTAAAAGGTATTGAATAAGCCACAAACAATCCAAGTCACTTAAAACTGAAGAATATGGTGTTTGTGATAACGGTCGCATCTTTGATGTGAAATGTCATGCTTTGCTTTGTTAAAAAACTGGGGGGGGGGGGGCAAAATATGGCCTTCTAGAGATTAAAAAAGGGTCAGTACTTTTAAAGAAATGAGTGACTTATAAAAACAGTGAAGTTTAGATGTATAATTACTGAAATTCTTGTAGTAAAACAAAAATCTAAACTTTAAATGCATTTTTTGGATAATGTAATTTTCGGTGAAAATTCCATACACAAAACATTATTCCTTAGAAAATTATTGGAATATCACTATGAAATTTAAAATATTATGTTGTTTACACTATTGTGAAGGCAATGAACTAAAGATTTAAATTTAAAATAAATATTTTTTTTTTTATGGATGTTTTTGTGGAATGACATTGATGAATTTTATGAAAATTAACATGTAAACAAGTGCAATATGCTATAAGTTTTGAAACATTTAAAACGTTTCTTAGATTTTAGTTCATTGCCTTCACCAATGTCATAAATATGAAATGTACAAAGGAAACTAACATACAGTAAAATTTTCGGTACTTTTCGGTTAGCCGGGAGCCAGTGTTATAAATACATGGGTATACATACATATGTATATATACATATATTGTATATATACCAGTGGCGTGGCGTGAAAATTTTCGGTGGTCATCGCAATTATTTAAGTTTGTGGTGAAAAATTATTAACTCTAAAATTCAATGGTTGAATGTTCAAAAAAGAAACTTTAAATCTTACCTTCACTTATACATGAACTCCAAACGTTCTGCTAAAACTGGATCGTAGAGTTTTAAAAGCTTATTAAGAGTTTTAAAATATTGCTTGGTCATCGCCGCATCCAGCGATGACCGGACGCCACGCCACTGATATATACATATATTGTATATATACACATATATGCATGCGTATGTACATATTTGTATATGTATATAGATGTATATATATACATCTGTATATACATATCTATGTATATATAACACTGGTGCCCGGCTAACCGAAAAGTACTAAATTTTCTTTAGAGCATTTTGGGACAAATTTCACTAAATTTTACTCCATTAACCAAAATTTTATCAATGAAGGAAATATTGCTTTTTTTCACATTTTCTAGTCATAATCTTAATAAAAATACGTTTAAAAAATAATTAAATAGCTCAATTGCTCTGTACATAGTCAGACACCTGAAATGTTGGATAAAAAAGTGTCTGTTAGATAAGTTATTTCTATTATGTTTATGACCAGGGATGGAGAATTTCTAGGAAATCTTACCAGCCAAGGATTTATTTCAACAGCCAGTAAAATGCAATGTACAGTTAAAAAATTTTATGACAAAATTACGCAACTCAAAATAGTTGGTTACTATTACTGTCAGAGACCTGGTGCTGGAACCGTAGCCCAGAGCCGGAGTGCTCCGGAGCTGTATTTTCCCTGGAGCTAGAGCTCTAAAATTTACTCTGCTCCAGGGCTCCTTTAGTTTATTATTTTTTTAATCTTTTTTTTTTCAGTCTTTTAAATGTCCAGGTTTAAAATATTTTAATTACATCATTATTCAGTATTTTAATTATATCATTTTTTAAGGGTTTTTTTTTTTTTTAATTAAAGATGTAAAACTTCTCACAAAAATATGGTAACACTACTTCACTTCTACTTGAGCTAAGTGGCAACACTATTTGAAAACAAATATGACTGCCTGTTGTTTACACGTACAATTTTGGTTGTTTGAAAAGCGTAGAAGAAATTTAAGATTTTTGTGTTTAAAATTCCACCAAACTTTCTATTTTAAAAGCAAAAGCTAAAAGATGTCATATTTTCTGAACAAGCATTTCAAGTTTGTTGAGAAGAAAAATGCATTTTGTCAGATATTTAATGAAGGTAAAGAAAGAAAGAATTTGTAAGCAAAAAATTAAATGTGTAAATTAAAATCTGCAACTCAGAAGTGCGAAGTCGGTGCCGAGTTGGAGCAGTTCCCGGAGCCGGAGCCACAGTATTTTATCTCAGAGCGGAGCTGGGGCATCAAAAATTTTCCGGCTCCAGGTCACTGATTACTGTAATGCATTTTCATATATTTCTTTCCTATAAAATTGAGAAATATAAACAAGAGATGAAAGTTTAATGTAAAATAGAATTTTGTACCATGTTTACATTGCAGTAATTAGGAAAGTTGAAAAATATAGCTAACTACTTATTAAAAAAACATTTTCGGCATACCTGTATAGTTTGCAGTTTTCAATAACTACCTAAAAATTCACTCATCCTGTCAGAAAATTCACTCGCCAGTGGCTAGTAAAATGATGCATTTTCCTACCCCTGAGCATGATATTGTTATTTTATTTTGATATCATAAACACACTTCTCAGACTCATGGCAAATTATTTCACAAGATAATTCACTGATGATCTAGCAACCAATTTTTTGATCATTTGTACCTATTGAACAATGTAAAACCACTACATGAATCGTGATTCTTGTTAGTCCAGACATAATGCCTTAGAATAATCACATATATGGCATTCAAAAGTAGGTATAGGTACATTAGCAGAAATTTTACTAAAGGAAATATTCATGTGTATTTTAAAAGAAACTAGAACTTTGTTGAGATATAATCAGTTATTGTTAAAGTTTCATCAGAGCTTGAGCAAAGCATAGGTTTGCATTAAGCCTAACCAAAGAAACAAAGGTCAAGCTCCAATTGTTATTTTCGAGTGCTGGGTACAAAATGTATGAATTTTCTTAAATCACAGTTTATTTCAAGGAAAAATTGTTATTTAGTGAAAATTAACACATCATTTAAATTCATCTATGAACTTAAATGTTAAAATGAGTTTCATTACTTACGTTCCACGTAATGCAGATAATAGATGTTTGCAGATTATGCATTTTGCAGAGTTCACAGAGTTTACTGTATTTCACTTTATTATAAGCATTCATTATGATTTCTAGTCCATTATTATATTGTTGCTCAAGAAAATTTAAACATTTATATCCCATTTATGTTTATTTCTGCATTTGAATCACTTTCAGCATGAGTGTTATTTTATTTTCATGTCATAAACACACTGCTCAGATTTATGTCAAATTATTTCACAAGAAAATTTACTGGCTGTCTAGCATCCAATTTTTTGATCATTTTTACCATTTGAACAGTTGAAAGCACTACATGGATCATGATTTTTTTTATTCCAGACATAATTTCTTGGAATAATCACATATAGCATGCAGAAGTAGGTATAAATACATTAGCAATAATTTTACTGAAGGAAATATTCCTGTGTATTGTAAAATAAACAAAAACTTTATTGAGATAAAATAAGTTATTGTTAAAGTTTCATTGGTGCTTGAGCAAAGCATAGGTTTGCATTAAGCATAACCAAACAAACGTCAATGCTTAGCTGAAATTATTATTTTCAAATGCACGGTACAAAACTCATCAATTTCAATATATTTCATACAATGTTGAAAAAATTTAAGACTTTTTGTGTATAGCAATGCAAGAGTTCAAGCACTTAACAATATAAAGCAGAAATGAAATATCTGTATAGTAACTGTGTGCTTTTCATAGAAACATGTAAAAAGGAAATGTAAAATCTTAAAAACATGGAACGCTTAAATTTACAAATATCGCTTGTTTTACACTTACTGATTGAAATTTTGGCTAAAACGGTTTCAGTTAGATAAATTATTTTTCTATTTTCATGGTTTAAAAAGCTCAAATTTTAAAAGATTTCTTTAACTCGATTTTAGTTAATGAAATCTTGGAATATGCACACACAAATTGTTTTCATAAATTCTTGTGACACTTTGATTTGTTTTATTTATTTATGGTTGTTTAATAAACCAAAGGTGGATCTTAATGTGAAAAAGTTTTTACATGTGTTTATAAAAAAATAAGAATTTTTCCTATCAATTTCAACATATTTCATACAATGTTGAAAAATTTTAAGACTTTTGGAGTATTACAGCGCAAGAGTTCAAAACATTAAGAATATAAAGCAAAAATGAAATATCTTTATAAAAACTGTCTGCTTTTTCATAGAAACATGTAAAAAGGAAATATAAATTCTTAAAAATATGGAACGCTTAAATTTCCAAATATTGATTGTTTTACACTTAATTATTGAAATGTTGGCTAAAACAGTTTCAGTTAGATAACTTATTTCTATTTGAATCATGTTTATGAGTAACCTATAGTGTTAAATAGTTCAAATTTTAAAAGATTTTTTTACTTGATTTTAGTTAATGAAATCTTGGAATAATGCACACACATTGTTTTCATAAATTCTTGGACACTTTGATTCGTTTTATTTATTTATAGCTGTATAATAAACCTAAGGTGGATCATAATGTGAAAAAGTTTTATTTTACATGTATTTATATATAAAATATATATATATATGTCGTCAATTTTAGCATATTTCATACCATGTTGAAAAATGTTAACACTTTTGGTGTATTACAGTGCAAGAGTTCAAAACATTAAAAATATAAAGTAAAAATGAAAATCTTTTATAATAACTGTCTGTGTTTTCATAGAAACATGTGAAAAGGAAACGTAAAATCTTAACAACATGGAACGCTTAAATTTCCAAATATCGCTTATTTTACACTTGATAATTGAAATGTTGGATAAAACAGTTTCAGTTAGATAAATTATTTCTATTTGTATCATATTTATGAGTAATCTATAGTGTTAAAAAGTTCAAATTTTAAAAGATTTCTTTAACTTGATTTTAGTTAATGAAATCTTGGAATATGCACACACAAATTGTTTTCATAAATTCTTGTGACACTTTGATTCGTTTTAGATGGAGGATTGTAAAGGTCAATGGAAATCACGACTATGAATTTATTGCATTGGTCTTTAATTTTTTTTTTTTTTTGTGGTTTTATCTTTTTATCACTAACCTAAAAAAGTAATGATATCAATACAAAAACCCTTAACGGGTTAAAAGTTTGTGATGCAGCACTTTATCTTTAGCTCTAAGAATTTTAAATTTGGAACTTAAAAATAATGATATCAAATTTTGAGTGACGCAATGCTATTAATTTACCTATACATATATATATATCAAAATTTATTCATTGATGCTTTATCATTTACATCTCATAAATTCGAATTATGAATTTTAAAAGATATGATATGAAAATTTAAGTGACGCCTTGATGTTGCTTAAAACGATTAGTTTTAAAATTCAATTTAAATTTTCTTTTGGCTAAATACATTTACACATCTAAACAATACTTTTCATTTTCAAATGCACTGTTGACTATATTACTTTCACTGAATCTATATAATGCACTACTGAATTGTATTCATTTGAATAAATTTATTTATCTTTTGTGCCACGCTATCCAAAAATCAAAAGTAAAATTTATGTAAATAGTTTCTGCGTCATTGTATCCAAACTAAGTTAAATGTATGCAAATGGATAATATGACCAAAAAACTATTTACATAAATTTTACTTTTGATTTTTGGATAGCGTGGAACAAAAGATAAATCAATTTATTCAAATGAATACTGGGGGATATATGCAATTCTTCTACTTGAATTTTTTTCCGATTCGAACAAGCGATAGGCGAATGATTAAAGTGTGTCACTATCTTTCTTGCACATGAAATAATATCTCTAATTATTCTTTGTGACTCAATTCCAGTGAAAGTAATATATTCAACAGTGCATTTGAAAATGAAAAGTATTGTTTAGGTGTGTAAATGTATTTAGCCAAAAGAAAATTTAAATTGAATTTTAAAACGAATTGTTTTAAGCAACATCAAGGTGTCACTTAAATTTTCAATCTTTTAAAATTCATAATTTGAATTTATGAGATGTAAATGATAAAGCATCAATGAATAAATTTTGATATATATATGTATAGGTAAATTAATAGCATTGCATCACTCAAAATTTGATATTATTATTTTTAAGTTCCAAATTTAAAATTCTTAAAGCTAAAGTGCTGCGTCACAAACTTTTAACCCGTTAAGGGTTTTTGTATTGATACAACTGAATCTTCAACTTTTTTCAGTAAAAAAAGGGTAGTGGTTTTTGAAGATGCCCATTTTTAAAATGGATAATTACTATGTTATATTTGAACAAATATTCAAATTTTGTAAGCATTAGATTATTTTTCTGACAATTAATTTAAATAACATCATACAGACAAAATAAAAAAATACAATTAATTTATTTTTCTTCTTCAAAAGAAAATAAAAAGCGATTTGAGGATCATTTTCAAAATGGAATATATTAATTTCCTTAACATATTCTGAATAGCCATTCAAACGTTGTATAAAAAGATATGTGCACACAAATAAGAAAAAAAAAAAAAAATTAAGTTGTACTATATTTACAAACTGAATTTTGTTGTGTGTAAGGGGGGGGGGGGGGGAGGAAATAAAAATTTTAACGGGGAATTTAGATGATTGATTATTGTTTCAACAAATATTTAAAAAAAAATTAAATATAAATATTTAAGGTCTTTAAATTATATATGCAGAGAAATGGGCAGGAGAAATTGAAATTTCAAGTGATATTTAGACAATGGATTATTTATTTGTTAATTCAGCAAAATAACAAACAGAGCAGGGTTTTTTAAGTTTTAAAATTTTTGCATATCACAGATTTCCAGTTTTTCTAAAGATTTCATCTAAACTTACCACCCACTGAAATTTCTACTTCTACAAAATCACGCAAAGTTTAAAATCTATATGTGTTTCTTTTTTATCATCTCTCCTATTTGTTATTTTATTCTATTTTATTACATCTGCTATGATTCCCCAACTCCTGACAATTTTACTTCCTTCTCTCCAAGCACATAATCATTAGAGCTTACAGAGTTTCATAATTAAGAATTATTAAATTTAAAATCATTAAAAAAAGGTAAAATTTATAATTTGAATAATTACAAATTAAATAAATTTATAATTAAATAAAATTATAAATTAATAGAAAATTTAAAAATGTTACATTAAAAAAATTTATTAAAATTATTTGGAATTTTTTCTTACTTATCTTTGTAATGAAGTCGCTAATTTGTAGTTATAGTAAATAATCTTATCATATAAATCTCCTCTCCCTTGAAATTTTCACTTCGCCACATTTTTTCCGACAACATATAATGTAAAATAATATATACATATATGTGTGTGTGTGTGTCAATATATATAATGTATATATACAATGTCTAATAGAGTATTAAGCATTTTTTCTAATTATTATCAATAATAACACTTGGATAGCACTAAAATTATATTGGCCATTCATTCAATTATTGTCAGTGATATTAGACATTCCGAGAGGGAAAATACAGTAGAAAATATTGCAAAGAGAAAATAATCTGGGAACAAATGGGTTAATTATGCCAATTCAAAAGTTATAAACTATTTAAAAAAGCTGATTTTTATTTCAGCATGCTGCTGATTTTTCTAATATCTAATATTTCACAGTGCTGTAAATCAGCAAGTCTCAAAGTGGACAATTGAAGTTGCTTGCAGGGCAATCAAGAGTGAAAAGGGCTTTGAATGGACAATTGTATATAATTTTGGGCAATATGCATTATTTCTGTGCATACTTTAAATATGTAAAAATAAATAAATTGTATAACTTCTCAGGTTAATTAATATTTTATGGTTTTTTTTTTCTTTTTCTGTCGACAGAAATAACAAGACCCCTTGATGATGCATATTTTTAATGAAAAAAATAAAGATATTCATTATTTTTTAACATGAATTTATAATAATTTTCAAACTTAAAATATGTTTTTGAATTTAAAAAAAAAATGCCTAGATTCTGTTTGGATTCATTTGTTGTATCTTATAATAAAAAAGAAATAATAAAACACCAGACATCTCAATTGGATACGAACATTTAAACACACAAAATCAAGATTTTTTATAACTTAAAAAGGTGCTTAAAAATATATAAATATAGGTTTTAAAACACAAAAACCACCATAGATGTTAAAATGATATTGCAAGGTCGACACCCAAGCATTTTTGACTGATTCACACAGTCATCATCAGGGGAAAAAATTCTTTAAGGTGTCAATATTCATGAATGATTGTTGGTTTAATAGCTGGAGACTAGTCTATTTGTAAGGATGGGGGGAGGGGAGGAGAGATGCTCAATGGTTATGTTCCAAATTCACCAGAAATTGTAGGAGAACATATCATTACAGGTGTTTCTTCCTTCAATTAAAAATTCCAATGATTCTCTGATTATAAAAGGTGTAGTAATGCAAAGTAATATAAAAGAGGATAATATATGCTATGCTATGATTTTTGCGTTTCTGAAGTCTATGTCAATATCTTGCTTCTGATTAAACCTTGATAATGCAGTTAAGAGTTTGTTATTCTTTATATTTGTAATATAGTCTTTAAGTCTGTCTTCAGATTTCTGAGTTGTCATTCCTATGTAAGTGTGTTGTTTCTGTTTTACATTATCTTTAAAGTGTATCATATACAGTAGACACCCTCAAATCCACAAACGCCTAAGATCTACACATCATCACAGATGTAAACAATGAATCTGAGTTCAGATGTAAAGGCAAAATTACAGATTATTTTTACTTTTATATCATTCTGTATGCCTTTTAATATGTAATTCTTGATAATATGAATGAAATCGTGTTTTTTTTTTTTTTAATGAAGGAAGTATAAATTTATTTCTAAAAAAAATCAAGATATTGCTGATATCACTGGTAATCACAATCTTTTTTACCAAATATAGTTATGTATTAATCAAGCTTTTTTTGGTTATTAAGACTGGCTAAACCTGAAATAAACTTCTTTGCTTTATGATTTTGATGTGAATTAATAAGGTACCTTTAAGAGGAAAGTTTCAGTGAATAATTCAAGAAAAATGTATCTCATGTTTATTATACATATTTAATCATACATTATTAATTACTTATTTGACCTTTACTTTTAATAATTTAACCATTTTCTAAATTCTTACTTTTTATTATTTGAGTTTATTACTTTACTTAGTTATTTTAATTTTTTACTGTATTGCAAGAATTCCTTGTAATTTTGATCGCATTATTACATTCAAATTGCTGTTTAAAAAATGTAAACAAAGCAATGACCAGAAATCTGCAAAATTCTAAAATCCACACAACCTCTGGTCCCAAGCTATGTGGATTTGAGGGAGTCTATTGTATACGCCTGAAATTTCATTATCTGGGATTGGGTCTATTTTTCTCTGTACAAGTTCTTTTAATTTAGTAGATGACTTTGTGATTATGTTAACATTATACTTCTTTAAAACATATCTAATTCCTTCATATAGCTTTTAAACATATTTTAAATGCAAAATTTGAGCTAATTTTTAATACTACTTTCAATTGATGCTTTTATGTTGAATGTCGAAAATTAATTTACTAATATAGTGAGGGAACAATCCATTTTCTATTGCAATTTTCTTAATAATGATTAGCTTGTCTTGTAGGTAATTTCCAGTACAGATTTCGAGGGCTCTTTTTATATAAAATCTATCAGCTGCAGATTTACATTTAAAAGGAACATTACTATTATAGGAGATTACAAAATGCTGTAGATTTTAAGCATATAGCAGATTTAAAAAGTCATAACTTTGATTTTGTTTAAATGTTCTTATGTAATATCAAGGTGAATGTGACATTCCAAAGTTATAGTTAAAACTATTTATTTTTATTTCAATTGAATTATTTTTTGGGAGGATTGTAAATAAAAGTTTAAAACGAGGATTTAATATTAGTTTCATCAAATTTTGGTCCCTTTTAAGATGTTTTTTTTTTTTTTTTTTAAATCGTAGAATATATATTTTTCCACGCTGATTTGATTCAACAAAGCCAAGTGTCAAACCTGGGTGTCGCCAGTTGAAAAATGATAGTGGATACAATTTTTAATGTGTAGTCGATTGTTAATTTAAAACTTGCATTCATATATTCAGAAAGAAGACACGATTTCTAACATCTCAGTGATAATTTGCTGATAAAATAGTATAGGCTACCCCCCCCCCCTTTTTTTTTTTTTTTTTAACCAGAGAACACATTTTTTCAGTATATTGTTAAATAATGTACCTTGAATCTAAAAGAAATATGGGCACTAGCACTGCAAAAAAATTGTTTGAACATCTTTCGTAAATATGTTGAACAGGTAGGCAGAATTCCAAGGGCATTTTTTTTACTACAATCATGCAATAAATTTTGAGCTTTTATTAGTCTAGATATGAGAGTGTGAATATGGGAGTGTCTGCTGTATATGATTTTGGTTCCTGAGGCGGTCATCGCTGCATATGATTATGCATTGAAAAATGTAGATGTGTTTAGCAGTATAATATAAATTATTTTGTGAATTGAAAAAGATATAATTCTTCAACAATTGTAGCAGGTAACAGAAAAATACCTTATCTCATAGGAGGGCAATGTGCCCAAAAAATTTGGGAACAGGTGTTGTAAATTATGAAATTTGCACACATTGTTTATCTTATTTTTCTTGTTTCCCTTCTTTAAAATTATCAATGAAATCTCTCAAACCAGTAATAGAAAGAAAGAAGAAAAAAAACTAATTCATGTAATTTTGGTATGCAAATTTTAACTGGAGTGTATAGTAGCAGAAATTGTTCATAATACCAATTACGATTGGATTTAAAAATTAGTAAATGCATAGCTCAACACTAATTCTAAAATGGAAATAAAAATCTAATAAGGAAGATGATGTATATATCATTTATCTAAGAAAATATTAAAGAATCATTAAAACAAATTTAAATACCAGAAGGGAAAATTTTACCTAATGTAAATTATTATGCAACTAAATAAAAATTAATTTTTAATACATGAGTATTTATAAACATAAACAACACATAAAAATCATTCTTTTTGGCTCTAAAATAGAACCTTTTGTTCTAACAGAAAATAATAATACATACTTAATTAAACCATCTTCGATGTACACATCTGCACTGAAGATTGCATCATCATTAACTACTTTCCCGCCTTTTATCAGCAATCTGGACTGGGCGCTCTATAACAAAATTAAATGAATGAGAACTTTAAAAGTATAATACAGAAATGAAAAAATATATACTGGGTAAGTCAAAATTAATATAGCGATTACAAACGGCTATAACTATTTAATGGAAAAGAATTTATCAATAAGATTAACACAAAATGTAGCAAGGTTGGCATGGTTTAAACCAAGTGATTTTAACCATGGTTTAAACTAGGGATTGACCGAATACTGAATAGTTGATTCGGTATTCGGTGATTCGGCATGTAAACCGAATATTCAGCTTCGGCCGAATACTTTTAAGTATACGGCCGAATAGTTGCAGGTAAGTATTTTCTTAGAAGCAGAAGAATTCTCTTTTACTTAAAAGCAGAATAAGATAAACAATGAGTTTGAATATTATGTGCATGAGTTCAGAGTTCAGCTGCACTACAAAACGCAACAAACTGCACGTCAAAGGCCATTTTTAATTTAAAAAAAACTTTTTCCTTCCTAAAATAGTCGACATAAGGGTGAAATCAAAACAACTGTCTACAATAGAGGGGGGAAAAAGTAAGGAAGATGGGGATCTTTCCCTTATTTAATTTTAATAACTTCTACATTAGTTTCTTTCAAACTTATTTAATGTGTATTTTCTTTAATATACTTATACACATCAAATAATCATGTCAGAGTTCATCTCTGTATATCTAAGGTGTATATTAAAGAAAATATACACATGAAATAAGTATATCCCTATGCCTATCCTATAGCTTTATAACCATTAAATTAAAATCGCTCAAATTTGTTATCTTCATCACCACAATGTTAAAATATTAATCAAAATATAAATATTTATCAATAATTTGACAGAAAATGGTTAAATCTATAAATTGATATACCTTTTGTATTTGAGAACATCCCTATTCAATATGTTTATAATTAGACTTAGACAATCAGTAAATCAGTTTAATAACAACATCGTTTCTTTTTATTCGAATGAACTTTTGTTTTTCTGACAATCCTTATTCTTAATAATAGCCTGTATAATACTTTCAGAGGTTATTTTGGGTACTGACTAGAGATAAAATAATAAAAAAATAAGTGATGGTTTAATGAATTTATGAGAACTGAATTAAAGTATTCAGAATTTAATTTTAGTTTATTAAAAAAGCTAATATATGCAAAAATGTGTATTAAATTTTTTAAGTATTCGGTTGCCGAATACCGAATATTCGGTGCACACTTTGACCGAAGCTTCGGTATTCGGTATTCAGCAATATTGCTGCTTCGGTCAATCCCTAGTTTAAACCAACTGAATTTTTTTTGTCAAAAAATCATTTGGTTTTTTTAGAAAAAATCTAATAATACTTTCTTTTTTTTTTTTTGTAATTTAATTGTTTTAAATTATAGATAGAAATAATTTCTTTAACACTTCATCTCAGCAGTCAACATGAGACATAATGAGCCTAGGTCATGTTTCTATGCATGTAGAATGAAAATTAGCATGTGTTGATGAACATATCTGGTACCCTAAATATTTTACTTAAAACACGTGAGATTAGAAAAGATAAAATAGATAAATAATATTCAATATTTAGCATAAAATATTTTCATTTAAAAAATGCAGATTATTTACAGCAGTTAATAACAAAATACAATAATGTTTAAGATTTTGGTTAAGTTGTAAAAGAAAATTTTCTGGATTGGGATTGGGGAAGATTATCCTTAAAGAATTTAAAAGAGTAACTTAAGATATCAAATTGAATAACACAGCTTGCAAAAATTGAGTGCTAGTTATAGCATTTCAATAATATCAATCAATTTTTTCTGTTAGTTGCTGAATCTAATGGCCAAAAATGTTGACTTGGACACTTGGAGTTATCACTCAGAAAACAAAATAACCAGAAGTATTTCGATATTAAAAAAATAACAATAACAACAACCACAGAATAATATATTATATTCATGAAACTGCATCAAATGTATATTGATTGATTATTATATTATTAATCAAAGGATTCTTCATACGATTTTCAAGGTATCAATGTTTCACTGTGTAGAGCAGTTTACTTTGAACATAAGACATAGCTGTTACTAATAATATTTAAATTAGAAATGATTTCAATTTTCTATATAATTGACTGTAATTATTTAATTTAAATATTTTCAAAAGTTATATTGCTTATATAATATCCAAAAATGTTTATTTTATCAACAGATATGCATCTGTATGCAATAGGAAATTATATTTAAAAACCCCCGGTTTTTTTCCAACCCTGGAATGTAGACGGAACTTCAAAATTTTGTATACATTCATCATAGATGTTCTATGGGACTTCCCTTGGTCACACGGGCAACATTTAGGCAGTAGTCTATTTCGGTGACTGAACAAATGCTTCAGAATGCATGACGTGAAATGGACCACCACCTATAGATGTTGTCCATGTGACCAAGGGAAGTCACATAGAACATCTATGACATAATGTATAAAAAATTTTGAAGTTTTGTCTACATTCTGTGTTAATTTTATCGATAAATTCTTTTCAATTAAATAGTTATTGCCGTTTGTAATCACTATATTCATTTTGACTTACCCAGTATATATGTAACGGATGGTACAAAGATTACAAACAACACAGAAAAGTATGGAAAGATGTATGCTAGGTATAACTAGAAGAGACAGAAAAAGAATAACCTGGATAAGAAGCCAGACGAAAGTTTTTGACATCATTGAAAAAATTAAACAGCTAAAATGGAAATGGGCTGGGCCCATTGCAAGAAGACAAGACAATAGATGGAGCACAAACACCCTACAGTGGTATCCCAGAGATGTAAAACGGCCAAGAAGACGACCTCAAGTAAGATGGAGTGATGAAATCAGAAAAGTAGCCGGTGTAAATTGGATGACTAAAGCACTAGACAGGAAACATTGGAAAAATCTGGGGGAGACCTACATCCAGCAGTGGATTGAAAACTGTTGATGATGATGATATATATACACACAAATAGCAGAAAATTTATAGGCACATGGAACAGCTTATTTTACACCATTTTTAAAAAAAGGTAACACACTTAGTAACCCTTAATAATTATTATAAATGAGAAAGTATGAGTGAATGTTTGAATGAAGTCAAGGCCAAAAAGGTTGAATAAATGTCTTTGTATCTTTGCATATAGATGGATTATAAGCCAGATATGAAAACAGGCTGTGTTTTAATTATTTTATTCAAATATTTTTCTTAATTCAAAATTTCATTATTTTTCATACAATCATTTGATAATTTTCCTATAAAATTTAACCATGTTCTTTTTCTGTTACCAAAAAATAAAAATGTAGAATAATTTCCCCTCAATAATTAATTTTCTACTGAAATATTTTCACGAGAAAAAAAAAATGCAAAAGGAAAAAAAAAAAGTGAATGGGATGCAGACCTGCCAACCTTTGAAAATGAAAAATCGTAAAACCCAAAATTCAAATGAATCTGGAGGTTGGTTGGTTGGGTGGATAGATGGGTGCTGTTTTTTACCCTGCATATCGGGTGAACTCTGATTACTTTCGGTTCAGACCGAATTTAGATTCATGCAGGTTGGGTTAACCCGATTTTTCAAAAGTTAGTTCTTTATATTCTTTCAGATTAAAAACTATATGTATCATAACAATAAACATAAAGAATAAAGATTTTTGTCTGTGTATGATGTTTTCTATGAAGAGAGTGCAGAGCTGGGGTGATTCTGAATAAAAAAAAAATTCAAAAATTGTCAGAAAATTTTCTGAAAGGTTACAGCAGTGTGGAGGAGGTTATGCATTAATTATGCATTTTTTCAGCGGCCCTTTCACAAAATTCGTGCTTTTTCCGTGATGCTTTGACAAAATTCGGATTTTTTAGCGATTCTTTGACGAGATTCGTGTATTTTTCTGCCATCCTTTGACAAATTTTGCGTTTTTTCGCAATCCGTTCAAGAAATTTGCTTTTTTTCGCAATTCCATCACGAAATTTTTGTTTTTTCGGTATCCTCTGACGAAATTTGCGTTTTTCTGCGATCCTTTGACGAATTGGCATTTTTTGCGAACGATTGACAAAATTGATTTTTTTCGGCGTGTGTGTTTTTTGAAAAAAATCGTAGTTTTAGATTGATTTTCATAACATCGTAGTCTTTAGCTCCCAATCGTAGAAACTACGATTTTTTCGTAGCAGTTGGCAGGTCCGGGGATGTCATATTGGAAATAAAACGGATATTTTCAAGTACTTCTAATAATACAAGGTGCATGAATTTTGAGTAAGTATGGAAAGGACAAAGGAGGTGAATATGGCGTCATATATGGAAAGTAAAACGGATATGCTTTCATGTTGAAATAAATTGGCATTGAATTTTAGTATCAATTCTTATTATTTAAAGAAAATTATTATCAATACTTGAGGGTTTATTGTCTGTGCACAGTTAACATACAGATTTAATTTTTTATTTAAAATTGAAATAAGTTGATAGTAAATGTCAATAATATGAAACACAAAATTATCATTATCATGATTATTTATATTATTTGGCACAAAATTTCCTTTTTGTTTGGGGGGGGGGGGGGGACTGGGTTATGACAAGGCTCCTATAAGTACTGTATTGTCTCCTATAAAATGTGATAAAGAGTGGGTTAAATTATCGTGTGTGAAATGTTTTGTTCAATTAATGCATTTATATATTTTTTAATGCTACGTTAACGATGTCACAGATAACAGTTAGCACAATATACATAAAGAATGTTCAATACTATTTTGTTATTTATACATGTTGACTTGTATATATAATGATTTCTAAGCTACTCTTTACTTAAATTCACTGAAAGTCAAAATTTAATAACCTAAATAAGTGTGGTTTAACCTTTTTCATAGCTGGGGGCTAAACAGATCATAAAGCAAGGGAATATTGCCCATCTCCTACAACTGGATATATATAATAAATAAGTATAAAAAACTCACTTGCTATTTACTAATATAATAAGATTGACACTGCTTTCTTGAAGCAATGTCTATTTTAATATCAGTGAAGCTAAGTGCGGAACGAGATTCCAATGATGCATTTTCATACATTATTTTTTTTATATAACTTCTAAAGCTGAGAAAGCACTTTCACACACATACATTTCAAATATGATAGTATATGAAATGGAAATTTGTTCATTCTATATTAATTGCTTGGAAAATGATCTTTTAGCAAAGATTCCCAGAAGCTCTCAGGATTAATTCACTTTCTTGCTTGAAAAAGGATCACCTTATAAATTGCAAATTTTGCCTGAAATGTCAGAGGGTTTCTAATTCCCTTCAAGTTCCTTGGGAACTTTGGCTTCAGATAATCGAAATCTCTGAATCTTGAGTGAAATTTATAATTTTTTTCTTTAAGAAAAAAGAATGCCACGAAAGTATATGCTTTGTGAGCCACAGGTTGGAACACACTAACCTAAGTTACTCATGTTGGTTGTGAAAAAAAAAAAAAAAAAAAAAAAAACAGAAATCAATATCGTAATTTTTCATCTTAAAGTCCCAATCTACTAAAAATGAAATTACTACAGAGAAAAATAAGTAAAAAATTTAAGTAAGAATTGCAAAGGAGCTAGAAAAATATTTATTTTAGAGATAGTTCTGTCTTAGGAAGTAAGTTGTGCATTTTATTGTTTTATTATATTCATCAGGAACATTAAGATTTTCCATTTAAGACAGGTTTATAATATGCCAAATATTCCTGCATCAAATTTTATTAGCATTAAAATCTTTCTGCAGGATAATCCGTGAAGACATACAAAAAAGGGAAAATTTCAAAAGCATCTAATCTAAAATGTAAGCATCAAATTTTAAACTACGAAAGATGAAAGTGGAAGTTTCAGTGGAAGAGAGAAGCTGAAAAAGTATACTTGTTATTTGTTTATTCTTAACTCAAGATAACAAATATGGCAGTAACTTTTTGAAAAATTCAAAAATTTTTTAATTTTGTGGGCTGGCTGTGTCTGTTCAAAAGCAGTTTGCTAAACTTTCAGAGTATTTAAATAACTAATCATTTATTTATTGGCATTTTAAAGTTAACAATACAGAAAAAAAAAATAGTTTAAAGTTTTTAATGATGCAAGAGCTGTGAGAAAGATAAAAAGGAAGGAGAAATTACATAATTTATTATTTATTAATTGACCCACCGGGCATTGCCCGAGCACGCGATAACCTTAAATAAGCTTCAAATTTGTGCAATTTTATATTTTTAACCTGATTTTGCATGAATTTATATTTTTAAATGAAAAATTCATGAAAAAAATTTTGATATTTAGTAACAAAAGCACTCATAAGAAGACATTTTCTTGTCATTGTTTCATAGTTTTAGAAAAAATAGTTCTTATAGTTCAAACCCTTTGATATTTCTATCGGTTATAAATATAGGTGTTTTGGAGCCAATGTAAAAATTTCATGAAAAAGTATTGATATCTAGATGTAAAAGAAATGATTTTTTTTCCCTTTTATTGTTTTTTTTTTTTTTTCATTATGTCCTTTAACGTAACAAAACAATAGTTCCTGTTGCCCAAACTCTCTGAAAGCTTAGATGGTAATAATTGTATTAAAGCCCTCTTTAAAATAAAAAAATATATATATATGCATATTTAGTCGTGAAAACATGAGCCGAGGCAGCCCGCGTTTTAATTTTTCATCAAAAATTTCTCAGATTTATAAAAAATTATTTCAACTTGTCTGAACACTTTGAAATTTTTATAGGTGATGTAAATCTGGTCTGCAGAGATACTCTGGTCTCAGCTTTAACCCCTTCGTGACGAGTGTCTTTTACAGAATTTTTAATCTTTTATCACCAGTTTTTCAAAACAGAAATTTTTGCCTAAGTGAATCGGAAAAATGCTCAGATTAAATAAGGAAAAATTTACAATAAAAATTTACTGGTGAGAATAATCATGGATTCTGAGCACCTTATGCAGCATATATACCGGTTACTCGTGCCCAAGGGGTTATATATGTATTTTTTGTGAATCGGTACCTCTGTAATCAAACCCTAGGAATACCTACCTAGGAAAGCAATGCCTATAGGTAGGAAAATTCAACCACAAAAATAAACCTTTTTGAAATTTTTTTTTCAGTTAGCATTTTTTTTTTTTTTTTTTTTTTCAAAATGACTGCAGCTATATGACAAAGTACAAAATTTGTCTCCCCTTTTTTCTGTAAACCAAAAGTTTGGTCAATGGGCATTAAAGTACAAGACAAAAAAAAAAAAAAAAAAAAAAAAAAAAAAGCATTTGGTTCTTTTCCTTTAAGTGCTACAGAAAAAAAGGACTGAGCATGTGCAGGTGCACTTGCCAATTATCAGATAAAATAGTGTGTTTTTGATGAGTTTTTAATTAATATCTCGACTAATTATAAAAAAAAATAAAAATCTGAGCCTCAGGTGCATGAGGACCTGCCTTAGACTAACCTCACCCAAATTTTACAGACTTGTATGTGTGGTAGATTTTGCTAGCCATTAACGACAGGCAGACAAACACAGAGCAAAGCTTTTTTATTTGTTAGGATTTATTCTTATTTCAAAGTAACAGATAGGTCAAAAAATATTTTGAGCTTTGTATATTCTAAGAGAATGGCAAAGATGGAGAAACAGAAATTGCAAGAGAGGGATAATTTAGATTAACAAACAAACAATTTTTTAAGTGGAAATCTGACAAAATGCAGAAGATTCTCACCTTACCAATAACACTGTTTTGCAGAATGGCCTTTCCACTGCAGCTCCCACTGCCTTCTCCCAAAACTACAACTTCTTTTGTACTTTTTCAACAAGGAATCTTTGTTCTGCTACAATAATGACGCTGTGATTCAGGCATGGAAATTAAAAAATTTTCGGGTGAAAAATGTACAAATGCGATTAATAAATTACTAACTGTGTCTGAAATTTATTCTAGAGTTCAAAATATCATTCCTGATCAGTTTTTCTTATTATAATCAATCTTAAACAAGTTTTTCCTAAAAATTAATAATTATTGTTTGTTATATTAATGATATGTATTTTACTAGGAGATGTATAATGCAATAAAACATTTTTAACTTAGGTATGTTTAACCAAGATTTACATTTGAATTAAAAATATGCCAATCGGAATCTACTCTCCTTTTAATTCAAACACAGATAATTTTTTAAAAATGATCAACTTAAACCTATAAATTGTGAAAGCAGTTTTTAAAATGTTTCAATAATTCAAATTTTTGTGCTAGTACTTGTTTTGATATTTCAAAGATTTTGAGGTGCAATGTCTCATGCATTTACTGAAATGAGAAGGTAGTATTGCTGATATTTCTGTGTTGATCAGATATAGTAATAAGAAAAATAGTGTTTCAAGGTGTAGTAATTTTTAGTTATCAAGAAGAAATTAGGATTAACTACAATTTTATTGTTGCTCAGTTGATTACTAGCGAATAACAGTAACAAAATGTGCAAATTTTTAAGATTTAGCCACAGTATACTCTAACACCTGTTCACTGTAACACCTCTGGCTGTCTCCAATCAGCCATAGTAACCTATTGTTACCAAAAGCATGTTGCTTCAATTACGCGACAACATGTGCTCGCTAATGTTAATCTTATGGGAGAATTTTTTTTTAATATTTTGTTTGACCATATTTTTGATTTTTTTTTTATTGGATAGTTGAAGTAGATCTCTACAAAGGCTGTTTATTTTCCGCCGGATACTTTCACTTTAGGAATCAGTTTCAAAAGTGAAAGTATAATAATGAAAAAAAACCTGTAAAAAAAAATAAAAAATGTAATTCACGGCTCTGTCAACCCCAGCTATCCAATGCAAAAAAAAAAAAAAAAAAAGACCTCTTAAAAGTATTTAAATGCAAACGAGATATTATTTTTAAAAAATTGTCCCATAGGATACCATTAGCTAGCGGGTGTTTTCACACGAGTGAATTAACCTCTTAATAATCGCACATGTTTCTGTGATATACACAAGGATAGCTCAGGCGTTTGATAGTTCATTCATATATAGGTGAAATTTGGCGGTCGCCACTCGCCACGTGGCGATTAAAGTTGTAAAAGTGGCGATTAAAAAATCGGCCATCGATCGCCACCCTAATCGCCACTCGCCAAGTAGCGATAAAAAATCTGTTATCGCCCCCTTTTAATAACACATTTACTTATTCAATAAAATCCAAATTACATTTTATTGCATTTTAATTGATTATTTTTTTTGTTGCGTACACCTAACTGTTGGAATTTTGATTTAGTTATTTTTTATATAAAGAAAGTAATAGTAATTTGATTGACAAGGGTTTTTATGAACATATACAAATAATCTAAAAATATATACTAAAAAAATAATATAACAGATTTTGTGTTTTTAAAGTAATTTTCTTGAATTTTGACTACTTCCCTATTCTTATCCTGAATAGTTGGCTGGTATAAAACTCTGACTTATAGAAAAATATGTATATATATATATATATACATACAACGACTATAGTTTATGTAGATGTCAAGAAAGTTTGAAACATTACAGTGGCCACTAACTTTAAAAAGTGGCTACTAATGAAACTGAGTCTACCGGCCACTGGCTACTAACTCAATTTCCCAGTTTTCACCTATACATTCATAATTAAGGCACTTCCTAAAATTCCGATGGCATCTAATTAAAAATCCAATATTCTAGCACGAGCCTCAAGAGCGCGCCAGAAAAAAACCTGTGTCCAGATGTCCTATACTTGGGGCATAGCTTACTTGTCAATGGGTATTATACTACAGAAGAGTGTACGTCCGCAAAAAGAAATAGTACTGTACAGAATCTGAAAGACATGACATATTTAATCTCTTTTTTTCTACATTTTCATATGAAAAATGGTTGACTCATTAATCAAAATCGATTGAGCTTAACATATATTCATTTTTATGATAAATATCAAATAATAATCAAAGAAACGTATTTATCTGTGCAAAAGTTTTCTGGCGAGAATTTGGCACGGTAGAAGTAACTGACTAGGCAATCTTAGGACTCCTTAGTGTTTTGCAGGTGATGTACAATAGATAATTTCCCTGCCATTTTCAGAGATTGGAGGTTTTTGATGTCCAATCAAAAGTCTCGTTTTTTAAACTATTAAATATAGAGAGAAGGTTTCGATGGATTTCAATTTTTCAGAAAATTTTACTCCAAGTACATACCAAACACATTGATTAAATACAGTAGAAGATTTTATAACGCAATTCTCCATATAACGCACAACTTCTCAGATGTAAACAATGATTTTTGCAG
This sequence comes from Maratus speciosus, assembly GCA_963932465.1. Taxonomy (NCBI): domain Eukaryota; kingdom Metazoa; phylum Arthropoda; class Arachnida; order Araneae; family Salticidae; genus Maratus; species Maratus speciosus. The sequence continues at coordinate 317,807,510 of OZ010796.1, forward strand.
TTAAAAAGCACCTGCCTTTTCACATTGTAAAATATTGCTACTCTCTAGAGGACTAAATTTGATATATTAGTTCAACTTTATCTTCTAATTTAAGACTGTTTTACTGAAAAAAAAATGCTATTATAACAATAAACGTTTTTGAAAATGCCTAATATAAGGGATGGTTATGTCAGTTATATTTGGATCATGTTTATAAAGTAAATTTAACAATGTCTGACCTATATTATGCAAAAATTTATAATTTGGATAACTCTTGGTAACAAGGAATGCAGTATAAAGATATTCTAATGTATTTTCATATGTTTCAGGCATATGTGGCCATGTTTACAAGGGGAATTTAATGATGTGATCCATATAACGCACAACCTTGCGTTTTTAGGTTTGCGTTATAAAAAGATCTTCTACTGTATTTAAAATAACGAAAGAAAAATATTTTTTGAAAAATAAAACGGATAAAAGAAGTTCTTTTTTTTTAAGGCTGTTCTCAAGAAACTATTTTTCCTCGCTCAACAACGGGAAACTTTCTAAATGGAGCTCGTTTTTAAACGTAAAAACAGGATACTACTTGCAGCCATGATTTTTTAAGGGATTTGTAAATGAACAGCTTTTTTCCCCTGGCAAATTAATTACAAGCAATTGTTGTCTCAGAATGGATTTTATTATTATTCACCAGTTATTCATAACGCACACTTATAGTCTTGATAAGTTAAATTATAATTTAATTTGACATAAATCAATTAACGGGAAACGAAAATGCAAAATATATAGATTATAGGAATGTGATAAAACAATTTCTTCAATGTAACTGAAAATGTGGATTTGTTTGTAATTATTAATGATTTTTTAAGAGACAATTTTTAAAAAATTTATATTACAAATCTTAAGATGAAATTTATACTGAATCTGAAAGTGGAATAAAATTTGTAAGGATATTATTATTAGATTATTTTTAAATTTTGCTTTTGTTTTAAACATAAAAATTGAAGAATGCTAAATAAGAATTTTATCTTCAAAAAGTTAAAAATTTTCATTAAACTTTTTAATCGGATTCATAATAAAACAGTGCACATCTTTTTAGTTTTTAGTATTGATATGCAGCTTTCACATATGAGGCTAAATAACAATTTACTTGCCAAAGACAAATATTATTTAGCATACAATTATTATTATGCATAAATATAGCTTTGTGAATGTGTTACATAGATGCTAAATTTAATAAAGGAGGAGGCGGGGGTAGAAAAAAGTTTAGAAATGAATAAGATTGCTAACTAAATTAATATGATATGATTTTTGTTTGCACACTTTTTAAATAAACTTTCCTGCCCTTTTTTTGTCTGGGGAGGGGGGGGGGGGTGTCTGAACTAAAACACAACAATCACTGACAAATGATGACTTTTCTCTAATAAATTAGTTCTCTCTGAATAATTTTGTATGTTAAATCATCGTTAATTTTATAAGATCGCGAAAAAACGCTGAAAATAGCATTAAAAAAGACTAAAACTTCAAAAACTGCAGAATAAAAAAATTCTGTATTGAACTAAGGGATTAAAATAGGATTCATTTTGCAAATGTTGAAAAATTGTCGCGCAAGCCCGAAAAAGTCACAAAAATTACTGTACGAATTCCGAATAAACTTTACTGAAACAAGGATAAGATTTGTTGTAATTGGACTAAAAGTTTACAACCGGATTTATTTTTAATAATGTAGAAAATCTCCGCGAAAGTAAAAACCCGTTAAGTTGCATAAGAATTGCTAAAAATTCAGAAATCACAGATGACAAAATTTAGCACAGTAGGCTAAAACAATGCAACCGAAATTATTTCAGGAATATAAAACAATCTGGGTGGAACATGAAATAAAAGCATTGGTAACATCAACTCGCGAAATTTATCCCCCTTAAAGAATGATAAACAGCCATATCTGGCGATCCTACAACGCCAAAGTGAGTAAACAGGTTGGCGTAAATCTGAGAGCATAACACCCATTGACAAGTAAAATGTGCCCCAAGATTAAATCCTGCGTATTTGCAAAGACACAGACAGAGAAACTGCGAAAAGGGGTTTTCTAGTAACTAGGAGATACAGAATCGCTGCATGAGACGAATATAACATCTAAATAAAACACAATAATATATAAGGAACTCAACACACTGACTTCGGTATCTACAGTTAATGCGATACATTCGGCTTCGGCCGCTTGCAAATTCGTTTTGAAGATTTTTGTAGGGGTGCGAGCAAGTATCATTTTGATTTTGTTCCAAGAACGTAAACAAACTTTTAAAAATGACAGAAAAATCGGCATTCAAGTTGCCATTTATTTCCATAGAAATTACGATTTACAGAATTCAGGGAGTTTGACTTTTATACAGTGATTCATCATGAAGGTCGACGATCCTGTTCCCCGGCATAGTTGCGAAACTTGACTTTCCACGATTCAAGCGGAAAAAGATATAACTTCTAGCTTCAGGAAAATCCAGTGCAAGCACATTGCATCACTTGTGTTTTTAATTTTTTCATAATGATTATTTACGATAAGCCAAAGAAAATCTAAGGTACCTTAAAACGGCCTATAGAGGCGCTGATCGCAGCCTTCGGTACAGGAAAATTGCATCACTCGTGTTTTTAATTTTTCATAATGATTATTTACGATAAGCCAAAGAAAATCTAAGGTACCTTAAAACGGCCTATAGAGGCGCTGATCGCAGTCTTCCGTACAGGAAAATTTGTATTTGAAAGCCTTAGACAGTATTCTCGTGACGTCACAGTGGGAATCACGTGTTATAAAAGTAGCGGCTAGCGCGTTTGTTTACCTTATTGCGTCATTGGATCAGTGATGTAGTCGTAAAAAAATCAGAGGGTATAAGCTAAAGTCATGAACGTCATGTCTTGGGTATACGCTATAGCTTTATTTGAGAAACAGAGGGTATACGGTGCTTCTTAAAAACATCCAGAAGGTATACGGCGTATACCCTCCACTACACACCTGCATTGGATGCAGCAGAAATACAGGTAAATGTACGCGTAAAATACTGCAAATTTATTTTGTACGAATTATTTTTTATCAATACTTATACACTATGACGCAAAAGTTTAGACAATGACGTCATTCAGCTTTAAAATGTAGAATTATGACGTCAGAATTACAAAAACCTGTAAATATATTCAAAAACTGATTTAAAATGCTATGTACAAAAGACAGTCGTTTTATTTGCTATAATACTAATTTTTTTCATAAAAATTCAAATGTGCTTGTCGCAAAAGTTTAGACACTATTCTAAATTTCTTTGAATATTCGCTGGCATATGCAAATTTAGAATCGATGATGTCACAAATTTGGAGTACTTAAGTTCTGCAAACGATTGCGCTTCATAGTCGACATGCCGAGAGCTAAAGAAATTCAAGTGAATGAGGTTTCAAGAATTTGGCAGTTGAAAGGTGAAGGGAAGAGCGTTTCTGAAATTTCTGCTATTATTAATAGGTCAAAAAAATCTATTTATCGAGTTTTATCGAGTGGTTCCGAATATAAAGCAAAATGTCGGTCTGGGAGGCCACGTGTGACAAATGTACGAGAGGATCGCCTGATACAAAGACTAGCGAGTACTCAGCAAATGAGCGTACGTGGAGTTCAAAGCTCATCGGGACTCTCTGTATCAAAGGATACGATTCGTAGACGAATTTTGGAAAAAGGAACAATCGTTTATAGCAAAATGCAGAAGAAACCAGCTCTGAAACCATATCATAAGTTACAAAGACTTATGTGGGCTCGAAAGCATATGTCATATGGAGAGAAATGGCAGTCAGTCATATTTAGCGATGAAAAAAAGTGGAATCTGGATGGTCCAGATGGTTGTTTATCGTATTGGCATGACTTGCGGAAGGAACCTCGACGTTTTTTTAGTCGCAGACAAGGAGGGGGCTCGGTGATGGTTTGGGCAGCCTTTTGCTATAATGGACAAGTATCTCTGACCTTCACCAGTGGTCGTCAAACTTCACAGCATTATACACAGACATTAGAAGAAAACCTACTGCCATTTGCTGAGCTTCTAGGGGGTCCTCAGTGGGAATTTCAGCAAGACAATTCTTCAATTCACACTGCAAAACATTCAAAATCTTGGTTTAATTCCCATAATATAAGAGTTCTCGACTGGCCAGCATGTAGCCCAGATCTTAACCCTATAGAAAACCTTTGGAGCATCATGTGTCACAAAGTTTATAGCAACGCTAGACAATACTCTTCTGAAAAGGAACTTAAGACATCTATTGAGAATGCATGGTACGATATCGATCCACAAACTATGCAAGATTTAGTTTCTTCCATGCAATCTCGTGTATATGACGTAATACATAAGCATGGATGCGCAACCAGGTTTTAAAAATTGTTTATTTCGATTTTATTTAATTTGTGTCTAAACTTTTGAGACAGCAGTTTATTTTTGTTACCATTTAATTTATTGCAATATGCACAATTCCACTTTTCTTTGTTATAAATATTGTTTATATGTACAGCACATTAATTTCAAGCAGTGATTTGAAAATTGAATAAATATTTTTCAAAGTATGTAAGAATTTCTTCATTGTCTAAACTTTTGCGTCATAGTGTATACATATTAATTAAAATCCATATATACGTATTAACTAAAATTTAAAATTTTTATTTTAAATAAAATGAAAAATATGTATGCCATTGCTTTAAAACAGAGAAAATAATTCATGTATAACCCATAACTGCCCCTGACACGGTGTAAAACTCCCTATAAAATAAAATATAAGAACACAATGCTTTTCAATGGCGCAGTTATGAATGTTATTCCCAAGCAGACGAATTTTTGTAGCCTCGAACCCAAGGGGAGAATATGGTCCAATTTGTCTTATAACACCAGAACATAAATATCACATGAAATCTCAAATTCTGCAAAAAAGAATCATTGAGAAAAGATAACTTCTTGCTTCAGGAAGATCCCGCGCTAGCATTTTTAATTTGTTCATAATGATTTTTTTTTTTTTTTTTTAACAAATTCAGATTTCATGAGACATTAATTAGTGTTCTGTGTTATATGACAATCCAGATTTGAATATCTAAAACTTTCAAACGTGTTTAAAATAAATAATGAATTCTATGGCACTTTAGTGTCAGTTAAAGGGGAAATTTTCCAGTACAGACAGCTGCGATTAGCACTCTCTATACGCCTTTTTTACCACAATGGACAGTATTCTCATGATATCACAGTAAGTAAAATTACGGCATGATCGTTCGTTTACGCTTTACATTTGCCAAGGTTTTTTTCGCCTTTTTTTCTATGCAACGTTATTTTATTGACACGTATCAGCTCAGAAACTAAGTTAATGAAAACAAAAGCATATTTCTCATTATTTAATTATTAAATAATGAAAAAATTGATAAAAGCACAATTCGCAAAATTTAAATAAATATTTTTCTAAATACTAAAAATTAACACTGAAATCGTGAGGTAAAAGCATTGGGAATTTAAACGGCCTATAGAGGCGCTGCTCGCAGCCTTCGGCACAGGAAAATTGTCCCTTTGATTTCCCTTTAACTAAAGCTAAAGTGCCATTGAAATAATTCTTTATTGTAAATGCATTTAAAAGTTTTAGATATTCAAATTCGGATAATTTTTACTTTATCATATAAGACAGAACACAAATGTCACAAGAAATCTGAAAATGTACAAAAGAATAATCATTCTGAAAAAATTTAAAATACATGTAACGCAATACGCTTGCACAGCACTATCCTGAAACGAGAAGTAACATCTTTTATCCTCCAGATGGCGTATTCGAGCGCTTGAATCGCCAATATTTAAGTAAAATAAGTTTAATTTCTCATAATTTATATACAAACCTCCATTTAAACACTTGAAATTTCCCTCATTTTTATAGGCAAGGCATTGGCTATAACCTAAATCACTTTAACGTTATATTTCCAACAAATTCGATAATTTACATAAAATTAATCTGAAATTAAATTAATATTCATTATACTATTCAGATCTATTACATACATTTCAATCTTTTGAGCAGCAAAATGAAAAATAGGTGAATTCTTGAAGAACACAATGCTTCCCGATGCGAGCGATTTTCCCCAAACAGCTGTTTTTTTATAGCCTCGAACCGAAAGGAAAAATGGACAATATTCGAGGTTAACGAAAAAGACAGGCTACCGCGGTGCATTCCACATATCTTTTTTTACAGGCCGCTAGAACGACGTCATGCTCTTTTCGTGCACCTACATTGGTGCATTCGAGCATCACGTGACTCCAGCGGTCTGTAAAAAAAGATACGCGTAAAGCACCGCGGTAACCTTTTCTTTTTCGTTAGTCTCAGACAATATTCATGTGATGTCACAGTGGGAATCACGTGGCGTTAAAAGTAGCGGCCAGCGCGTTTGTTTACAGATTTCATCACTTGATCAGCATAAATACAGGTAAAAATAAGCATAAAATACTTTATTTTGTAGGATTTATTACTCTGTAAATACATAATACAAAATTCATATACACTTTTTAATTAAAATTAAAAAACAATTCTTTTACAAATAAAATGAAAAATATACACGAAGTTGGATTAAAATAGAGAAAAGAAGTCTTAAAAAATCTATATCTATTCTTGAAGAGATCTAAAATTCAATATATTGATAAAATATAAGCGTAAATTTTCAAAGAACAGTGCTTTTCAATGGACTTTACTCACGAATGGCAACAGCCACGCCGGTGCGGGACTGTATCCTCCCCAAAAGACTGTTTATTGGACGAAGGGGAAGCATTGTTAAAATGTCCTTCAGGCCTATTGGTGTTTTTCTTCTGTTTGCCTGCGGCTGACGTCACATGGGTAAAGTTTATTGCGTGGTTCTGAATGTTATTCCCAAGCAGACGAATTTTCGTAGCCTCGAACCTAGAGGAAGAATAATGTCTATAGATCAGTTTCAACCACTTGACTAAATGCCCACCAATTTTTCCCCAACCAATCAAAATCCACGAACTTTTAGTGCTCAACCAATGAAAGTAGAAAAACACGGGAAAATTGGAAAGCAAACAAAAAACATTCACTAGGTTGTCAAGTTGGTTGCTAGAGAGGCTAACGAGAAAGACAGGCTGCCGCGGTGGGTCCTATTCTTTTTTTTACAGACCGCTGGAGTCACGTGATGCTTGAATGCACCAATAAAGGTGTGTGAAAAGAGCATCACGTGACCCCAGCGGTCTGTAAAAAAAGAAGAATCTGACCCACAGCGGTAGCCTGTCTTTTCGTTAGCCTCGGTTGCTAGTGCGTGACGTTATTTGAAACTAATCTATAGGGTCCATTTCAGATTTCCTTGGACAGTGTTCTGTGTTATATGACAATGTGAAAATTATACTCAATTTGAATATCCTAAACGTTCAAATGCGTTTACAATAAATAATGATTTCGATGGTGCTTTAGCATTAGTTAAAGGGGCTATTTCTCTGTACCGACAACTGCGATTAGTGCCCTTTATAAGCCTTTTTAAGTCCCAATCATAAAAAATAACAATATTGATGTTTTCAAAATCCTCGCTTTTGCGAAGTTTTCGAATCACGATTTAAGTACTTGTTACGTCAAGCCACCTGGTGAACAAGTTTATGCTCGTCGCTTAAAAACCTACAGATTTGGAGAAACGGAAATAAACCAGAGAATTTTGGGGAATATTGGAAATTTTGAAGGAGTTTTGAATGTAAACAAAACCAGCCATTTTATAATTTGAAATTTTTAAGAAATTGCATGCACTGTTCTGAAAAGTTTGAGATAGATTTTTCATTATGAATTTATAAAACTCATGGTTTTGCGCTTTAAGCTTTTCTAATTTATTAAAACTCATAAGCGTTACAACAATAGCAGCTCTGAATTGGTGGTTTGAATGTTTCCTTAAAAACTAAAATTGTTTAATTTATATTATAGTCCAAAAGCCGACAGCACAAAAACCTATATTATCAAACACAAGAAAAAAACTTTTTCAAATAATCCATGTCTGCCAGAAGTGAAGTGGTGCATGAACCAAAAATTAATACCACCAGTGGTTGACTCTTAGGTCTATCTTTGTGTTTGTCCTACAACTATCCTCCATGTTTTCATACTTTTATTTGTAGGACAAACACAATGATAGACCTACGAGTCAACCACTGGTGGTATTAATTTTTATTTATGCGCCACTGCACTTCCGGAAGACTTGGATCATTTGATTCCCCTACTTGTACTCTTCCATAAAATAAAGGTTTTTTTCTTGTGCTTGGTAATATAGGTTTTTGTGCTGTCGGCTCAAGTGGGGTGGGTTCAAGTCGAAGTGGGGAAAGGGGCACGGTAGGGCTTAATATGAATAAGTGGTCACAAGATTTTCTAATGATATATATATATATATATCACATGAGGAGTGTCGGTAAAAGTTAGGAAAGCGCTCCCCACAGAGGGCCAACTACCGCACTCCCCGGAATACAATCCCACTTTTTAAAATTTCATATATTATAAACAATATTTACCGGATGGTTCCATAAAAAAATCTGATAAAATGATGAAAATGCAAAAAAGTTTGAAAACTACCACCCCCCTCACAGTAGGGGTAAAATTGAGGAGGGGGACGAAATTCTCATAATATAAAGAGTTATCCGAGAGCTTTCCGATGATACATCACATGACGGGTTCAAAAAAGTCTGAAAATTGCTCCCCCTCTCCACACGTGGGGTCTTTCGCCCCGGAATTCACGCAGCCCCCACTTTTAAAATTTTTATGTTTCATAAATAATATTTACCGGAAGACTCCATAAAAAAGGAAATCCACATCTAAAATGATATTTATTATAGAAATCGCTACGGTTTTAAAAAATTTTCCGCCCTTCTCCCTACCCTCAAAATTCAATTTCGGGGGAAGAAAGGTTCACAATATGAAAGAGTGGTCGAAGTGCTTTTCGATTATATGCCACAGGAAGGGTTCGGTAATTTTTTAAAAATTGCACCCTGCCTGGGTCCACTCTCACACCCCTCTCCCCCCGAATTCACCCGATCTACCTTCCTCTTTGAAATTTTTATATTTTATAAATAATTTTTATCGGAGGGCTCCAGGTATGTGATATCTTGGTAGGGCTAAAATAAGAGAAACTTTGAAAATTAGGGCTTCATTTCACAGCTCATTGCCATGCTTCTTTCTCTATCTCGTGCTCGTTTCTTGGTACTTTTCGATAAATCTTCTCACATCTCTTCTCTGCCGACATATGAAATGTTGAAAAGCGCGGGAGAAATCCTCGAGAAGCTTCTCATCGGGAAATTTTGAAAAGCTCGAGAAGCTTCCCATCGGGAAAGGTTGAAAAGCGCGAGAGAAAGCAACCATCGAGCTGCTTCTCATCGGAGCTAAAAAGCGCGAGAGAAACCAGCCAATCGAGTAGCTTCTCATCGGGAAGCGTCGATCGTCGATATGCCAGAAAAATCATCGAGATGAGATTTGCAAAAATACGAGATAGAAATGAAGCTTTCAGAGTCAAACTTACCGCCTTTCTGGTTTAAGTCATAATTTCTCAAAGGAGTCCATCTGCTTATCCAAGCTCTTTTTAGCTCACAGGCTATCTAAGCCTGAGAACTAATGTACCCGCCGGTTCTGTATGTATGCACGTAACGCGATAACTCTTGATAGAAATGTCCGATTTGCTTCAAATTTTTTTCTATGTTCATTCTGATAAGGCGTTCCCCTGATTAGTTTTGGAGGTTCATTGGCTAAGGATAAAGGGGGACTGGTCCCCTCCCTTTTAATTTAGATAAATGGGGTTTTTCTCATGCAGAATTATTCGATTTTCTCCAAATTTGGTACTAGGGATGCAACGGATATCCGGCAAATATCCGATATCCGGCACATCCGGCTGATTTTTCAATATCCGAAATACCGTCGGATATCCGAATCACAATCACCGGATATCCGACTTCTCTGCCGGATATCCGGCAATGCATAACAAAGCAAATATATAAGGATAAGAGAAATCGTTTGACCCAAACAATGCCGAACGACTTTTGTTTATACTGCAAAATATGAAAGTAAGTCCACTATTTATGTGTAAAAGGTAATTCCCAAAAGTTTAAAGAATTACCAGCTTTCCTAACATTGGTATTTGAACTCTCTATAATAAATTTAAGAATTTATGTTTACATCTTTTAGAAAATTGTACCTTTACTTTCAGAATGTGAAACAAAATCTGAAGTTGTTTATTAAAGTATGACTTTATTAATTTTCTTTCTCTCTTTGAAGTTTAACAATTAAACAAGCCTAGTTTTACTTTCTTCTATCTTCAATAGAAGAAAGTATTGTAACTGAGATTTTTTTCGATTTCTGGTTTTCGGTGGGCTTAGACGTTTTAGGGGTCAGAGATCCCAAAACATGCTTATACAAAATGTCTGTTTGTCTGTCATCATACCATCAAAAAGTGTATGAAGTTATGCATAGAATTGAACCAAATTTTTTGTGAATATTTTTGGCTATAGCCAGTTGGCCCTTCTTCAATATTGGAACATTCCACTGGAAGGGGGCGCTGTAATCGTGATTTTTGTGCCATCAAAAAGTGCATGAAGTTATGCATAGAATTGAACCAAATTTTTGTGTATGTTTTTGGCTGTGGCCAGCAGGTCCTTCTTCAATATGGAAGCATTCTGTCAGAAAGGAGTGCTGCTGTAATTGCGATTTTTGTGCCATTTTCATTATTGTACTGTCGAAAAGTGTCTGTTAAATACGTAATAAGTTATCCATATAATCGAACAAAATTTTTTGTGTGTGTTTTTGGCTATGTCCAGCAGGTTCTCCTTTAAATTAGAAATATTCCACCAGAAGGGTGCGCTGTAACAGTGATTTTTGTGCCATTTTCATTCTTGTATGTACCATCGAAAATTGTATGAAGTTATGCATGGAATTGAACCAATTTTTAAGGGTATGTTTTTGGCTATGGCCAACTGGCCCTCCTTGAATTTGAAAAATAGTCTGCTGGAAGAGGGCGCTATAATAATGATTTTTGTGTTATTTCCATTATTTTACCATCGAAAAGTGTATGAAACTAAGCATAGAATTGAACCAATTTTTTGTGCATATTTTTGGCTATGGCCATCAGTTTTTCCTTGAATTTGGAAATATTCTGCCAGAAGGTGTCACTGTGACAGCGTTTTTTGTAAAATTTTCTCAATTTTTTGCAGTTTTTGTACTGTATATTGGTGGCTCGTGAAGTCATGGGAACTTCGCATCCTGCTAAGCTGTCTATTCACAATCAGCTGATGTACAACAGAATAACAAAAAAAATTATTGATTTTAATAAATATCATGATTGAGATTAACTTATTCTTATTCTGATTAATTGACGAGCAGAAATCTTAGATCAAAATCAAAGTTGGTATAATATTGAACTAATAATATCGAAGTATTAACATTTAAAATTACTTTTAGAAATATTAAGACATATGAGATAGAAGAAAGTTTTGGGATTGGTCCATCCAATTAGTTATATTTTTAACCACAGTTGTTGTATAATATAGACGGACTCCCGCACGCCATGCACGGAAAATTTTCCGCAAAATTCGGAACTTTGCGGAAAATTTCTTAGAAAAGAAAAGTAGTCTTTGTTCTTGTATTTTTTTTTTAAATACCGAAAAATTAAAAATGTTCTCCAATTTTATGTACGATTTATTTATTGTTTGATAGGGGTGATTCTGTTCCGAATTTTCCGAAAATTTAAGGCATTCGGTTCCGAAAATTAAAAAAAATATCGCCCATCAGTCCAAAAATTCAGACACAAAAAAAAATCACTGAAATATATTGCGGATTTCAACAAATGATCGCCGAAAATAAACCAATTCCGTCAATCGTTCGCAGAAAAAATACCCAATTTTGTCAAAGCATCACAGAAAAAATGAAAATTTCGTTAAAGGACCGTGGAAAAACGCTAACTTCTTTAAAGAATAATCGTGGACCAAAAAAAAAATTCTTGTCAAAGAATAGCAGAAAAAACGCAAATTACGTCAAAGAAGTGCAGGAAAAAATGAATTTCGTAAAACATAGCGGAAAAAGCGCGAATTTTGTCAAAGGATCGTGAAAAAAATCCCGCAAATTTCATAAAAGAATCGCGGAAAAAAACTAATTTTGTTAAAGGATCGCGAAAGAAACACAAATTTGGTAAAAGGGCCGCGGAAAAAGCACGCATTTAGTCAAGGGATCGCGAAAAAAAATGAATTTTCTCAAAAGGCCACAGAAAAAACACGAATATCGTCAAAGGATTGCGAAAAAAAAGCGAATTTCATCAAAGAATCGCAGAAAAAAGCAAATTTTGTGTAAAAGCGCAGGAAAAAAACTAATTTCGTAAAAGCATAGCAGTAAAAGCACGAATTTTGTCAAAAGATAATGAAAAAAATGAAAATTTCGGCAAAGAACCGCGGAAAAAACTAATTTCATCAAAGGATTGCGAATTTCGTCAAAACGCCGTGAAAAAAGCTTGAATTTCGTCAAAAGATCGCGAAAAAATGCAAATTTCGTCTAAGGATAGGAGAAAAAAAAGCGCATTTTGTCAAAGGATGTCTAAAAAAACACGAATTTTGTCAAAAAAATGCAAATGTCGTCAAAATATCGCAGAAAAACGGAAATTTTGCCAAATGATCGCGGAAAAAAATGAGAATTTCGTCAAAGGACTGCAATAAAAACTCATCGGTCTCTTTAATGATGATACCTAAGAATGGACCTCTCCTTACAAAATGTGATTCCGTTGTTTCAGAAGCAATGTCCATTATTGCATTTTGTGAGAAGAGGTCACAATATTAAGGATTGGGCTGTTTCTAAAGGCATTGACAAAATAACTGATAAAAATTCACCCCTTCATATCATGGATTTTTAGTTTTATTATTTTTTTAACCAACATAATTATTCTGTAATTAATATTAATTAATTTTTAAATTAAACGGTAATTATTTTAAAACTACTATTTAAAATTCATACAGTCAAAGTAATATAACACGTCATTTTATTAAACATTAAATTTGCAGAAAGTTTTTGACCCAATATTTATGTGCGCAGAAAGTTTTTGGTTTTATGCGAGTCTGTTTGTAACTTCATTATAAATAAAATATTTAAAATTAAAAGTAATTTTCTTTTTACTTATAAATATCACAGTAATTTAACTTAAAATAAAACTAAATGTGATTCAAAGCAAAACACTATTAAATAATTAAAACAGAAAAAAGGCATCAACTAAACCTTTATTTGGAGAAAATCACTCTTTAATCATGGGTATATTAGTAGATATTTTATGTTTAAATTATAAAAAGAATGTATGTATTTCTTTGTGAAAATACTCTACAATTATAGGCATATTTAATTGGTTAAAATTTGTTACACAAATTATCAGCATTTCATTGTACAAATTAATTATTAGCAATTATCAATATTACTCAATCCCATATCCAAATCCAGTAGCAATTATCAGCATTTCATTGTACAAATAAACAGAATATTTTAATGTTTAAAAAACATTTTTTATACAACATTATTAATATACATTACATGGCTTGAATGGCAGATACATGTCTTGAATTTCGAGATGGGATAGTACGATTCGTACCCTAAAGAATATTGGGGGCGGGAGACTCCTGTTTCCAAAAAAATCATTTTCCGAAAATGTTTCTTTGTAAAACGACGATGGAGTCTCAGGACCGGCAGACAAACTTCGTGATATTTTCCACTATCAATTGGCAGATTTCACAGTTTCTTCTTACAACAAATTGACAAAATTCATGTTTGTTTTTCTGCATCTGACAAAAAAATTTTGCTACTTTTCTCCGCGACCGACTGCACGAATTTCTTGATTTTTTTCTGAAGACAGATTGGTAAATTTCATAATTTTTTTTTCGCAATCAATTGACAAATTTAGAAATTTTATTCTGTGACCGATTGGCAAATTTCCCTGTTTGTTCTTGTGACATACTGATGAAAGTAACGATTGTTTTTCTGCATCCGATTGAAAAATTTTGCATTTTTTTTTCTGCGACCAGCTGAGGAATTTCACAGTATTTGCTCGTGACGGACTGGTAAATTTCACGATAGTTTTCCATGATCGATTGACGAATTTTGTGATATTTTCCCACTGTCGATTTCCCATGAACTTCAGCTTTTTTCTCGCAACCAATCGACAAATTATTTTATTTATTTTCACCATGATTGACGAAATCAGCAGTTTTTTCTATGACCGTTTTACGTATTTTGCGATGTTTTACCTGTCTGCCCAAAATAGGAAATAACTAAAAGGGCAGCAACGGCCACTGGAGACTAAGCTCTATCAAATTGGCCAATAGTCAGCACTAAACAAAATGAGATTACACCTGTGATGCACATGAAAAAAAAAATAACGTTGATGAACTTAAAAAAGAACATAATTAGAAACAACAAACTAGTTGTTTCTTGCAATTAACAGAAATTAGGGCATGACTTTTTGAAATCAACCTTTTCTCGTGTAATAGAAGAAATCAATTGACTATTCCCTTTTCAAACTTTGGATATGGATTTCATAGCGTAGATTCCAATGCGTAGAACATAGTTCAATTAACGAAAATACCAGTGATTACAGTTTTGACTATAATTCCATTAAGGATATAATAAAAAAATTTGTTCAGAAGTGACATACCATCACAGATGTGCATTATTCATGTAAGTTAAAAATTAATGCACATCAGATTTTACAAAGTTTTCTAAAACTTTTTAAGAGAGCATAACCATGTGTTTCCGATAATTTCTAAAGTTATAAAATCGCTCTGTACTGTTTGTCAAAAGTGTAACTTCTGAAAGAGGCTAAAGTATGCAAAATGGAATAAAATCTAAATTAAAAAATTCATTTAGCAACCCGATTGTTAATTGCCCATAACATTGGGTGAAAATTGAAAAATAGACATGGTATATATAAAGCTTGATTCTGTTCCTTTGTTTTAATAAAATAAAAATTTTGAATAATTATCTTGAGTTGTTAATTTAAATTGTTTCAATGGTATTTTGTCATGTCTGTATAAATGTAATTCTTTAAGTAGCACATAAAAAATAACGGGGTGTAAAGATTTTTTCCCCTTTCTAACAGTTCAACTCCCCTGCATTTATAAATTTTGGGTACGAAACTCCCCTCTTGGGAAAACTTGAATTCAAGCCATGATATTCAAAGAGATATAGTTTTTGTAAATTATATTTCAATACATTTAAAATGTTTCAATGATGTGTGAAACATGTTTGTAATTTATTGTTTTGAAATGACATTATATAGAGAAATAATTCAATATATAACTAAAAACATATCTAGGGCCGGATATCCGATCGGATATCCGGCCGGATATCCGAATCCGGCAGACGAAGGAGCTTCGGATATCCGGTATCCGATATCCGGCAAAATCAATATCCGGTGCATCCCTATTTGGTACACCGGTTTATTATGTTAAGGAGCTTCCCTGATTAAATTTGGAGGTTCATTATTTAAGTATAAAGGGGGGAAAGGGGGTAGGCCCCCCTTAATTTAGATAAATGGGGTTTTCATGCAGAATTATTCGATTTGCTCCAAATTTGGTATACTGGTTTATTATGTTAAGATGCTGCCTTGATTAGATTTGGAAGTTTATGGGTTAAGTATAAAGGGGAGGGGCTAGTCTCCCCTTAATTTAGATAAAAGGTTTTTCATGCAGAATTTTTCGATTTGCTTCAAATTTGGTATACTGGTTTATTATGTTAAGAAGCTGCCTTGATTAGATTTGGAAGTTTATGGGTTAAGTATAAAGGGGAAGGGCTAGTCTCCCCTTAATTTAGATAAAAGGTTTTTCATGCAGAATTTTTCGATTTGCTTCAAATTTAATATACCGGTTTATTCCTATATGGCGCTTCCTTCATTAGATTTGGAGGTTCATTGGTTAGGTATAAAAGAGGGCAAGTCCCCTGTCCTTAATTTATATAAATGGATTTTCATGCAGAATTATGCAATTTACTTTAATTTTTTTTTCTATGTTCATTCTGATAAGGAGCTTCCCTGATTAGATTTGGAGAATCATTAGTAAGTATAACGGGGTTAAAAGGGGTTAGACGCCCCCTAATATAGCGATATGTTTTCTTTTTCATGCAGAATTTTCCGATTTGCTTCAAATTTAGTATACTTGTTTATTATGTTAAGGAGCTTCCTTGATTAGATTTGGAGGTTCATTGGTTAAGTATAAAGGGGGGGGACGGGGGATATTTACCCTTCATTTATTTTTTGAGGGGCATTATTCTTTGAAATAAGAGTATAATATGCAATTAGTGTGAATAACCCGTGAGCTCAATACCATCAGTTTAACTGGGCATTTATCTTTTTATTGTTATAAACCGATTTGGGTTATGAGGCATAGTGGTATATGTATTCAGCTCTGTATAGTCCTAGTTTCAAACTTTACTGTTGAATTGAGTGTCATTTTGCCCTGAATTTACAATGTTTCTCTTATTTTAGCTTTGCCAAGCTGCCCCATACCTGGAGCCCTCAGATAAATATTATTTATTAAATATAAAAAAAATCAAAGAAGAAGGGTGAGTTAATTCTGGAGGGCGCTAGAGTGGACTGAGGGGGGGGGGTTAATTTTCAAACTTTTACCGAACCTCTCCTGTGACATCATCGGAAATTCCTTCGACCACTCTTTCATATTATGAACCTTTCTCCTCCCAGAGTTGAATTCCGGGAGGGGGGCAGGAGAAGGAGCGGTAAGGGGGTGATTTTTTTTTAAATTTTAGCGATTTCTACAACAAATATCATTAAATGAGGTTTTTGATGGAGCCCTCCGATAAATATTATTTATTAAATATAAAATTTTAAAAGTGGGCCTGTGTGATTTCCGGGTATATTCTGGGAAGAAAGAGTGAACCCACGTGGGAGGGGTACATTTCAAACTTTTTTTGGACGCGTCATGTGATATATCATCGGAAAGTTTTCGGACTATTCTTTCATATTATGAACCTTTCTTCTTCTCTCCCAATTTTGGCGCCCCGAGAGAGGCACTTTTCGAACTTTTTTGAAATCGCAGCGTTTTTAAACATTTTAGATCGGATTTTTTTACGGAGCCCTCCGATAAATAATTTATAATATACTAGCAAACCCCGCGGCTTTGCTCGCGTAATACTTCAAATATGCTAAGTGATATTTATATGTCTAATTTTTTTTAGAAGGAATTATACTTTTTGGAATAATTCAAAAATTACTATTTAAAACAGAGTTTGAGTAAACTTTATTATTACATTGCATTAGCCAAAAAATGAGACTTAAATTAATAAAAAGAAATAAAACTAAATAAATAATTTAAAAAGACTATTTTGAAACTTTTATGCCCAATTAATACGCTCATTTCAGTACTCATTTGAAGATTTGAATTTTTTAGAAACTATCTTCTTACATCTTAAAATTAACCCTCTCGCTGCGTAATTGTTTTATCAAAATGGGTTCAAAAATTGTGCAATTTTTTTTAATTATATATTACAAATCTACATATATTTTAGAGTTAAAATATGTGAAAAAAATTTTGTAAAATTTTTTTTTTTCAATATAGAATTAAATCATAAAAAACGTTTCCCAGAAAGAGCGTCTTTTACAGAATTTTTAATCTTTTATCACCGGATTTTCAAAGCAGAAAATTTTGAATAATTTAATCGGGAAAATGCCAGGCAAAATTTACAGTAAAAAATAACTGGGGAATAATCAAGGAGTTAATTAAACGAAAAAAATGTATCCCCGAGGAAACCGCGGGTTGCGCAAATTTTGCTACTTTTACGTTGCCCGAGGAAAACTCGGGTTGCGCAGCGAGAGGGTTAACCATCATGTCAAATTCCAAGTTCTACCACCTCTATCAACATAAAGGGCTATGTTGAAATAGGAACTGTCACAATTTGCCAACATTAATTTTGAAATCGGTTTGTTACTTCCTAATATTCCACAGAAACGTAATTTAGAAAGATTTTAAAGGCCTTTTTTAGAACGTTTATTGTTCCTGTGAACCCCAGGTGGTAGAATCAACAGCATAAAATATAGCCTGTGTAGGATCAGAGACTGTTACTATTGATTCGCAACTATTACTTTTATAATCGGTTTATATTCCTTGAAATTGTTTAGAAATCGTAATTTAGGCCTTTTTTAGAACGCTTTTTGCACCTCCCCTTAACTTCAACCCTTTTTAATTCGAATTTATTTTCGACAGTCCTTCGAGGGCATTTATATTTTATAAGTAACTACCATGCTATATTTTAAGTTTCTAGCCTCTTCAGTATCACAGAAATCGTAATTTAGAAAGTTTTTTGCTCCTACAACCCTCTGGTGGTAGTGGCGCAGACATAAAATATAGCTTATGTTTGAGCAGGTTCTATCACCAACAATTTGTCAGCATTATTTTTTAAATCGGTTTGGTATTTGATAAGATTTCATAAAAATTGCAATTTAGAACCTTTTTTAAAACGCTTTTCGCCCACTTCATATTTTTAAATTTGGAATTTTCTTTCGACTGTTCTTAGAAGGCAGTTGCATCTTGCAAGTAAATACCTTGCCATATTTCAAAATGTTAGACCCCTCAGTTGTGCAAAAAACGCAAATTAGAACATGTTTTGCTTTTGCAACACCTTGCCTTTTCCTTTGCCTTTTTCCTAGCCCAGATGATAGTGACAGCAACATAAAATATGGCCTATGTTGGAGCAGGGACCGTCACCATCAATTTGCAACGATTACTTTTGAAATAGGTTTGGTATTTCCTGAGATTGAGTAAGAAATCGCAATTTAGAACGCTTTTCGTGCATTATCACCCCTTTTAAATTTCCAATTTTTTCGAAACTGTTCTTAAAGATCATTTACATCTAATAAATATGTATCTTGCCTAATTTCAAGTTGCTAGCCCCAACCGATCACAAAAATCGAAATTTAGAACGTTTTTTGCTCCTGCAAATTCTAGGTGATATAGTGACACCGACATGAAATAGCGTCTATGTTAGAGCAGAGGCTGTCAGCATCAATTTCCTACCATTACTTTTGAAATCAGTTTGATTTTTTTCTGAGATTTCTCACAAATCAGCATTTAGAACGTTTTTAGAACGCTTTTCGCGCATTTTCACCCCTTTTAAATTTCGAATTTTTAAAGAAATGTTCTTAGAGATCATTTATATCTAATAAATATATACCATGCAAAATTTCATGAGTCTAGGTCCTTCCATAATTCAAAAATCGCATTTTTAGAACGTTTCTTGCTCCTGCATCTCCTCTGGGGTAGTGGAAACAAACATAAAATATAGCCTATCTTAGAGCAAGAGCTGTCACCATCATTTTTGCACCATTATATTTGAAATCGGTTCAGTACTTCCTGAGATTGCATAGAAATCGCAATTTAGAACGTTTTTTACAACGCTTTTTGCGCATTTTCACCCCTTTTAAATTTCGAATTGTTTAGTAGATGTCCTTAGAGATCATCGATATCTTATAAGTAATTACCATTCCAAATTTCATGATTCTAGGCCCTTCCATAACACAAAAACCGCAATTTAGAACATTTTTTTCTCATGCAACTCCCAGGTGGTAGTGATACAAACATAAAACAAAGCCTATTTTAGAGCTAAGTCTGTCACCATCAATTTACAAACATTACTTTTGAAATCGATTTGATACTTCCCAAAATTGAGTAAAATCGCCATTTAGAATGTTTTGTAGAACCCTCTTAGCGCTTTATAGCCCCTTTTTAATTTCGAATTTTTTAAGAATTG